>OY856409.1:1428033006-1428568006 GCA_963693085.1 Alisma plantago-aquatica
GTGAATGTAAATGTAATGATGTTCTTCTCATCCATAAGATTGGATATTGAAAATAATCTACAACTTTATAGTTATTCAAACGTCTCTCATGCTCTCACCGTAGAATGTATCTAACTAGATTGCTACCCATATATATATATATATATATATATATATATATATATATATATATATATATATATATATATATATATATATATGGGCGTTCATTCGTTGCCCGTGCGGGTAGCCTAGATTTTCGCTACCCGACAGCCAAAAAAGTAACTCTATTGTCAAAAAAGTAACTATGGTGATCAGAAAGTAACTACACGAATAAAAGAGTAACTCTGTACAAAATATACAGCATATATATATAAGGACAGGTTTTTTGATTTTGGAGGGGCAAATGATATTATTTTTGACTAAAATTTTTTGGAGAGCTAGAAATTATAGTTCTCTACAATTGCGGAATTTTTTTTTGAAAAAAAAAGTGTTCGGAAGGGTGGGCGGGTAGCTATCTGCGCGGACAATAAAGATGGGCCATATATATATATATATATATATATATATATATATATATATATATATATATATATATATATATATATATATGGGCGTTCATTCGTTGCCCGTGCGGGTAGCCTAGATTTTCGCTACCCGACAGCATAAAAAGTAACTCTCTTGGCCAGAAAAGTAACTCTATTGTCAAAACAATAACTATGGTGATCAGAAAGTAACTACATGAATAAAAGAATAACTATGTACAAAATATACAACATATATATATATATAAGGATGGGTTTTTTGATTTTGGAGGGGCAAATGATATTATTTTTGGCTAAAATTTTTTGGAGATCTAGACAAAATAGTCCTCTACAATTGCGAAATTTTTTTTGAAAAAAAGTGGTCGGAAGGGTGGGAGGGTAGCTACCCACGTGGGCAATAAAGATGGGCCATATATATATATATATATATATATATATATATATATATATATATATATATAAAGTGAAGCAAGAATACACTCGACTGTATCGGAGACGCCATACACCTTAATTGTTTTCCATCATGAGGCAATTGTTTTGAAAATTTAAACCGTTGATCTTATTAAATATATAAGAACATACTACAAAATAAATTTTAACTCATTCGAACACTTATAGGTAATGCATCTAAGGAGGAAAAATCATACATTTCAAATTAGTTATGTGTGCTGAATTTGTTGTCCTTGGATGAGTAACTTACACTCATCCAAATGAGTTCAAATTGTGTATGAGGCCTATTACTATTGTAACAATGAAGATCAATAGATTAGATTTTACAAAGATATAGTCTACATATACAAACACCATTGAGGTGTACAGTGTAATTTACACGCTCGAGTATATTCTAGCCTGACTTCATATGTATATATGTAAAGAGTGAGATCCAATAGGGAATCCACTCTTCACTGAATTGAAGAATTATTCCATCCAATCCCAAAAATACCAACAAGGTAAGAAGGAAAGGAGGAATTTCGTTCATTTCTCAAATGGTACATAATACAGAGCATGATAAAGAATAAGCAGCGGAACAAAACTATTACAAAGTTATAATGGGTATCATTATACAATTTCTCATCACCATAAAAGGTGTTATTAAAAAAAAATTGAACTAACTACAAATAAGCCTAGTAGCAGAGAGTAACCTATCAATTCCAAGCTATCCTTAGGTACAATTCTCTTTATATGATCTTCGAACAACCTTGATCTGTAATGCACCTAAACCTGGGTGGAAGGGAACATCACCCAGAACATAGGAAACAATAAAGAGGTCAGCAAAGGCTGAGTATGTACATATATAAAACATTCTGGGCATTATATAAGGTTAAAAGTACAAAAAGAGATGTTCCCACAATAAGAGGGGGCTATTTGCAATTAGGTATGTTCAAGAGAAAGTAACAAAAGAAATGAGGCATATTAAATTCAGATTACAAGCATGATAATAAAAGAGTGTCTTGCCATATCAATCAACCATAGATTCACATTAAAATGACAAATAATTACTTGCATAAAAATGTAGACTAAATATACCTAAAACAAGGCCATAACACCATAGGATCATGGCCTAAAAACAAACAAGGGTGGAAACGCACACCCCGGGCGAAATACACACGCCCTATATAAATATGGTTGTACATAAGTACCACTATTCTAGATATTCTAGTCAAACATGTAGCATGCATAAAATAGAGAGGCAAGACTAGCAGTTCAGTCAATTCTTCATAAAATGGCAATCATAGCAAGGGGGTCCAAGAACCCATATAAACAGCGTAGTTCATCAACCACATGAATATAATGAATAAGGAACATGAGATATGAATGTCCAAGTAAATGGACTTCAAGTGAAATTAAAAGTTCAAGAGGTGTCTCATTAAAAAAAAGTAGGTTTCAGTCAAATAATGCCCAAATTAAAATAGAGGATGTACATACCTTATGACCAGACCTAGTTATTCAGTAACAACTCCTAAGCACAGGGTCAGGGTTGTCTCAACCTAGTCATAATATGTGTGCATCTGATTAATATAAAAGGTATTAAATATTTTACTTAGAAATCGACCCTACTTTAGGTTGCGAATCCGGGCATGAAACCTGTCCCAATAAATTAGGCATATTTTTCTGATTTTAAAAACATATATATTTATATTTTTAGTTATCAATAATCTATTATGAATATTTCAAGATATAACATTTCTGATTATTCGATAAAATCAAATGGACATGGCCTGATATGCCCTCACACCTAATTATTAGCTAACTGGGTGGGACAAGGCATATATGCAATTGAACTATGACCAAACCCGTACAGCTTAAACCAGATCAAGCAGTGCAAGGTCATGCAGACCTAAAATTGTATCAACAGTATTGTGAGAAAACACATATAACACAAGCTGAAGTGCGATCTACCAAAAACCATGGAGTGGAGTTTTCTAGGTCCTCTTGAACACATCAACCCATTACTCTACTGAGGTGATCATAAGTGATGACAACACCTCCTTCCATAGGGCAGACAGGGAAAGAACTCGAGAATCCAAGGCATGGTGCCCAGCGAGTCCAAAACCTAATTGGTTGGGAGAAGCATATGACAGCGAAATTATGTAGCCAAGGACTGATAAGAGCCACGAGGGATCTAGAGAATGCGTTCACCCCCAACAAAGTAGTGGCATGGTCAAAGACATGTTATTCAGGAACTCCTAAGCAATAGTTGATTTAAAACCAGAATGACAAGATACTCGCATCATTGATGATCTATCGAGAAACAAACACCATGGAATCCATGAAGAACTGACAAGAAAACCTGAAAAACAATCCGGTCCTAAAACCTTTGGCTTCCCTGCTCCTTTCCATATTGTCAGGCCCAACAAATCAAGCCGGCGAATGATCCTTGGAACAAGACATCACCTCCTCCAGTTCTGGAATGGAGATGATCCAGTAGAAACACTAACCACATAGAACTGAGATTAGTAAACCAATCATGATCTCACAATGAAGCCAAAGGATTGGCAGTAAGGTGAGAGACAACCCACACATGAGAACGATTGAGGAAGAGAACATAAAGAAAGGAGACAATTGTGTGCATACAATAACACGAGAATGATTTCCTGAAGGCAACAACTTCTCAGGCCCATCCACTATCTGCCGCGGACCTAGTGGCAACCTAAAGGTGAATCCTGAGGACTCTACCCATCGATGAGGAGTAGAAGAAGAGAAAGCTCGACAGCCTACAGATCCTCTCCCAGCTACTGCTAGCGGCAGGAGTATTCTCACCGCCCAGGCCGCTGGGAACAGGTTTGGTCGAGATACAGGAACCAAGGACTTGCGGAGTCCTTCTTGACGGCGCGGCAAAATAGGGGAAAACCGGCGGTGCTAGAAGACTGAGCAAACGAGTCACCGACTCGGCCAAAACGATGCGCAGGAAGAGAGAGTAACGGTTCGAGATGGTTACCTCACGGCAGATTTGACTGAGGAGGGGAAGGCTAGCAGCTGCTCACTGTCTTCGTCGGAGAAGACGACCCACTCCGGCAGCAGCTTCCAGGCATCCACACGAGCAATTGATCGAAGGGAAACCAAGAAGAGACACCTTGGATTGTTTCTGGAGCAACGGAGATGAGGTGGTGGCGTCGAAGTGGGGATTCAATGAGTTGGAGGAAAAATAGCGGCAGCTGCTCGAGGCCTAAATAGCGCGTTTTGCCAATGCTTGCCGTCGAGGCCCGAGTTTGGGCTCGTTGAAAAGGGAAGAGAAAGGGGGAGGTCGTTGGTACATGAATCGATCGATTCGAGTAAGGTAGAGGGATAAATCGGCAATGGACTCCATCGCCAGCCGAAGGCTGCGCTGCCCGCTATTGTCGGGGGTTAGGGACGATCAGGTCCCTACCCGTCCCGCTCATCAGAGAAAGAAAACTGGGAATAAACCCGGCCCAGCACCTAGGTCCGGCCGTGACTGAAATAAACCAATTAATCGACCAAAATTTAGGGTAACAACTTACAAAATCTATTAGGGTCTAATTAAGGGTGCATTTGATGTCCAAATGACCCCAAATTTTGAGGATTGATTAATTAAGCTATGAGGAACTCGATCATGGGCTTAGATTTCAATTTTGAGGTTACCTTAGCCATTATTTATCTGTAGTTCATAAATCATTCACTGAATGTAATGATCATAGCCTCATGATCAATTATGGTGAAACCTTCCACATTCTTCACTCTAATATTCCACGGTTATACGAGGATGTTAAATAATGGCTAAGGCTATAGTTTAATATTAGTATCCACCCATTCTCATCCTTCAGTATTAGGGTTATCTCATTCAAAGAATTCATATTCATGTGATTCGAAAGAGTCAGTTAGGGTTATCACATCCTAATATGGTTTGGTCTATGCTATTACAATGAAATATAGACATCAAAAGGTAGCTAAGTAAAGAAAAGGGACAAGGGATTTTGGATATCCATCTAATCAATTAGGGTCCTAGAAGAATGGGAATTTAGCCTATGTGTCTAGAATCGAGTATGTTACAACACTCCACCCCTTAAAGAGGATTTCGTCCCTAAATCCATCCACCGCTAGACTGAGTGCTAGTTTGTTCTACAGATCCTCATCTTCCATCACTTAAGCATGAATAACCAATCTTCATTTACAAAATTCCCAATAGAACCATTTAGATTGAGACCGCTAACTTGGTGTACTACTCTTGCTTATAAACATCAATCCTCAAGTACCATGATTCCTGTCATTATTACTACTAAGGAGAAATTCCTTATCAACATTATCATCATCATCATCATCGTCATCATCAATGCCATCGTCCTCATCATCCACATCATTATGGTTACTACCTTCTCATCTACTCATTATCATCTACATCATCATCATCATCATCATCATAATCATCATCATCATCATCATCATCATCCTTAACAACAACATCAATATCATTATTATCATCGATATCATCACCTAATTCTCATCATCATCATAAACATCATTAACATCTTATTATCTAAAAGGGTCACATGGGAAAAGCTCAGAAATTCCACCATCCTGAGTATGTTCATCCCAGCCTATACTATATAGTCAATACTACCATTAAATTATTAGCAGTTTGGTGTACAGAATATTGACTTGAGCTTTTAAATGATTTTTTTTTTGACATACATACATCTATCAAGGATAACCCAAGATAAAATATTAAAAATCTATTTTAATTGTCGAGGTAATTCTTATGATGGTAATATTAGCAAGGCTTGACTGGAATTCTCAGTTTGGTAGCCTCCACATATGTTTGACATTAATACTAGGATTTATCCAGGTTTTACTTATTGTAACCACTATTAATCATGGTCATGCCTATAGTTAGTTTGATTCCTAATGAATAAAGTGTATGAAACTCCACCCCTTAAAAGGTTCAAACTATAACTTGGTACATAATCTAGAGCGGAAAAAGGGTGGATCCACTATGTCCGATATATACATATGAACTAACTATGTCAGTCTTAGGCCTAGGGTATTAGGGTTGAACATACCAACCAAGGGTACTTCACTAAAGAGATCCTCTATCTCAACTTCCTTGGGATGGCAACTTGGTTCCAAAAACCATCGATAAAATCTGAAAACTTTTCTTTTGTACATATAAATTGATAATGAAAATAAGTTTGACGATGCAAAACTTGCGGTGAAAAATCCAAAATTGACGCCAAAAACAATCGGGGAACCAAGTCAACCACCTATCACAACCTGACACAAACACTACTATCCTATCATCACTTCCTCCTCCAAAAGGGTCTGATCCTCCTATCTCCAAAAAGATCATACGACTATTCTCTAATATGTAAGCGTGAGAGAGAGAAGGGTTTCTTATTACTCACGGTCAACCCCAAACAAAAATCTATGAAAGCATGACATTCCACCATTCCCCATGTCATTCTTAAGCATACCTGACACAACCTCATCACATGACCTAAGGGAGTCATAAGGTCATCCAACCATTATAGGAAGAAAATTGAGATTTTCCCAATACTAGTTGGTTTACATTTATAGTGCCTTCTGAAGATAATGTAACCCTACACAGCCAAGATATTCATCTTCGATCATTAAATAAACAAATCACACTATGTGATATGAGAGAGATGATTACTCATGTGTATCTACTAAAACTTGTAGCTTTCTTAGTAAACTATAAATATGAGGCATGACAAGCTCAATGAAAATGGTATCCAATTCTTACATGGATTTAGGTAGATCTATGTGTGACATACTCCATATTGAAGTCAAGACATTCCTAAGTATAATATAGCTAATTAGTTCAATCACCTACTATCCATGTAATCATCAACATGTTTCCACCCATGCCATAGTTATATATATGTCATCGATACATGCTTCCATACATACCAAGTTCTCCTAGTGGGCATATCTGAGACATGCTAGACAAACAACTAGAATAGGGCTCATAAAGGAATTAGGGTTAAGCCTATATACTAGTGTTCGATTCTACCCACACCTTAACACTAAACTATATTTCCATACGGTGGGAAAATTAAGTTTAATAACCAGAAGAGTCAACCCCTATTTAGGGAAATTTATTTATCCATATGGGGTGTTGGGTGAACTACGATTCTAAAAATCAAAGTCTCAACCATTAGTGGTTTGGTGAGTGAAAGTGACCAATTTAATCATGGGTTAAACCCTAATTGGCATTCCTCCACTAACAATTAGGTGTATCAACAACCTCTAAGAGTCACCTATTTAATTAAGGGTCAACCTAGGATAACTTGAAATAGTCAAGTTACCGACTGCTTAGGCTCTGATACCATTTTGTAAAGAGTGAGATCCAATAGGGAATCCACTCTTCACTGAATTGAAGAATTATTCCATCCAATCCCAAAAATACCAAAAAGGTAAGAAGGAAAGGAGGAATTTCATTCATTTCTCAAATGGTACAGAATACAGAGCATGATAAAGAATAAGCAGTGGAACAAAACTATTACAAAGTTACAATGGGTATCATTATACAATTGCTCATCACCATAAAAGGTGTTATTACAAAAAACTCGAACTAACTACAAATAAGCCCAGTAGCAGAGAGTAACCTAGCCATTCCAAGCTATCCTTAGGTACAATTCTCTTTATATGATCTTCGAACAACCTTGATCTGTAATGCACCTAAACCTGGGTGGAAGGGAACATCACCCAGAACATAGGAAACAATAAAGAGGTCAGCAAAGGCTGAGAGTGTACATATATAAAACATTCTGGGCATTATATAAGGTTAAAAGTACAAAAAGAGATGTTCCCACAATAAGAGGGGGCTATTTGCAATTAGGCATGTTCAAGAGAAAGTAACAAAAGAAATGAAGCAAAAGAAATGAGGCATATTAAATTCAGATTACAAGCATGATAATAAAAGAGTGTCTTGCCATATCAATCAACCACAGATTCACATTAAAACGACAAATAATTGCATGCATAACAATGTAGACTAAATATACCTAAAACAGGGCCATAAAACCATAGGATCATGGCCTAAAAACAAACAAGGGTGGAAACGTACACCCCGGGCGGAATACACACGCCCTATATAAATATGGTTGTACATAAGTACCACTATTCTAGATATTCTAGTCAAACATGTAGCATGCATAAAATAGAGAGGCAAGACTAGCAGTTCAGTCAATTCTTCATAAAATGGCAATCATAGCAAGGGGGTCCAAGAACCCATATAAACAGAGTAGTTCATCAACCACATGAATATAATGAATAAGGAACATGAGATATGAATGTCCAAGTAAATGAACTTCAAGTGAAATTAAAAGTTCAAGAGGTGCCTCATTAAAAGAAAAGTAGGTTTCAGTAAAATAATGCCCAAATTAAAATAGAGGATGTACATACCTTATGATAAGACCTAGTTATTCAGTAACAACTCCTAAGCACAGGGTCAGGGTTGTCTCAACCTAGTCATAATATGTGTGCATCCGATTAATATAAAAGGTAATAAATCTTTTACTTAGAAATCGACCCTACTTTAGGTTGCGAATCTAGGCGTGAAACTGGTCCCAATAAATCAGGCACATTTTTCTGATTTTAAAAACATATATATTTATATTTTTAGTTATCAATAATCTATTACGAATATTTCAAGATATAACATTTCTGATTATTTGATAAAATCAAATGAATATGGCCTGATATGCCCTCGCACCTGATTATTAGCTAACTGGGTGGGACAAGGCATATATGCAATTGAACTATGACCAAACCCGTACAACTTAAACTAGATCAAGCAGTGCAAGGTCATGCAGACCTAAAATTGTATCAATAGTATCGTGAGAAAACACATATAACACAAGCTGAAGCATGATCTACCGAAAACCATGGAGTGGAGTTTTCTAGGTCCTCTTGAACACATCAACCCATTACTCTACTGAGGTGATCATAAGTGATGACAACACCTCCTTCCATAGGGCAGACAGGGAAAGAGCTCGAGAATCCAAGGCATGGTGCCCAGCGGGTCCAAAACCTAATTGGTTGGGAGAAGCATATGACAGTGAAATTATGTAGCCAAGGACTGATAAGAGCCACGAGGGATCTAGAGAATGCGTTCACCCCCAAAAAAGTAGTGGCATGGTCAAAGACATGTATTCAGGAACTCCTAAGCAATAGTTGATTTAAAACCAGAATGACAAGATACTCACATCATTGATGATCTATCGAGAAACAAACACCATGGAATCCATGGAGAACTGACAAGAAAACCTGAAAAACAATCCGGTCCTAAAACCTTTGGCTTCCCTGCTCCTTTCCAGACTGTCAGGCCCAACACATCAAGCCGGCGAATGATACTTGGAACAAGACATCACCTCCTCCAGTTCTGGAATGGAGATCATCCAGTAGAAACGCTAACCACACAGAACTGAGATTAGTAAACCAATCATGATCTCACAATGAAGCCAAAGGATTGGCAGTAAGGTGAGAGACAACCCACACATGAGAACGATTGAGGAAGAGAACATAAAGAAAGGAGACAATTGTGTGCATACCATAACACGAGAATGATTTCCTGAAGACAACAACTTCTCAGGCCCATCCCCTATCTGCGACAGACCTAGTGGCAACATGAAGGTGAATCCCGAGGACTCTACCCAATGATGAGGAGTAGAAGAAGAGAAAGCTCGACAACCTATAGATCCTCTGCCAGCTACTGCTAGCGGCATGGGTATTCTCACCGCCCATGCCGCTGGGTACAGGTTTGGCCGAGATACAGGAACCAAGGACTTGCGGAGTCCTTCTTGACGGTGCGGCAGAACAAGGGAAAACCGATGGTGCTAGACGACCGAGAAAACGAGTCACCGACGCGGCCAAAACGATGCGCAGGAAGAGAGAGTAACAGTTCGAGATGGTTACCTTGCGGAGGATTTGACTGAGGAGGGGAAGGCTAGCAGCTACACGCTATCTTCATCGGAGAAGACGACCCACTCTGGCAGCAGCTTCCAGGCATCCACACGAGAAATTAATCAAAGGGAAACCAAGAAGAGACACCTTGGATCGTTTCTGGAGCAACGAAGACGAGGTGGTGGCGTCGAAGTGGGGATTCGATGAGCTGGAGGAAAAATAGTGGCAGCTGCTCGAGGCCTAAACAGGGCGTTTTGCCAATGCTTGTCGTCGAGGCCCGAGTTAGGGCTCGTTGGAAAGGGCAGAGAAAGGGGGAGGTCGTTGGCACATGAATCGATCGATTAGGGTAAGGTAGAGGGATAAATCGGCAATGGAATCCATCGCCAGCTGAAGGTTGTGTTGCCCACTATTATTGGGGGTTAGGGACGACCAGGTCCCGACCCGTCCCGCTCATCAGAGCAAGAAAACCGGGAATAAACCCAGCCCAACACCTAGGTCCGGCCGTGACTGAAATAAACCAATTAATCGACCAAATTTAGGGTAACAGCTTACAAAATCTATTAGAGTCTAATTAAGGGTGCATTTGATGTCCAAATGACCCCAAATTTTGAGGATTGACTAATTAAGCTATGAGGAACTTGATCATGGGCTTAGATTTGGATTTTGAGGTTACCTTAGCCATTATTTATTTGTAGTTCATAAATCATTCACTAAATGTAATGATCATAGCCTAATGATCAATTATGGTGAAACCTTCCACATTCTTCACTCTAATATTCCACGGTTATACCAGGATGTTAAATAATGGCTGAGGCTATAATTTAATATTAGTATCCACCAATTCTCATCCTTCAGTATTAGGGTTATCTCATTCAAAGATTTCATGTTCATGTGATTCGAAAGAGTCAGTTAGGGTTATCAGATCCTAATATGGTTTGGTCTATGCTATTACAATGAAATATAGACATCGAAAGGTAGCCAAGTAAAGAAAAGGGACAAGGGATTTTGGATATCCATCTAATCAATTAGGGGCCTAGAAGAATGGGAATTTAGCCTATGTGTCTAGAATCGAGTATGTTACAACACTCCACCCCTTAAAGAGGATTTCGTCCCCGGAATCCATCCAACGCTAGACTGAGTGCTAGTTTGTTCTACAGATCCTCATCTTTCATCACTTAAGCATGAATAACCAATCTTCATTTACAAAATTCCCAACAGAACCATTTAGATTGAGACTGCTAACTTGGTGTACTACTCTTGCATATAAACATCAATCCTCAAGTACCATGATTCCTGTCATTATTACTACTAAGGAGAAATTCCTTATCAACACTATCATCATCATCATCATCATCATCAATGCCATCGTCCTCATCATCCACATCATTATGGCTACTACCTTCTCATCTACTCATTATCATCTACATCATCATCATTAACATCATCATCATCATCATCATCATCATCATCATCATCATCATCATCATCATCATCATCATCATCATCATCATCATCATCCTTAACAACAACATCAGTGTCATTATTATCATCGATATCATCACCTAATTCTCATCATCATCATAAACATCATTAACATCTTATTATCTAAAAGGGTCACGTGGGAAAAGCTCACAAATTCCACCATCCTGAGTATGTTCATCCCAGCCTATACTATATAGTCAATACTACCATTAAATTATTAGCATTTTGGTGTACAAAATATTGACTTGAGCTTTTAAATGATTTTTTTGACATACATACATCTATCAAGGATAACCCAAGATAAATTTTAAAAATCTATTTTAATTGTCGAGGTAATTCTTATGATGGTAAGATTAGCAAGGCTTGACTGGAATTCTCAGTTTGGTAGCCTCCACATATGTTTGACATTAATACTAAGATTTATCCAGGTTTTACTTATTGTAACCACTATTAATCATGCTCATGCCTATAGTTAGTTTGATTCCTAATGAATAAAATGTATGAAACTCCACCCCTTAAAAGGTTCAAACTATAACTTGGTACATAATCTAGAGCGGCAAAAGGGTGGATCCACTATGTCCGATATATACATATGAACTAACTATGTCAGTCTTAGGCCTAGGGTATTAGGGTTGAACATACCAACCAAGGGTACTTCACTAAAGAGATCCTCTATCTCAACTTCCTTGGGATGGTGACTTGGTTCCAAAAACCATCGATAAAATCTGAAAACTTTTCTTTTGTACATATAAATTGATAATGAAAATAAGTTTGACGATGCAAAACTTGCGGTGAAAAATCCAAAATTTGCGCAAAAAACAATCGAGAAACCAAGTCAACCACCTATCACAACCTGACACAAACACTACTATCCTATCATCACTTCCTCCTCCAAAAGGGTCTGATCCTCCTATCTCCAAAAAGATCACACGACTATTCTCTAATATGTAAGCGTGTGAGAGAGAAGGGTTTCTTATTACTCACAGTCAACCCCAAACAAAAATCTATGAAAGCATGACATTCCACCATTCCCCATGTCATTCTTAAGCATAACTGACACAACCTCATCACAAGACCTAAGGGAGTCATAAGGTCATCCAACCATTATAGGAAGAAAATTGAGATTTTCCCAATACTAGTTGGTTTACATTTATAGTGCCTTCTGAAGATAATGTAACCCTACACAGCCAAGCTATTCATCTTCGATCATTAAATAAACAAATCACACTATGTGATATGAGAGAGATGATTACTCATGGGTATCTACTAAAACTTGTAGCTTTCTTAGTAAACTATAAATATGAGGCATGACAAGCTCAATGAAAATGGTATCCAATTCTTACATGGATTTAGGTAGATCTATGTGTGACATACTCCATATTGAAGTCAAGACATTCCTAAGTATAATATAGCTAATTAGTTCAATCACCTACTATCCATGTAATCATCAACATGTTTCCACCCATGCCATAGTTATATATATGTCATCGATACATGCTTCCATACATACCAAATTCTCCTAGTGGGCATATCTGAGACATGCTAGACAAACAACTAGAATAGGGCTCATAAAGGAATTAGGGTACAACCTATATACTAGTGTTCGATTCTACCCACACCTTAACACTAAACTATATTTCCATACGGTGGGAAAATTAAGTTTAATAACCAGAAGAGTCAACCCCTATTTAGGGAAATTTATTTATCCATATGGGGTGTTGGGTGAACTACGATTCTAAAAATCAAAGTCTCAACCATTAGTGGTTTGGTGAGTGAAAGTGACCAATTTAATCATGGGTTAAACCCTAATTGGCATTCCTCCACTAACAATTAGGTGTACCAACAACCTCTAAGAGTCACCTATTTAATTAAGGGTCAACCTAGGATAACTTGAAATAGTCAAGTTACCGACTGCTTAGGCTCTGATACCATTTTGTAAAGAGTGAGATCCAATAGGGAATCCACTCTTCACTGAATTGAAGAATTATTCCATCCAATCCCAAAAATACCAAAAAGGTAAGAAGGAAAGGAGGAATTTCATTCATTTCTCAAATGGTACATAATACAGAGCATGATAAAGAATAAGCAGCAGAACAAAACTATTACAAAGTTACAATGGGTATCATTATACAATAGCTCATCACCATAAAAGGTGTTATTACAAAATACTTGAACTAACTACAAATAAGCCCAGTAGCAGAGAGTAACCTAGCCATTCCAAGCTATCCTTAGGTACAATTCTCTTTATATGATCTTCGAACAACCTTGATCTGTAATGCACCTAAACCTGGGTGGAAGGGAACATCACCCAGAACATAGGAAACAATAAAGAGGTCAGCAAAGGCTGAGTATGTACATATATAAAACATTCTGGGCATTATATAAGGTTAAAAGTACAAAAAGAGATGTTCCCACAATAAGAGGGGGCTATTTGCAATTAGGTATGTTCAAGAGAAAGTAACAAAAGAAATGAAGCAAAAGAAATGAGGCATATTAAATTCAGATTACAAGCATGATAATAAAAGAGTGTCTTGCCATATCAATCAACCACAGATTCACATTAAAATGACAAATAATTGCATGCATAACAATGTAGACTAAATATACCTAAAACAAGGCCATAACACCATAGGATCATGGCCTAAAAACAAACAAGGGTGGAAACGCACACCCCGGGCGGAATACGCACGCCCTATATAAATATGATTGTACATAAGTACCACTATTCTAGATATTCTAGTCAAACATGTAGCATGCATAAAATAGAGAGGCAAGACTAGCAGTTCAGTCAATTCTTCATAAAATGGCAATCATGGCAAGGGGGTCCAAGAACCCATATAAACAGAGTAGTTCATCAACCACATGAATATAATGAATAAGGAACATGAGATATGAATGTCGAAGTAAATGAACTTCAAGTGAAATTAAAAGTTCAAGAGGTGCCTCATTAAAAGAAAAGTAGGTTTCAGTCAAATAATGCCCAAATTAAAATAAAAGATGTACATACCTTATGATCATACCTAGTTATTCAGTAACAACTCCTAAGCACAGGGTCAGGGTTGTCTCAACCTAGTCATAATATGTGTGCATCCGATTAATATAAAAGGTATTAACTATTTTACTTAGAAATCGACCCTACTTTAGGTTGTGAATCTGGGCGTGAAACCTGTCCCAATAAATCAGGCATATTTTTTTGATTTCAAAAACATATATATTTATATTTTTAGTTATCAATAATCTATTATGAATATTTCAAGATATACCATTTATGATTATTCGATAAAATCAAATGTACATGGCCTGATATGCCCTCACACCTGATTATTAGCTAACTGGGTGGGACAAGGCATATATGCAATTGAACTATGACCAAACCCGTACAGCTTAAACTAGATCAAGCAGTGCAAGGTCATGCAGACCTAAAATTGTATCAACAATATCGCGAGAAAACACATATAACACAAGCTGAAGCACGATCTACCGAAAACCATGGAGTGGAGTTTTCTAGGTTCTCTTGAACACATCAACCCATTACTCTACTGAGGTGATCATAAGTGATGACAACACCTCCTTCCATAGGACAGACAGGGAAAGAGCTCGAGAATCCAAGGCATGGTGCCCAGCGAGTCCAAAACCTAATTGGTTGGGAGAAGCATATGACAACGAAATTATGTATCCAAGGACTAATAAGAGCCACGAGGGATCTAGAGAATGCGTTCACCCCCCAACAAAGTAGTGGCATGGTCAAAGACAGGTTATTCAGGAACTCCTAAGCAATAGTTGATTTAAAACCTGAATGACAAGATACTCGCATCATTGATGATCTATCGAGAAACAAACACCATGGAATCCATGAAGAACTGACAAGAAAACTTGAAAAACAATATGGTCCTAAAACCTTTGGCTTCCCTGCTCCTTTCCAGACTGTGAGGCCCAATAAATCAAGCCGGCAAATGATCCTTGGAACAAGACATCACCTCCTCCTGTTCTGGAATGGAGATGATCTAATAGAAACACTAACCACACAGAACTGAGATTAGTAAACCAATCATGATCTCACAATGAAGCCAAAGGATTGGCAGTAAGGTGAGAGACAACCCACACATGAGAACGATTGAGGAAGAGAACATAAAGAAAGAAGACAATTGTGTGCATACCATAACATGAGAATGATTTCCTGAAGGCAACAACTTCTCAGGCCTATCCACTATCTGCGACGGACCTAGTGGCAACCTGAAGGTGAATCCCGAGGACTCTACCCATCGATGAGGAGTAGAAGAAGAGAAAGCTCGACAGCCTACATATCCTCTGCCAGCTATTGCTAGCGGCAGGAGTATTCTCACCGCCCAGGCCACTGGGCACATGTTTGTCCGAGATACAGGAACCAAGGACTTGTGGAGTCCTTCTTGACGGCGTGGCAGAACAGGGGAAAACCGGAGGTGCTAGACAACCGAGCAAACGAGTCACCGACGCGGCCAAAACGATGCGCAGGAAGAGAGAGTAACGGTTCAAGATGGTTACCTTGCGGCAGATTTGACTGAGGAGGGGAAGGCTAGCAGCTACTCGCTGTCTTCATCGGAGAAGACGACCCACTCCGGTAGCAGCTTCCAGGCGTCCACACGAGCAATTGATCGAAGGGAAACCAAGAAGAGACACCTTGGATCGTTTCTGGAGCAACAGAGACGAGGTGGTGGCATCAAAGTGGGGATTCGATGAGTTGGAGGAAAAACAGCGGCAGCTGCTCGAGGCCTAAACAGGGCGTTTTGCCAATGCTTGCCGTCGAGGCCCGAGTTAGGGCTCGTTGGAAAGGGCAGAGAAAGGGGGAGGTCGTTGGCACATGAATCGATCGATTAGGGTAAGGTAGAGGGATAAATCGGCAATGGAATCCATCGCCAGCTGAAGGTTGTGTTGCCCACTATTATTGGGGGTTAGGGACGACCAGGTCCCGACCCGTCCCGCTCATCAGAGCAAGAAAACCGGGAATAAACCCAGCCCAACACCTAGGTCCGGCCGTGACTGAAATAAACCAATTAATCGACCAAAATTTCAGGTAACAACTTACAAAATCTATTAGGGTCTAATTAAGGGTGCATTTGATCCAAATGACCCCAAATTTTGAGGATTGACTAATTAAGCTATGAGGAACTCGATCATGGGCTTAGATTTGGATTTTGAGGTTACCTTAGCCATTATTTATCTGTAGTTCATAAACCATTCACTAAATGTAATGATCATAGCATAATGATCAATTATGGTGAAACCTTCCACATTCTTCACTCTAATATTCCACAGTTATACCGGGATGTTAAATAATGGCTGAGGCTATAGTTTAATATTAGTATCCACCAATTCTCATCCTTTAGTATTAGGGTTATCTCATTCAAAGATTTCATGTTCATGTGATTTGAAAGAGTCAATTAGGGTTATCAGATCCTAATATGGTTTGGTCTATGCTATTACAATGAAATATAGACATCGAAAGGTAGCCAAGTAAAGAAAAGGGACAAGGGATTTTGGATATCCATCTAATCAATTAGGGGCCTAGAAGAATGGGAATTTAGCCTATGTGTCTAGAATCGAGTATGTTACAATATATGTATATACATACTAGTGAATGCACACGTGCTCATACACGTGACATACAAAATTTATTGGAATTGTAATAGAAAAATACAATAGTGTTAATATTGTTAAATAAGAAAAAACTTAATTAATAAATTTATGTGATGTGTAGACAATTCGTTTGAAAATAATGAAAATACATTTTCATATTGTAACTGAATATTATTATTTGACAATAATCTACAGGTGTCACGTGGTGTGTGTTTTTCCATCCAGTATTGAAGTTTCATGAGCTCATCATCATATGATGTATCAAAGTGAGGTGGATACCTGATTGAAGAAGAAAATATCAAATTAATAATTTATTAAAATCATAAAATAAATAAATAACAAGTAAAATACAATAATATCTCACTTTTTATCAATGCACATACTCGCATTTTGGTGGTTTAATCCTAAATATTTATAATTTGATTTCAAACCTTTCACATAAGAAAATAACGATTAGTGTGAATATTAAATTTTTTTAATAATATAATCATAGTTGGAGTCAAAATATTTACAATCTAGTGACAATTTTGACAAAATGTTGTGTTTCAATTGTAAGTATTGATATTTTTGTATTTGTTGCCACATGAATCTTTTGAATGATTTTTGTTGTAATATATGAAAATATCAAACATAAAAATATGGTATCATAAATCACACCGGTGAATATATTATAGGGAAAACCAAAGAAGCATTTCACACTTTAGGATGGATACTAAAAAACATAAAAATTAATTTTGTTGTCAATATCAAATAAAAGTCTTATACATTCTTGCTTAATATCTAAAGAAACTACATTTAAGACTTTAGCTATTTGCTTCATTATTTCCAGAATCCCTTGTGCTTCAAGTAGAAATGGTTGGGCACTCTGTGCTTTGACACGAAAAATCATCTAATTTCATTGCACCTTAGATAGTATTACGTCCAACATATCTTCAACAATTTTCTATATTATTAGACCAATTAAATAATATTACAAATATAAAGATCATGAATTGTCTATATATTTGTAAAAAGAATAAAATACATGTGTATAGATATGTTTTAGTTCTACAACAATATAACCCAGGAGATGGTGTGCAACCATGCCAAATAATGTGAATCAAATGGAATCAAAAGTGTCCATGACATAGACTTTCATAATGTACCTATAATCAACAAAAAAAAATATTAATTTACAGGAAAATGATAAAATACATATGTATTAGATAATAAAAGAAGGTAAAATTGCATGAGGATATTATCTTTTACTCCACACTTGGTGTAGACTTTGCTTGACCATTTTAAATATATAATTTCTTGCTACACCTCGCAGAATCATTGTACTAAAGTGTTCAATCACAATAAATCTGTACAATTGTTGCCTTAATTTCATAAACTTGGTCCTACAAATTTTCAACATGTTATTTTGATAATATACTTTTAAGTATTTGTATAAGTTACAAACTACCATTACTTACTTTGTGTAGTATCCCACTCTGTAAGGATTCATGCAATATGGAAAGAGTGATCCTTATTGCTTCTATATTCTCTTTATACATCAACACATTCAGAGGCGATGGAAAATTATCACCATTGAAAGACAACCTATTAAAATTATATATGTCAGTGTAGAAATAAGATTACATGAACCACCATTTGAACGTTTAATGTATGGAAATGACTACCTTGTCTTCATTTCCTCGACTCATGGTAATGGGGGTTAAACAAAAGTCTTGTTGTGTAAGTGATTGACAGGTACAAACTTATAATTAAAATAATAAATAAATCTATCACAAATAAAAATAAAATTATTAGTTGTGTCTTACCTTAGAAGAATCAAACTTGCAATCCAGTAATCACAACTAAATTCCTCATTTCAGAGTTTTCTTTTAAGTTTTCATATAGCATGACAATTGTTTCACCCCCACAATGTACACTTAGCCATAGTATGCCTAAATACCAAGGATAATATAAGTGTTAGAAAATATATACTTTGTTTTAGTCATTGAGTAATTTAAAATATCTTTCTTAATTACATTTCATTTTGCAATGTGATGTCACACTTGGCAACCTGTTGACACGATTTCTTGGTAATGATTTGAATCTCATCAACATTAGTAATCATTCCAATAATATCTGCAATTAACATAGAAAATAATATGAATATTCTAAAATGATAATTTAAAATGAAAATAAAGTAGAATGGCCTATAAGATATGTTTTCTTATCTTGAAGACCCTAAAAGTCATCAAACTCTTAAAATGGAATGAGTACATAGGTATTTTTTCACAATCTTCAGATGTTTTAGCAACCACACATTTTTTGTTGATTATGCACTCTTCATTCCTCTTTGCATTTCTATAGTCATTGTAGATTTCTTCGACACAAACATTATCCAATATATAATGCTTTCCTTCATCGAAAGTATTTATGAATTGGTTAACCGCGTCATAGACTAAATATGCTTCCATCCTCTCTCCCTTAGAAGAAAAATAAATACTGAGGCATTACATAAATACACAAACACATGTACACATAATTGTATTTTTAATAAGAACAAATTAACAAGTTTGTAATTTAGTATACCACTTCATCGATGAACAACAATTTCTACTTCTTTCTTCCTCTTGATATTTCATGTGGTTTCCATTTTAAGGCCAAGCAAACCTTTAATTTTTAGTCTAGGAACCGATGTATATGTCGAAAGGGGGGAATATTATCTTTTGTCATCATGTTATCACATGTAAAAATGTTAGTTTAGCAAAGTAGTATTTACAAATAATCAACATGAAATATTAAAGATAGAAGGATACCATTGATAAAGGTTAATACTTCTTTTTATACAATATTTTTGTAAATGTTCCACCATTGAACTTCTTCTCTCAAAATTTAACCAGGACCTTCATTGTATTTTGGGATGTCCCTCTTGATAGTGCTTCATACACCTCTCTATGAGAGAATAGTTGATGGGGGAAATAAATTCCAACATTTGGAATGGTTTGACCCTATGACTTATTTATTGTCATTGCAAAACTCAAACACACTGGAATTTATTTTCTTTTAAAAGCAAATGGAAGACCGTCATTGTCAAGCGTGATAAGAGGTATTCTAGGTATGAAAACTCTTTTTCCCTGTGCTTGACCTACTGTAACCTCTATGTCAATTATACTTTTCTGAAACCCTTTACAAACTAGTCGTGTACCATTACATAACCCATTTGTCAAATTAATATTTCACATCAACATTATAGGACAATTTTCTTTAGCCGTAATACATGAGGGGAAACCATTTGGAACTGGTGAATTAAGGAATTCTTCAGGGTAGTTATGATTTTCATCATCAACATCACTATCAAAACTATAATAGCTGATTTCCTCCCCAAGTTACTATTGTATGAAATAATTATTCATTTCATCAGCATACTCATTCTTTGTACATAATATTGCATGACTCATCATGTAGTCAGTTGACGATGTGTTATCACCAAGAGATGGGAAGACATGTTGTATGCACCTTTTCTTAGAGGTCATGCCATCTATGTACTCAAGAACCATTTCATGTAGGAGGCAAACGTAATCGTTATCGATTACTAGTTCTGTTCCTTATCCTATACGTAGTAGAAAGTTTGAGAAGGATGAATCCGACAAAGCTCTCATATTTTTCTTTAGTTTCAGTTTGTGCATTTTTTGCCAAATAAGTGACTTTATTAGACTTGCATCAATTATTTCCCTCTAGTTGCACACCGAACAACATGAAAAAGTTATTTAAATCACCACCAAAAAGTACCACTCCCCCCCGAATGGTAGGCTTGATCACATGATATCTTGAAAACTACGATCAAAGGCTTGTCTTCTTGTCATGGATTCCTCACCCCATACAATTAATTTTGATGTTTTAAATAGTTTTGCTAGACTACTCTGTTTGCTTACATTACAAGTTGAATTATTTTCAACTTTAATATGAATTTTAAATCTACTATGAGAAGTTCTCCCCCGTGTAAGATCGATGATGCAACACCTGATATCATTGTTGCAATTGATATAAAACTCGTTGACCTTACTTTTTCTAACACTATAGAAATGTCTTTCCGATTCACCAGGATCATCAACAAAGAATACACCAAACTGGTTTCCAATTATACAACTGAATAGCTCATTGAATGCATATTGTTGGTCATTGTTTAGTGATTAAATTAATGATAGATCCTCTTCACTTGTATATTCATCTCTTCAGCAATTTCACATGACATGTTTTATCCAGTATTTATTGAAAAATATTCATCAACCATTGGCAAGTCATTATCTCCTTGTGCTCTCAAGAACCAATTTGATACTTTATAGCACTCTCTGCTCCAACTGATGTTCGTCGATAGTTCTAGTCCTACAAAAATCTTCTTCCAATACATTGAGGTTTGCATCCCACAAAGTTCTTACATTCTTTGGTTCACAATACACTAATATTGTAGCAAATAATATCCATAGTCAAACTGGAAATTCAAATTGTGTTGCTTCACTTAAACATTCAGAAATTGTATTGTCACTTTCAATTAGACCTTGATGTTCAACTGAAAGTTTGAATTTTGGTTGGATAACACCATTAATGGTCCTCAAACTCTCAAATGAAGTTGAACCCTTTACATGATTTAGTAATATCCTAAAATAATACCTCTCACCTTCAATAGGTTACAGTAATGATATGATCGATAACCTCTCTTTACTTTCTTTTCTTGCAAAATTTACCAGAGTTATTCCATACATAATGCTCAGGGAATTGTTCATATAGATATTGATGAGATTCTCCATCATGCAAATTCGTCGCAAAATACTCAGTGAGTGTTGTCATGCAAACACCATCTCATTCAGTAACATTGTGCAAGTTATCATCTTCTAAAAATGTGATATTATGCATGTTAGGTAGATGCAGTTGTAAGGACACTGCTGATGGTTGTATCTCACTAAGTTTGAACTCAAATACCCTCCACATTGCATTTTGTGGAGATATCCATCAACCATCTCGAAATTGATTTACCTCATCGACCAACTAGTCTGCAGTATCTAGAGCTACGTTGATTGAAGCCTTATCATGCCCCTTATATATACTTGAAGAGGTATTTGACTACTTTGATGCTCGAACATACCCTACGTTGATATGGAACCTATATCTCTGTAACAAATACAGATTATATGGTTCCACCTACCTATTATCTAGTGTGGCTCCTCTTACGTCAACAATGACTCCATTGTCTCTTATCCTACAAATTGGATATGAATCTTTACCTTGCACAATGTTGGAACAAAAGTTCCTTGGATAATGGAAGCGACACTCCTTATTTACCATGAAAGCATTTTCAGGGTTTAGACACCACACGTTCCATGCAACATGTGTTTGAAAACCACTGTGTGTAGTGTGGGGTATCTTTTAGGATCTTGGAGTTCAGCACAAACTATGTGATCATACTGATTCAGATTTATAATCTTATAGCCGTGTTTCATGATGATAAGAATGTGTGCACATAGAAGTCCTCTTTTATGAAATTCAATAACATGAACATGTGTCGTTGCGTCACCAAATATATATTTCTTAAATAGTTAATCCTTTAGATCCTCCAATTTTTCTTCGAAAACCCTAGTTGTTAAATCATGTCTATTTTGATCAAGTTGTCTAGGGATTAACTCTGATTTTATCTCATCCTAATCTGGATTACACATCATTGTTAAAAATATATCAGGTTTATCGTAACGTTGTACCAATGCCATGGCATCCATGTATCTATGACGCATATCATGTGGTCCTCCAAGAAAAGATGAAGGTAGCACAATTCTTTTACCTACCATGCTACTATGGACTTCCCCTGACCTAATGCTATCAATGATTCCTAACAAATCATCACATATTCTCTTTTTCTCCTTAGTGATATAGTTTAAACATGTTGATTCTATCTTGATGTACATGTCAACAATGTATTATTGAAGAAGACGACATGAGTTCAGTAAGATTGATTTGTCAAGCACACGAATTTGTAGCTTATAACAATATTATTCTCTCATAGATATGTTGTTATTACTACCACCATCTAAAAATAGTAAGAAAATTGATATTAAATACATTTTTTGTGTGATATTGGTACATAATTTATGGATATATATTCTACTAACCTACTACACTCGAGCCCATCACATCTTCAATAGAATGTAATGAGTTATGTAGAATGGAATCCTGTGGCACTCCAACTTTGGGGAGGTATGGATTCCAACTAAATTCACTATTGGGAAATAACAAAGGATATGATAGAGGATCATAACATCCTAAATATGATTGTACTATATGTGGTTCACCTGAATTGACATAAAAAAGTATGCTTCGTTGTTGTGCACCACTAACATCATTGCCTTCAATCAAGATACCCATAACTTGCAAAGCAATTGGAGAATTATATGTCCTATGATCAAGGCATACATCTTAATTGATGGCAATACTAAAGTTATCTGACATTGGAATATCCTTGAGGCTCTGGAAAAATTGGGCATATGGATTTATTGATAATATGTGCACCAGTTTAGTAACTAATTCACTATTTAGTGAAGCATTTGCCTTCATTTTATTATGTACCTCACACTTAGTGTCATAGAAATAGAGTTGTAGATATTTGGGACCATCACTTCCATGTAGTAATCTATTTATGAAATGATACACTTGACCCTACACTCGAAAGGTATATATGCCATTCCACATACTATGCAAATTTGCATCCAGATGGATATCGCGTGATGTGAATGCAAAGTGACTGTTGTAACTTCAAATGGACATAAGAAATTCCAAAGATTTTGGTGTTTGCAATGTGTACAAATCATATGGTTGTGTCAGAACAGGAGTGATAACTAAATGTACCTTTCCCTTCATGCAACAAAAACATGGTGGTTCAAATTGGAAGCTTTTGGTGCCACAATATTTGCATAAACAACGTGTGGATAACTCTTCATTGAGAAGATTGTCAAAAATAGGATTAGAGATATCATCAATTGAAGGATCTACTACATCTTGATCCATGTTTGATATATAGAAATCATCCATATCTTCCACAATACATGCATCTATTATGTTATAACACAAGATGAGAAAAGAATGTTAACTTGTACAATAACACATGAGGTTTTGTAACCATACCTTCACTGCACCAGACTGTCAAATCATAAACCTCAAAAGGATTATGACACTCCTCAAAGGCACTATAAAAAATTGTAGGGTTGTATCCAACATACATATCAACAAGATCTCCATAGTGCACAATGTTCGTCTGAGGAAGATAGGAAGTGCTCGGTTGTAATAATGAATTTCTTACAACATCATTCAACTATGATGCACATTGTTTTAACAATTGGATCAAATATCTTTGTTGCCTTGATCTCCTATGAATTTTGTTGACAACATTATCCACATGATGTTGGAAGTTGTCATCGTTCGAGATAACATGCTTAAATAATGCTCTTTGACCAAGTATTGAGTGCATCCCTTCATTGAGAACTTGACTAACTTTGCTGACCCCTTGAAAATATGGGTGCATATCAATCCTTATCTTCATATAGGGTGGCAAAAAATTGTAAATTCATGCATATCTTGTAATAAGTTCTCCACAACCTTCAGATCTAGCATGCATGTGCATCTATCTACTTCCAATAACCATTTGACGATGGTATCTATGCATCCGTTGGGTGGACCTCAAATCATCATGGAAAGTACAACTTTGAATTTTTTGAGATCTATGTATTGAAGTGAGACACGATGTAGGTGTGTCACAAATTTGAGATGAAGTGCTAGAACATAGGTATATTTCCTCCATAGTTTGCAAGAATCATTCAATTATAAATGAGTAAAATCCAAAGAATGAGAGAGATTCTGTATGTAGTGCTATGAGTCCTATAATCTATATGAAAGACATTATTTTCAATAGTGTCAAGTCTGGTAGGATTGACCAAAATAGAAATCCAACTGTGTTTTGAGTTGGATAGTTTGAAAATTTGTTAGCCTATTCTGACTCAAATCCACATGAACTAAACTTTTGACAACTCTATAAAATAGGCCCAAAAGCATACATTTAAAATTCTAACAACAATTTAATTAAATGTTCAGCCTAACCTATACCCGTTGTATAGTTTTTACTCAAAATATCAAGATTTTCATCTCTGGCTTAATTAATTTCTGACTGTGTGATTCACACAAGGCCAAATATATACGTCCCCTACCGACATCCCGTCCCCCACCGACATCTTATCCCCCATTCCTCACTCCCTGACCCTAGTGCTACTCTGTACCCTAATCGCAACAACATTGATTCCTACTCCTCATCCCCGACTCTACACCTAATATTAGCCCCATCCTGACAGACATGCATCTTTACTCCTCATCCTATGGTGATTTTTGTTTCCGACATCTTATCCTAATCTTCATGCACAGTCCATGTCCCACCAATTGTCATTCCCTAATCATAGTTAAACTTCTTTCTATTTTAATCACATATGCTTTGATTTCTGGTTCTAAGAGCAGATCTCGTCAGATCTGCTGCATGCACAACCCGTGTCTCACTCATCTCCATTCCCCAACCCTGGCCCTAATTCTTCAGTATTTTGGTTGGCTGATGCTCGTGTCTCTAAAGCTATCTCTGACTTTCATGTGCATCCTCTTATGGTCGGCTGATACTCACAAGTATGGAGATTTATCCAGTGTTGCTTCCTGCTTTGGCTTGAATCCGAGCTGTTGTTGGAGCCTATGTCACCAGCTTCTACTGATGGGTTTGTGTGGAGAAACGATAAGATGTAAATGATGATCTATGGATCTGGTTTGTCCTTCACTCTTCCTTCCTACTTCGAATTCCCATAGTTTTCTCTCCCATTCTCCCTATCCTCCATCACTTACTCCTGATTTTCTCTATCTCAGACCCTTGCATGTCAAGTCTGCACGCCTTTATGTGAATCTTGATTATAGTAACTCCTGCTTGTGGTGTTTGAGATTTAGCCTAGCTGCATCGTAGATCAGGAACTCATTTATGTGGGTCTAGATCTAGTAAAAAAATGGTGATGAAGCAACAGATCTATGCGATTTTAGAGGGATACAACCTTAGGATTTTACTGGAGGTGAAATTTGGTCAGTGGCCAGTAGTTCTGTGGCTAGATCTACCCCAAGATTTACGTGTAGGTTGTCTTTCTTGGTATGATTTATATATATATTTGCCTAACATAAAACATTCGACTGGACTGGTTCTTACTCTCTAGCCATTCCTCATGCCTTTTAATTTCTTATTCAAAGCCTCTACTGAAATGGATGACACATTACACATAATTGAGTGTAATATTATTAATCATCTGAAATCGTTGTTTGGTTGAACTATTAACATGTTTTATCCTTATGCTTAAACCTCAATAGTAGCTATATTTTTGTCTGAATGGGGAATCCTATATTGACCTCATATAGCTGTTGTCAATGATCACCATCTAAACTGAAACCAAATTAGTATGGATTAGGTCTACATTAGGTCCTAATAGGTGTGATGTAGACGATGAATGAAAAAAATAAATATATGTCACTTTAGGGGCAAAAATAAACCTAATTTAGGTCAATTCATGTCTAATTTGGGCGAAACCAAGTCTGATTAAGGAAAACATGTTTTGTTTAGGCAAGGTGTAGGTCTGGTTTAAACCATATTAGGGTTCATATAGAGCAACATTGGGCAAATAGAAAGATCCTTGTCATGTGATCTACTTCACCATACCCTCTCAATATAATTATAAGCCAAAAATGTCTACTTAGATGTGATCCACTTGACCGTTATAGTTAATAATTCATTTGATCTTTGGTGATGTATGACTATTAATTATATTTGCACTTCTATGATCTAGTTAGAAAGTGAAATTTTTAAGAAATTGAAATCTTTTTTGTGTGAACATGACCATCATTCATGTCCTTAGATCTTATCTACAATCCATTTAACATGACACCAAATTTTATGCATGTCTTGTTGACTAGCGTGCTCATGCTCATGTTATACCTAGCCTATAAAATGAAAGGTGATTAGAGATACTTTTAGTAATTTTAGTTAGCACATGAAATTATTTTTTGGTTGAACTTGGCCAAGTATTTTATTGATTCAATGAGAAATCCTATGTTTACCTTATACTAGTTCTATCCAAGACCGCCATCTAAATTGAAGTTGGATGCCTTAATTTGGTATGGATTCTGGTTGTGTGTGGTGGATGTCATAATGTTCAAGGGTTTTATTCAAGTCTACACTTAATTTGGTGTGTGTTATTATGTATTGTAATGCTTTTTTTAATCTCAGCAGTAGCCTTTAACATCAAAGGATATTCAGAAATATATGGACTTCTATGTTCTACTTACTTTATAAGTGTTTAACTTTCTACTTGGGTGTTGAATACTTGTGATACTTGTGGTCACAATTTATACCACCTTCTTGAGGTAGTGAGGTATGTATGGGTCTCTTATATATAAACCCATGCATCTAAGACAACTCGTATACGATATTCAATGTATGGTACTTTGATTGACTAAAGCATGTAAGTCTTCCTTCATATAAGATTCCCGCCATATGATCTACTTGACCATTATAATTATTAATGCATGTGTTCCCTGGCCATTCCTCATGTTTTATTTTTATGCTTGATCCTTGTGCTTAAAGGGATGAGATGCTACATGTAATTGACTATAATATGTGCAAGTGTTAACACAATATTTAAAAATTTAAAATGGTTGAACTTTTCCATCATTCATGTTCATAGTTCTTATCTAGAATTCATGATACCAAATTTTATGCATGTCATGTTGACTAACATGTGCATGCTCATGAGTTATATCTAGCCCATAATATGCAAGGTTGAATGGAATTTTTCTTCTTCTGTACTTCTATTCTACTTATGATGAGTTATATAAGTATGTGGTTATATGTTTGGTAGAGGTGTGTCCTTTTGCTATAATTAAAACCATAATGGATAATTAGACATTGATATATAGGTTTAAAAATGAAATATATTATGCATGTATTAGTCACCACAAACTCCATATATTCTCTCTTAAAAGGAACGACAACTCTCTTAAAAGAGTGTATGTCATTCACTTGTAGGAATGAGGCAGATCAGGGGCCCTTCTTCCTAAACTTCACATCAAATTAAAAACTGACTGGCTTTTACTTTCTTGTCATTCCTTGTTTTTTTCTTATGGTCAAACCTTATGCCAAAATGGATGACATTCTACACATGTTCAAGGGTTTTATTCAAGTATACTCTTAATTTGGTGTGCGTCGTTGTGTTTGGTAATGTTTCTTTTTAATTAAATGGACTTCTATGTTCTACTTGCTTTAGAAGTGTTTTACTTTCTACTTGGGTGTTAACTATATGTGATACTGGTGGTTGCAGTTTATGCCAACTTCTTGAGATACTAACGTTGGTATGGGTCCCTTCATCTATAAACCATGCATATAAGACAAATTGTATACAATTTTCAGTGTAAGACACTTTGATTGACTAAAGCAGGTAAATCTTCCTTCATATAAGATCCCTGCCATGTGGTCTACTTGGCTATTATAATTATTAATGCATGTGATCTCTGGCCATTCCTCCTATTTTATTTTTATGCTTGATCCTTGTGCTTAAATGGATAAGATCCTACATCTAATTGGTTGTAATATGTTTAAGTGTTAACAAAATATTTAAGAATTTGAAATGGTTGCACATGGCCATCATTCATGTCCTTAGATCTTATCTAGAATCCGTTTAAAAATGATACCAAGTTTTATGCATTTCATGTTGAATAATGTCCTCATGCTCATGTTATACCTAGCCTATAATACGCAAGGTGATTAAAAATACTTTTAGAATTTTAGTAAGCATATGAAATTATTGCTTGGTTGAACTTGGCCAAGTATATTTTTGATCCAATGGAAAATCCTATGTTGACCTTATACTGGTTCTATCCAAGACTGTGATCCAAACTGAAGTTGGATGCCTTGATTTGGCATGGATCTGGCTGTGCACGGTCAATGTCACAATGTTTAAGGGTCTTATTCAAGTTTGCACTCAATCTGGTGTACGTCACTATGTCTTGTAATGCTTTTTTTAATCTCAACAGTAGCCTTTAACATCAAAGGATATTCTAAAATTAATGGACTTCTATGTTCTACTTGATTAGAAATACTTTTAGAAATTTTAGTAAGCATTTGAAATTATTGTTTGGTTGAACTTGGCCAAGTATATTTTTTATTCAATAGGAAACCCTTTGTTGACCTTATATTGGTTCTATCCATGATCACCATCTGAACTGAAGCCAGATGCCTTAATTTTGTATGGATATGGTTGTGTGTGGTCAATGCCATATTATTCAAGGG
Source organism: Alisma plantago-aquatica (assembly GCA_963693085.1). Taxonomy (NCBI): domain Eukaryota; kingdom Viridiplantae; phylum Streptophyta; class Magnoliopsida; order Alismatales; family Alismataceae; genus Alisma; species Alisma plantago-aquatica. The sequence goes on from OY856409.1 coordinate 1,428,062,374, forward strand.
TCTTATTCAAATTTGCACTTAATCTGGTGTATGTCACTATGTCTTGTAATGCCTTTTTTAAATCTCAAAAATATCCTTTAACATGGAAGGATATTAAAAAATAAATGGACTTCTATGTTCTACTTACTTTATAAGTATTTTACTTTCTACTTGGGTGCTGACTACATGTGATACTTATGGATACAGTTTATACCAACTTCTTGAGATATTGAGGTGGGTATGGGTCCCTTCATCTATAAACCCATACATCTAAGACAACTTGTATACAATTTTCAATTTATGACACTTTGATTGACTAAAGTAGGTAAGTCTTCATTCATATAAGATCCCTGCCATGTGATCTACTCGCCCATTATAATTATTAATGCATGTGATCTCTAGCCACTCCTCATGTTTTATTTTTATGACTTGATCATTGTACTTAAATGGATGAGATGCTACATGTAATTGTTTGTAAGTGTTAACACAATATTGAAAATTTGAAATGGTTAAACTTGGCCATAATTCACGTTCATAGATCTTTCAAGAATCCATGGCCATCATTCATGTCCTTAGATCATATCTAGAATACCCAACTATGATATATATGTCTCAATGCTACTTTTTGGTTTAAAGTTATATTTGATTTGGGGGATAGAAATCTTGTTTCATCAAAATTCAAGAACATTTAGATCAAATCATTTGTGCCAATTACAGTTTTCATAGCCTTATTTTGGGCAAAGAAGGTCTGATTATGCAAAAACATGTTTGATAAGGATTTTTAGGGTGAGCTAAGTTTAGATAAGTCATTTGTGCCAATTACAGTCTAGTTAAAAATAATGTATGCACTTCTATGTCTACTTACTTAATACATGATTTACTCTCTACTTGGATTCTAATTACATTTGATAGTTGTGTCTGTAGTGTATATGTCTCTTGAGATTCTGGACAATTAAGGGTCTATTAATCCATGGCCACAATTTCTTTTATGATGCCCCAGTTAGATTCTATTTATATAGAGTTTGTAGGTCTGTTTTGTGTAAGAACTTGTCTGATTAGGACGTGATATGCGTGGGGAAAGTTTGGTCTGATTTCATCTATAACCACATATATCTTCTTAATCTCTTTATGGTGGCATTATATGATGTTTGATCTCAACAATAGGATGGTCAACTATTAATTATGTCTACACTTCAATCGCCTAATTTGTTGGTAAAATATTTATAAGGATTTAAAATTTATTTTCTAACATTTGATTTGGGTATCCATGTTATTATAAAAATCATGATGGATTAGTAGACATTGCTATATAGGTCATAGTATTATTGTGTTGCTACAGAACTTATTCAACTACTAAAATAAAGGTTTTAATCTTAAAAGTGTGCCAACTAAGCACATTTTTTATCTAATTAATAGAATTTTATGATAGTAATAAGGAGTAAGAAGTATAATATACATTAATATTTTGCAATTATATGAACATTGTTTTCTATAAATATCTTTCATTGAAATGGTAAACCTTGTAAAATACCATACAAAATAGCATATTGCAAAATATAACTTGAAATTTGAAAATTCTAACATCTGATTTACAAATATATAAATGTTGTTGACATTTTGAAGACCCACGTTATTCCAATTTAAATATTCTCTTTTGATGTTTGTTCAACTGTAATTTCTAAAAAAATAATGAATTTATGTCATAGAATTAAATATGTTGCAACATCCATGATACTAATAAATAAATGTTATACTAAATATTCTTGAATCTTATTTGGTGTCCATGTAAACTTATTTCTATTTTATTCGAAATAATTGACCTAGAACATGATATTGATGAGGGATTTTGTATATCCAATAATTAGTCATGCTCAAGTGTCGATATCTTATCTCTTAAAAACAAAGAGGGATTTTAAGGTGCATACCTTAATGATTATAATTTGATACCTATAGAGCATGTTTTGAAATTGAATGTGTTAATGATTATAATTGGATACCTACCGATCATGCTTGGAAATTAAGGCACATGTTTTTAATGTGGAATTTGAATAATAACATATAACAAGAAAGCATGATTAGATATTTCTCTAACTTCCTATGGTATTTTCTAGTAACATTGTAGTGTTTTCACTTTAGACATGATTAGTAATTAGAGTTTTTAGTGTAGTTTGCAGTGTTACCTCTATTTTTACATTTCTATGCTCTTTCTCATATATATGACTTTCTTTTCATTTGGATATACGTCATAATTAATTACATAATTATCTTATAAAAAGAGATTAGTCACTTTAAGGAATAAATAAAAGTTTATCATGGAAATAGAGTATGTTATGACTACATTAGACTTGATAATTGTGACCCATATCTTGTTGCAGGTAGGATCCTATCATCTATAACCACACAATAGCCAATGGTTCTTTATTTATGGATCAAATGACGTTCAGTTGGGGATTAAGGGTCCCTTATGTTGTATCTAGTTTCAAAGTTTTAGTGTTACTATTTTTATTGTTCTCATGGACCTATATCATGATGTGGATATAGGTCCCTTAATGTATTACCACCCATTGGACTTTGGTTCTTTCTTGATAAGGCCAAATAAGGTTGGTTATTTGTTGATATATTACATGAGGTATGATTCAACCTTAGGGGTCTTTCTATGGTGTATTTACTTTTCAAGGTTTTAATTTCTACTTGGTTACTGTTTACATTTGATAACAACTTGGTGATTGGCATATCAATAGAGCTATGAAGATAACAACTTGGTGATTTTAAGGCATTAATAAGAATTTTGATGACAACTATGGTATCTCTTTCTAAGATACAAAAGTAGTGTCTACATGTGATTAGTGTGGGCTCTCTATTGATGTAGGTATTGATCCCTTCATATATAACAACAAAGTGGCCTTTGGGTCTCTAATGATAGATTACATGACGTATGATTCGGCCTCAGGGGTCCTTTCTATGGTGTGTTTACTTTTCAAAGTTTTAATTTCTACTTGGTTATTGATTACATTTGTTAGTTGCGGCATATATCTTGTTGCAGGTACAAGTCCCTTCATGTAGAACAGCTAGTTGTTTCTTTATAGGCCAAATTTGGTTGGTACTTTGTTGATATGCCAAATCAAGTAACATGTAAGCTATGTGAGGTCTGGATTCAATGACTAGATATGGGCTTATCAACTGTGTTCCTAATTGTCATATCAACAAAGTCATGAAGGTAACAAGTCGGTGATTTTAATACATCAATAAGAATTTCGATGACAACTATGGCATTTCTTTCTAAGATACATACGTAGTGTATATATATGATTAGTGTGGACTCTATATTGATGCAGGTATTGGTCCCCTCATATATAACCACAAGGTGGTCTTTGGGTCTTAATTGATAGATCACATGAGGTATGATTTGGCCTTAGGGTATGTGAGGTATGACTTCAATGACTTGATCTGGGCTTATCAACTGTGTTCCTAAATGGCATATCAACAAAGTTATGAAGATAAAAACTTGGTAATTTCAAGGCATTAATAAGAATTTCGATGACAACTATGGTATTTCTTTCTAAGATACATAAGTAGTGTCTACATCTGATTAGTGTGGACTCTCTATTGATGCAGGTATTGGTCCCTTCATATATAACACAAGGTGGGCTTTGGGTCTCTATTTTTAGATTACACGAGGTATGATTCGGCCTTAAGGGTCCTTTCTATGGTGTGTTTACTTTTCAAGGTTTGAATTTCTACTTGGTTACTAATTACATTTGATAATCGTAGCCTACATCTTATTGTAGGTATAGGTCTCTTCATGTAGGACAACTAGTTGTTTCTTGATAGGCTAAATCTGGTTGGTACTTTGTTGATATGCCAAATCAAGTAACATGTATGCTATGTGAGGTCTAGTTTCAGTGACATGATCTGGGCTTATCAATTGGGTTCCTAATCGATATATCAACAAAGTTATTAAGGTAACAACTTGGTGATTAAAAGGCACTAATAAGTACTTTGATGACAACTATTGTATTTCTTTCTAACATACATACGTAGTGTCTACATTTGATTAGTGTGGACTCTCTATTGATGCATGTGTCATTCCCTTCATATATAACCACAAGGTGGCCTTTGGGTCTCTATTGATAGATTACATGAGGTATGATTTGACCTTAGGGTATGTGAAATCTGGCTTCAATGACTTGATTTGGGCTTATCAACAGTGTTCCTGATTGGCATCTCAACAAAGTTATGAAGGTAATAACTTGGTGATTTTAAGGCATTAATAAGAATTTTTATGACAACTATGGTATTTCTTTCTAAGATACATAAGTAGCGTCTACATCTGATCAGTGTGGACTCTCTATTGATGCAAGTATTAGTCCCTTCATATATAACCACAAGGTGGCATTTGGGTCTCTATAGACAGATTACATGAAGTATGATTCAGCCTTAGGGGTCCTTTATATGTTGTGTTTACTTTTCAAGTTTTTAATTTCTATTTGATTACTGATAAAATTGATAACTGTGGCATATATCTTGTTGCAGGTACATGTCCCTTCATGTAGGGAAGCTAGTTGTTTCTTGATAGGCCAAATTTGGTTGGTACTTTGTTGATATGCCAAATCAAGTAACATGTATGCTATGTGAGGTTCAAATTCAATGACTTGATCTGAGCTTATCAATTGTGTTCCTGATTGGCATATCAATAAAGTTATGAAGGTAACAACTTGGTGATTTTAAAGCATTGATAAGAATTTGGATGACAACTATGGTATTTCTTTCTAAGATACTTACATAGTCTCTACATCTAATTAGAGTGGAGGCTCTATTGATGCAGATTTAGGTCCCTTCATATATAATCACAAGGTGGCCTTTGGGTCTCTACTGATAGATTACATGAGGTATGATTTGGCATTAGGATATGTGAGGTCCGGCTTCAATGACTTGATCTGGGCTTATCAACTGTGTTCCTTATTGGCATATCAAAAACGTTACGAAGGTAATAACTTAGTGATTTTAAGGCATTAATAAGAATTTTGATGACAACTATGGTTTTCTTTCTAAGATACATACATAGTGTATACATATGATTAGTGTGGACTCTCTATTGATGCATGTATCACTCCCTTCATATATAAACACAATGTGGCCTTTGGGTCTCTATTGATAGATTACGTGAGGTATGATTTGGCCTTAGAGTATGTGAAGTCTGGATTCAATGACTTGATCTGGGCTTATCAATTGTGTTCCTAATTAGCATATCAACAAAGTTATGAAGGTAACAACTTGGTGATTTTAATGCATTAATAAGAATTTCGATGACAACTATGGTATTTCTTTCTAAGATACATGCATCGTGTCTACATCTAATTAGTGTAGACTCTCTATTGATGCATGTATCGATCCCTTCATATATAACCTTGAGATGGACTTTGGGTCTCTGTTGATAGATTACATGGGGTATGATTTGGCGTTAGGGGTCATTTATATGGTGTATTTCCTTTTTAAGGTTTTAATTTCTACTTGATTCCTGATTAGATTTGACAATTGTGGCATGTATCTTGTTGCAGGTAGAGGTCCCTTTGTGTATGGAAGATAGTTTTTTCTTGATAGATCCAACCTACTAAATGCAAGCATGGTGAACTCTTGAATTCGAAAAGAAAGATAAGTCATGATTCAAATAACTCTTTTCCATGATTATATTTCTTCTTATCTGGATAATTTGGTTGCTTGGTATTTTGATTTTGATATATCATCAAATCCTTATTTGATTTGCATGTTAATTTTGTACTATTAATTGCTTTCTGTAATGAATATTACAGTCCTTTCTAGTGATGTATTTGCTTTTAGGAATTTTACTTGCTACTTAATTACTGATTGTATTTTATTTGTATAGTTAGTTAGTGGAATAATAAATGCAAGCATCATCGACTCTGTATTAGATCTACATGTATATATAGTTACTATGAGATGCTTGAATGAATGATGGAGTGTATTATGTGTCTATTTTCCTCTAGACTATCAGATCTACACATTTTGCTCTAATACCAATTGCTTGAATGAGGTCCATTCTGTGTCTATTTGCTCTAAATATCAATTCCTTGAAAACATGCCTTCTGTATTCTATTTGATTTCATGAGTTACTTACTATGGTACTAATTTCATTTAAGTAGGAATTTCAATGACAACTATGGTATTTCTTTCTAAGATACATATCTAGTGTCTACATCTGATTAGTGTGGACCTCTATTGATGCATATATCAACCCCTTCATATATAACCACAAGGTGGCCTTTGGGTCTCTATTGATGGATTACATGAGGTGTGATTTGGCCTTAGGAGTCCTTTCTATGGTGAATTACTTTTCAAGGTTTTTAATTTCTACTTAATTACTTATTACATTTGATAATTGTGGCCTATATCTTGTTGCAGGTAGAGGTTCCTTCGTGTATGTCAACTAGTTTTTTTCTTGACAGGTCCAACCTACTAAATGCAAGCATGGTGAACTCTTAAATTCACAAAGAAAGATAAGTCCCTATTTAAATAACTATTTTCCATGATTATATTTCCTCTTATCTGGCTAATTTGGTTGCTTGGTATTTTGAGTTTGCTATATCATCAACTCTTTATTTGATATGCACGTTAATGTTGTACTATTAATTGCTTTTTGGAATGAGTATTACAGGTCTTTCTAGTGATGTATTTGCTTTTAGGACTTTTACTTGCTACTTTGTTATTGATTGTATTTCATTTATATAGGATGTTAGTGGAATATTAAATGCAAGAATCATTGACTCTGTGTTAGATCTACATGTATATATTGTTACTATCAGATGCTCGAATGAATAATAGAGTGTATTCTGTGTCTATTTTCCTCCAGAATATTAGATCTACATGTTTTTCTCTAATGCCAATTGCTTGAATGAGGTCCATTCTGTGTCTATTTGCTCTAAATATTAGTTCCTTGAAAACGTGCCTTCTGTGTTCTATTTGATTTCATGAGTTTACTTTCTATGTTACTAATTTCATTTAAGTAGGAATTTCAATGACAACTATGGTATTACTTTCTAAGATACATATCCAGTGTCTACATATGATTAGTGTGGACTCTCTGTTGATGCAGGTATCGACCCCTTCATATATAATGACAAGGTGGAATTTGGGCCTCCATTGATAGATTACATGAGACATGGTTTGGCCTTAGGAGTCCTTTCTACAGTTTATTTACTTTTCAAGGCTTTAATTTCTACTTGTTTACTAATTACATTTGATAACTGTGGCTAGTATCTTATTGTAGGTAGAGGTCCCTTCGTGTATGGTAGCTAATTTTTTATTGATAGGTCCAACCTAACTAAATGCAAGCATGGTGAACTCTCGGATTTGCAAAGAAAGATAAGTCCTAATTAAACTACCTCTTTGCCATGATTATGTTTCTTCTTATCTGGCTAATTTAATTTCTTAGTATTTTGAGTTTTCTATATCATCAACTCCTTATTTGATCTGCATGTTAATGTTGTACTATTAATTGCTTTCTGGAATGAATAAAATGGACCTTTCTAGTGAAGTATCTGCTTTTAGGACTTTTAATTTCTACTTAGTTACTGATTGTATTTTATTTGTATAGGATGTTAGTGGAATATTAAATGCAAGCATCATTGACTCTGTATTAGATCTACATGTATATATTGTTACCATCAGATGCTTGAATGAATAATGGATTGTATTATGTGTCTATTTGCCTCTAGACTATTAGATCTACACATTTTTATCTAATACCAATTGCTTGAATGAGGTCCATTTTGAGCCTATTTTCTCTAAATATTAGTTCCTTAAAAATGTGCCTTGTGTTTTGTTTGATTTAATGAGTTTACTTGCTATGTTACTGATTTCATTCAAGTAGGAATTTCAATGACAACTATGGTATTTCTTTCTAAGACATATATGTAGTGTCGATATCTGATTAGTGTGGACTATCTATTGATGTTGGTATCGACCCCTTCATATATAACCACGAGGTGGCCTCTGGGTTTCTATTGATAGATTGCATGAGGTATGATTTGGCCTTAGGAGTCATTTCTTTGGTGTATTTACTTTTCAAGGTTTTAATTTCTACTTGGTTACTGATTACATTTGATAATTGTGACCTATATCTTGTTGTAGGTACATGTCCCTTCATGTAGGGAAGCTAGTTGTTTCTTGATAGGTCTAACCTACTAAATGCTAGCATGGTGAACTCTCAAATTCACAAAGAAAGATAAGTCATGATTCAACTAAGTAGTTGCCATGATTATATTTCTTTTTATCTGGCTAATTTGGTTTGCTTGGTATTTTGAGTTTGCTATATCATCAACTCCTTATTTGATCTACACCTTAATGTGGTACTATTAATTGCTTTCTGGAATGAATATTACAAGCCTTTCCCGTGATGTATTTGCTTTTAGGATTTTTACTTGCAACTTAGTTATTGATTGTATAATATTTGTATAGGATGTTAGTGGAATAATAAATGCAAGCATCATCGATTATGTACTATATCTACATGTATGCATTGTTACTATCATATTGTTGAATGAATAACAAGGTGTATTTTGTATCTATTTGCCTCAAGACTATTACATCTGCACATTTTATTCTAATACCAGTTGCTTGAATGAGGTCCATTCCGTGTCTATTTGCTCAAAATACCAGTTTCTTAAATACATGCCTTTTGTCTTCTCTTTGATTTCATGAGTTTACTTGCTACACTACTAATTTCATTTAAGTAGTCTGACCTTATATTATTAGGGATTTGTTCTATGGAACTAAATGGTTATTTTTTACCAAATTTTACTACATTTACCAACAAGGTGTTTTGTGTGTAAATTTTTTTGTACTTGCACGAACAATGATAACAAATTATATATACACTAAATATAAATATATGTATAAAATTTTTCATTTATAATTTTTTACCCAGAGAAGTATTGGGGGCTGGAGACAGTGAATCAAAACCTCCTCAACTTATAAATTAGCAACCTATATCTGCACATTTATTTCTATGACCAGTTGCTTTCTTTTTACTTGCACAAACAATGGTAGAAAAAAAAATTAAATATACTAATTACATGTGTTAAGATTTTGGTTTATAAATTTTTTACTTGGATAAGTATTGGGGTCGGGAACAGTGAAGCAAAAACCTCCTCAACTTGCAAATCAACAACCTATATCTCCGCATTTATTTTTATGACCAGTTGATCTTTTTTACTTGCACGAACAATGATAGAAAAAAAAATATACTAAATACGTCTTTTAGAATATTAGTTTGTAAATTGTTTACCTAGAGAAGTATTGGTGGGCGGGGACAGTGAAGCAAAAACCTCCTCAACTTATGAATCAACATCATAAATATGTATGTTTATTTCCATGATCAGTTGCTTTTTTGTACTTGCACAGACAATGAGAGAAAAAAATTAAATATACTAAATACATGTATTAAAATATTAGTTTTATAAATTATATACCAAGAGAAGTATTGGACGTCAGAGACAATGAAGCAAAAACCTCCTCAACTTATGAATCTGGAGACTATATTTGCACATTTATTTCTATGATCAATTACTTTTTTGAATAAAGTTTTTATGGTATATGTAGCATGGTTAGTATGATACAAAAACTGACTTACACTACTTATTAATATTTAAATGTCAATTATTCATTGCTTCATTGTTTACATGGAGATGTATCTGGGGACAGTGAAGCAAAAACCACAGGAACCTTTTCAGGATGGATCATGAGGAAGATCAACAACAATATGAGCTTTGGTTGTTGATACTAACTGGAGAAAAGTCAGATATCAACAACAATGTAGGGGTAGGTTGTTCAATCCGACACGAGGAAGATCAACATGGGTTGATAGCACTGTGGAAAAGGTTAAATAAGGTATGAACACATGATAAGGTATTTGTTTTCGATAATGTTTGTAATACTCTCATTATCTCACCTTCTAGAGTTTTTCTTCAGGGGGAGGCTTCCACAAAGCACCAACAACTGATCATGCCTACTGAGATGGAAAAAGAGTTTTGGAGTACAAAAACTAATGAGTTCAGAAGTAATGAAGAATGAAGAGAGAAGTATGCATGGGGCTGGAGGAGGCAAGAAGGTCGCATGGGGCTGGAGGAGGCGAGAAGACCGCACACGTCTTGGAAATGTGGTCGAACGTGGATTTTGAATGTGGTATTATGTAACTAAATTAGATACATGTCTAATAGATAAATGCTATCTATTTTGGATTTATTGTAGATAATTATAGTCAATTATCAGTAATAAACAATGCCCTATACTCTAGGACCCGTTGAGGGAAGTGGGGCTTGTGGTTGACCAAGTTCAGATCTTGGACATTGTTTGCTGTAACTAAATAGAAAAACACTTTTTGTAAATAATTATGGTGACTATTATTGTTAGCAATAGACTGTGAATGTAACATGCACAGTTTCTGAGTAGGACTACATTTACGGGAGGAGGTGGGATTGTTGGATGGTCAGGAAAGGGAGGCAAAATTAAAAAATGATCATGCATTTCAAATGGGAGAGGGAGACGGGGGATAGAAGCTGGGAATTGTATGTGAGATAAAAATCAATTTAAAATAAAAAAGTGAGAAAAAATGTGGGAAGGGATTGACTGAAGGTGTGACACACTTGTCACATGAAAGTGAGAACACTCAAAATCAAGCATGAAATTAAAACTTAAACAATCAAACCAGAAAACATAGAAAATTAAAATCAATATTACATATCCACCTTAAGTGGAAAATATATGCATATGAGTACACAAAACCCACATGTATTACATATCTCTTGCCAGAAGATTATTAGATCACACTGTTCACTGACTCACTGGCCACAACCTATTACATATGATGACATGATCATTAACATACATCCCATAACTGCATAACAAAAGCATATATCCAAAATCTTGTATCGGTGTACAAACCACAAAACCTCTGTAAGGACCTGACAGTACATGGACGACACATAAGACTCTACTACAAAATACTAGCAACATACACAACTAATGCTCCTCTTACTGCTCAGCCTCAACAATACGATCTCTACCTCCTCATGCACGACCATCTAAAAGATGTGGAAATTCATAGGGTGAGACCAAACATCCCAACGAGAGATATAACTCTCTGCCAATATCTATTATAAGCACAAGTAAACAAACACATATAAATAACATTATTATCAAGTTGGGCAGATTTAGATAAATGATATGTATAAATCAATAATACAAATTAAGCAAACTAGGCAGTTACCACTGAGCAGTTGAAAAATTTAAACTTTAAGAAGGAATATGAGGAACATGTATAACAGTTCATTTCTCTTATCACATGATAATTAAAGAAATCTGTATAAAGATAAGGCAAGAGGTAATCTTGTAAGGAGTGGGACCCGAGAGGGGGGATCCACTCCCTACTAAAAAAATTTGAAGAATAAAACATCTATTCCAAACACACTCAAAGGTATGCTGGAATAGGTGCAAAATTTTCAAACTTCAATAAATGCTATTCGAAACAACGAAAGTGTAGCAGTGGAATTAAACAAATGACTATATTCAATTTTCACAAAATATTACAAAAGTACATCATAATCTCCTATAAGGGTTTACAAGTATGATACAACATAAGGATCTAAGTAGAGGGAAGTCTAAACTACTTTAGATCTATATCCGAGCAACATCTCCAAGAGCTAGGTCCATGTTGGAAGCTATATTCTCCTTGTTCATGTTCAACACTTCGATCTAAACCTGGGTGTTTGGGAAAACACCCATCAAGAGAGAGAAATACAATGTATGTGTCAACAAATATGAATGGGATATAAAGGAAAAGAAAATATGTAAATAAAGGCTACTTTTCATCATAAGATGAGGATTTCAAGAGTATGAGGCTATTTTTAAATAGATGCTTGCCATAAACAAAATATATTAAAAGGATTGTATGTATGATTAATATTGACTACATTAACTAAGTAGGGTTGAGGCACCTACTGGACCTCAACCTATAGGTGAGGAGAGAATTAATACATTCCTAGTCACCTACACATATTTTTATGGGGGAGAATAAAACATTCCTCAGGGAAAATTAATACATGCCCTATCTATGGGTGGTTGTATATAAGTACCACTACTATAGCTAAATAGTCCATAAAATCAACATGCTAGAAAAGAAATCATGGCAAGTAAAAGCATCATATCAATTAGAACATGGAAGAATGAGTTACAAGACCCAAGAAAAAGAATATCATTACCAATTTTGAGGCAATTTAACAAAAGAATCACGAAAAGAGGAAACAAGGTTCATTAAAGCCTCATTAGGGAAATATAGGGTTTGGTTGCAATTATCCCAACATAGTGTGTAAGGAATGCACATACCTCTCTTACTAATATCAATTACTAACTTTCATCACCTTAATTGAGTCCAAGTTCCTCTTTGCCTATTTTCAATGTATTTACATGTATTAGAGTACATGATGCACATTAATGTATAGAAACACTAATTTTAGACCTTTTCAGAAAAACTCAGACTTAGACTCTAAAACCTCACCAATGAACTTATTAGGTTCTCATGATTAAGAAAATATATTTTATGTTAATTTTGGAGTTGTGATGATTAAGATGTAATATTTATGAATTTTATGCATTAAATTCATTTCCAAAATCACCCTTCATCAAACCTTGAAATCAGACCTTGAAAATATTTTTATTAGGTAGAGATTAATTTTTTGATTCCAAAATATATTTATTTGACATATTTGGATAAACAGATTAAAAGATATGTATTTTCAATATAAATCAATCAGGAAATGACAAGCCAGAAATCTTCGAGAGAGAGGAAGAGTGAGAGAGAGGGATAAAACACCATTCGACCCAAGAACATGGTTGGATATGCATAGGTAACTAAACTAGATATTCTAGAGAAGGTAAAATAGCAAGAAACCAAAACCCCAGTAGAACATGATAAATAGAGATGGAGATCATCGATTTTAAACATGGAAGCATGAGTTTTAAGCATGTAGTAAGCAATATATGAGAAGGGGGTTAAAAAACTTGCCTTTAGGGAAGGTGGAAAGGTTCAACCAGAAACATTATTGAGCTATAGAGGCTGGTTTCTCCAACAAAGCTCCTATCTCGAGCAAGAAGTACCTTCTCCACTTTAGAGGTGAAAAACCCTAGCAAAAGAACATGGAGATGAGATGTTTAAGGGTTCTGGGTGGGGTTTCAGCATGGAAGGCCATAGTTCTGACCTAGAATAAGGTGGGAGGAAGATAAATAGCATGAAAATAGGAAAGGGAAGGAGGAAACTTACTATTTTTGGTCAAAATCACCAAGAAGGAGCTTTAGAAACCCTAAATAGAGCAAATTCGGAACCCTAGGAGCCTTCTTCACCAAGGTAAGCACCCTCTTTTACCTTGGGAAAGAACCTTCATGGACAAGTAGAGTAGGAACTCTTCTCTAAGATGGAGGAAAGAGAATGAGAGCAAGAGTTTTCGAATTGGGAGGTGGGGAGGGGTAGACATGGCTTTATAAAGAAGGGGGCAGGCATGAGGTGTCTATGGGACTTTCCATGTGTCCTTAGCCTAGGGCTTCATGGCCATGCAAGAGGATAGCTCATAGAGGATTCTTGAATATCAAATGTTGGTTCTAAAATCCCGTGGAGACTTCTAGGACAATCCCCACCATCCTCCAATCAAAGAAATAACCCCATTGGTTGATAGCTTGTAAAGATAAGCTCATTTATAAAGAGGGTAATCCCTAAAATGCCATTGGAGAGAAACACCTTCAAACCAATGTACAACTAGGTGCCCCATGGTTCAAAATCTCTAGAATGGTAAGGGAATATCTAAGGATTATAATTCATGTGATAATTTGCAAAGAAAACCTCCCAATTGGGTAAATTTTAGAAAAGTCCAGAATGTACCTAAAATTGCATAACTTGCACAGACAACATCCAAATTGAACCAAATTTGAAACTTAGGCTCATTGTATGATTTAAAAAAACATAAAAAGTTATATTAAGGTTTAGAGCACTTAATTATGGTAATTAAGCTTGTTTAATACATTAAGTAAGGTTTGGGGCCTTGCTCTTCTAGCACACATTTATTTATTGTTGTTCCACTTAAATGGTGATTTTGCATTTTAGATCCTTAAATAAGATTTAATTGAGGTATTTGTGCATAAACCTTTTGATTGGTATAATTAACCAGCCCACTATAAATTTCACAATTTAAACATCAAGGCCAAAAAGGTTAGAAAGGAAAGGAAAAGCTTTGAAAAGGGCCAAAAAGAGAATATTTCCAAGTTTCGGTATGTTACAACACTCCACCCCTCAAAGAAGATTTCATCCTAGAAATATCAAACAAAAAGAGTAGGGTGAGTATGCAACATACCAACACTAAACTCCCAGGCTGTTTCCATAAATCTTCCACCAAAACTTTCACTAACTGAAACTCCTTGTTTTTCAATTATTTATATTGGGAGTTCAGAATCTTCTCAAGAAACTCTACATAGGCCAGGATCTCATGGTTCACTAAGGGTTCCACTATTAAAATTTCTTTTTATTATATTTAACACAGTTAAAATTTTAGGCCTATTAATATTATATTCATTATGATATTATGTCATCCTTATTATTCTTTTAATTGTGTCATGTTATATTTACTTTGTTGCCAAAAGAGTTATATTTTATTATTATACACAAAGTCCTATATATTTATTTTTCATATTTTTTAGAGTTTTAGCACAATTAGGGTTTACTCATTTATCTCAACACACTTGATTATTATCCTTAATAATTTGGATTTAGCCTCCGTTATCAACATATTGTATTGTAACCGTTTGTTTTGCATGAACTAAGACATTTTATCCAATTTTTTTACAATTAATCCAAATAATGTCACATTAAGTACTTACATATATATTAAACATTGTCACATTACCTTTTTTTACATTTATGTCATCATTAATCATTTTCTCATATTTATTCACTTATTATTATTGATTATGCACATTTATGCAAATCAATTACTTCTTATCAATATTGAAGTCATTATATGTATTTTAGTGATCAAGGTGGGACATATTACATATTTATGATTTAATTCACGTACTAAGTAATGATTAGGTGATTAATTAGGTGTGTATTAGAGAACAAGATGATATGCATTTCATATTGATGACATAATTAATCTATGATTAGGTGATTATATATCATTTATGTGTATTAAAGTATGTTACCTGATTACAACACCTTATATCACTAATGTATCAAGAACATCATTAAGGATGTATATGTTAAGGTTGGATGATTAAAACTTAGGGTTTAGGTCAATATAATCATTATTCTTCACCTATACATTCTTAGTATGCATTTAACAAGATTAGGTTACAATTATTTTGCTCATCATTTCATTAGGGTTTATTGGTCCAAGAATTGTTTATCCTCATGTGTACCTAAAATTAGTATTAATATGTGAGTTACTCATATTATGTGCATTAGGTATTCATTAGGGTTCAAACTTATGAATTATTCATTAGATGACCGTTATATGTTCTGTAGGATATCAATAAGTATGTCAGGTTATAACTATGATTTGTTTGGTCAATACGAAGGATCTGAACAAACTATCCTCCTAATCATGGAGTTAGGGTTTCTAGAGTCAGTGTAACTAGATTTTAGTATGTTACATGATCCATCCCCTTAAAAAGGATTTTGTCCTGGAAATCTAACTACCCAAACATCATCAAACCAACTATTTTCTGCCCCCTTAAAAGGTTTGACCTACCAAGCCAAACTAATCTAGAGGTAACTTGGTGAGTCTAACTAAACCATGTACAAGACCATCACGCTTCCACCGTGCACTCTGATTTCTTACTAAACACCAAACTTCAAAGTCTAGGTTATTCGGGATAGACTATCCAAACATGTGGTTCTGGGGGACATAAGGGAACTATATTGGGTATCCATCCTCAAATAAGTCATTACACTTGAAAGACAAGGTCAACATATTAGGTTCCTAGGATTATCCAACTTAGGTGCCTAAGGATACTACTGTCTATAGGCATGATATTTTGGACAATTAGTATCAGCTCAGGCCAGGCATGTATCATATGGATCCCAGAGTCCTCATAAATCAAGCTAGTGGTGCAGAGGAAAATCTTGCCAGCCCCAAACCCTAATTCTTTCTAGACACCTTTGCTTTCAACTTTTACCCTAATAGCTACTAACAGGCTCATCACATTATGGTTAACTAAATATGTTTCTAATGCAAAACTCTTATAATCCTAAATCAATCTTTCATCATCTCAAGTGTATGATAGATCAATTCTAGGGCAAACATGTCACTTAAAGAGGAACTATATGAGGCATGGGTTCTAATTAGGGAGACACAATTGAAATAGTCAGATTTCGACTACCATGGGATCTGATACCATGTTGTAAGGAGTGGGACCCGAGAGGGAGGATCCACTCCCTAATAAAAAATTGAAGAATAAACCATCCATTCCAAAACACTCAAAGGTATGCTGGAATAGGTGAAAAATTTTCAAACTTCAATAAATGGTATTCAAAACAAACAAAGTGTAGCAACAAAATTAACAAATGACTATATTCAATTTTCACAAAATATTACAAAATTACATCATAATCTCCCATAAGGGTTTACATGTATGATACAACATAAGGATCTAAGTAGAGGGAAGTCTAAACTACTTCAGATCTGTCTCCATGTAACATCTCCAAGAGCTAGGTCCATGTTGGAAGCTATGTTCTCCTTGGTCATGTTCAACACCTTGATGTAAACCTAGGTGGTTGAGAAAACACCCAACAAGAGAGAGAAATACAACGTATGTGTCAACAAGTATGAATAGGATATCAAGGAAAAGAAAACATGTAAATAAAGGCTACTTTTCATCATAAGATGAAGATTTTAAGAGTATGATGTTATTTTTAAATAGATTATTGCCATAAACAAAATATATTAAAAGGGTTGCATGAATGTTTAATATTGAATACATTAGCTAAGTAGGGTTGAGGCACCTACCAGACCTCAACCTATAGGTGAGGGGAGAACTAATACATTCCTAGTCACCTATACATATTTTTATGGGGGAGAATAAAACATTCCCCAGGGCAAATTAATACATGCCCTATCTATGGGTGGTTGTACATAAGTACCACTACTACAACTATATAGTCCATAAAATCAACATGCTAGAAAAGAAATCATGGCAAGTAAAAGCATCATATCAACCACAACATGGAAGTGGGGTACAAGACCCAATAAAAAGAATATCATTACCAATTTTGAGGCAATTTAACAAAAGAATCATGAAAAGAGGAAACAAGGTTCATTAAAGCCTCATTAGGGAAATATAGGGTTTGGTTGCAATTATCCCAACATCGAGTGTAAGGAATGCACATACCTCTCTTACTGATATCAATTACTAACTTTCACCACTTTAATTGAATCCAAGTTCCTCTTTGCCTATTTTCAATGTATTAACATGTATTAGAGTACATAATGCACATTAATGTATAGAAACCCTAATTTTAGACCTTTTCAGCAAAACTTGGATATAGACTATGAAAACCTCACCAATGAACTTATTAGGTTCTCCTGATCAAGAAAATATATTTTAATGTTAATTTTGGAGTTGTGATGATTAAGATGTAATCTTTACGAATTTTATGCATTAAATTCATTTCCAAAATCACCCTTAATCAAACCTTAAAATCAGACCTTAGAAAATATTTTTATTAGATAGATACTAATTTTTTGATTCTAAAATATATTTATTTGTCATATTTAGATAAGCGGATTAAAAGATATGAATTTTTCAATATAAATCAATCAGAAAATGACAAGCCAGAAATCTTAGAGAGAGAGGAAGAGTGAGAGAGAGAGGGAGAAAACACCATTTGACCCAAGATCAGGGTTAGAGATGCATAGGTAACTAAACTAGATCTTCTAGAGAAGGTAAAATAACAAGAAACCAAAACCCTATAAGAACATGGTAAATAGAGATGGAGATCATCAATTTTAAACATAGAAGCACGAGTTTTAAGCATGTAGTAAGCAATATATGAGAAGCGGGCTACAAAACTCACCTTTAGGGAAGGTGAAAAGGTTTAAACAACAAAATTCTCGAGCTAGAGAGGCTGGTTTCTCTAACAAAGCTCCTATCTCGAGCAAGAAGTACCTTCTCCAGTTTAGAGGTGAAAAACTCTAGCAAAAAAACATGGGGATGAGGTGTTCAAGGGTTCTAGGTGGGGTTTCACCATGGAAGGTCATAGTTTCGACCTGGAAGAAGGTGAGAGGAAGATGAAAAACATGAAAACAGGGAAGAGGAGGAATATTACTTATTTTGGTCGAAATCACCAAGAAGGAGCTTTAGAAACCTTAAATAGAGAAAATTCGAAGCCCTAGGAGCCTTCTTCACCAAGGTAAGCACCCTCTTTTACCTTGCAACAATACCTTCGTGGCCAAGAAGAGTAGGAACGATGATCTAAGCTGGAGGAAAGAGGAGGAGAGCAAGAGTTTTTGAATTGGGAGGTGGGAAGGGGTAGATATGGCTTTATAAAGAAGGGGGCAAGCATGAGGAGTCTATGAGACTTTCCATGTGTCCTTAGCCTAGGGCTTCATGGCCATGCAAGAGGATAGCTCATAGAGGCTTATTGAATATCAAATGTCAGTTTTAAAAGCCCATGGATACTTCTAGGCCATCCCCACCATCCTCCAATCAAAGAAATAACCCCATTGGTTGATAGCTTTCAAAGATAAGCTCATTTATAAATAGAGTAATCCCTAAAATGCCTGTGGAGAGAAACACCTTCAAACCAAGGTGCAACTAGGTTCCATATAGTTCAAAATATCAAAAATGGGAAGGGAATATTGAAGGATTATAATGCATGTGATAATTTGCAAAGAAGACCTCCCAATTGGGTAAACTGCAGAAAAATCCAGAATGTACCTAAAATTGCAGAACTTGCACAAACAACATCCAAATTGAACCAAATTTGAAAGTTAGGATCATTGTATGATTTCAAAACACATCAAAAAGTTATATTAAGGTTTATCACACTTAATTATGGTAATTAAGCTTGTTTAGTACATTAAGTAAGGTTTGGGGCCTTGCACTTCTAGCACAAATTTATTTACCATTGTTCCACTTAAGTGGCGATTTTGCATTTCAGATCCTTAAATAAGTTTTCACTGAGATATTTGTGCATAAACTCTTCCATTAATATAATTAAGCAACCCACTATAAATTTCACAATTTAAACATCAAGGCCAAAAAGTATAGAAAGGAAAGGAAAAGCTTGGAAAAGGGCCACAAAGAGAATATGTCCAAGTTTCGGTATGTTACACATCCATTGTGAAGCGTATTTGACCTTAAGAAACATATACTATATGGATGTATTTCATATTTTATTATTACCTGAGGATTTCAGTCGTACCACCCAAATCCAACCGACCACTGTGAAGTCAAAATCAATTCCATACAAGATCAATGGAAGAGCCGAATCCATTATCTTCCCCTGCACTACTCAGTCAGTTCGAGTCTGCACCACAGTGACATATAGTCAAACTGCAAAAGACAACAACTTGTAGTCAAAGCTATAGTCCTATAAAGACAACAACTCATAGTCAAGGCTATGGTCCTGTAAAACACCTAGCTCGCCTTGGTATAGGTCACGACACTAGAAAACAGGGTATACAACCCAATCACTGAGGTACAACCGTAATTATCCTTTATCACATCATATCATATGCTCATCACTGAGACCAACCGTAGTCATTCTCAAAACTCTTGGGATCAAGAAGTCAAAGACACCTAGTCCCTTGCACCTATCATACTCAACACTATGCACTCTGAGTTTCCCTTGAGAATATATGTTTCACCATCCAACAAAGTACTAACGCTAAACATGGATCTATGACATAGGAAAGCTACATGATTAGGGTTCCACTTGATTAATTAGGCTAATTGTTTGTCTTTTAGCATCAATCGAGCTACAATATATAAACCCCAAACAATCTCTACAAATATAATGGCATGATACAACTCCAGAATATATAAAACACATAAGATGAAAACTTGTCACAATATTACTTGATATCACTGCCATTTGAGGCTATCAAAATGTCACACATCCATACAAGGCGATCACCATAAATACACTACCATGGGATACCAATTCCTCATCACAACACTGGAGGATAACACCTCACACTAGGCATTAAGCCTCTGTTAGGTCATAAGACCCATCACATCAACATAACTCATCAGGCTCATAGCCATCACCCTACGTCACATGATTACCACCATAGTATTCACATGCTATGACATACATTCAACATGCAAGATTAGGTTTTCACAAGTAAGAGAGAGAAAATATAATCACATGCCATACATCAAGGCAAAATCCACAAGCATAGTACACCCTAGAATTAGGGTTACAGTTTTACAAACATAGTCGATTAGGGTTTTCATATCATCACCCAACCACCAAACCCTATATGTTTGGAGAATATTAGGGTTCAAAAACATGATCAAGGTTAAATAAACATCATTCAATCAACACTTAGTATTAGTCATCCATTTCTTATACAAGTGTATCCATCTTACTCTCACTGCATATATGTAGCATGGGGTAGCGACCATGTGGTGTAATGTGTATGTGTGTGTCGACTAAACCATCCAGACATGGTGTTGCAACTACAACACATATGAGTGTAGTGACCACAACAACATGCATGTGTCACAACCAACTATCAAAATAGGTGTCTCAACCAAAACACATCACCAACCAAAACATGTGTAGCGACCCTTAGGTGTTACGACCATCAACCATTAGGGTTAGGGTTGTGACTGTTACCAAAGGTATGTGTTGTGACCAACATCAAGTTCAAGGGTGTCGACCGAAATAAAACCAACCAACTTGTATCAACCGATATCATTGGAGTAGTGTAGTGACCACCAAGGTCAACTACACCAGCCAAACATAACCATTTCCAAAACATAGATAAACCATAGCTAAAATAGGTGGTAACGTCAAAACATTAAGAAACACTTAGGAGGGGGAGTACTCCTTACAATATGAACATCAAAAACCCTAGAACCAAACTTCAACATGATCAACCTTCAATCTCATGAAAACCAGACCAAAAACCACAAGAAAACATAAGGGCCAAACTATAGTATGGTGATAAAACTAAGGATCATGTTGCATGTAACACCTTCACTTCATCCACCACTTAGAAAAAGTCGGGTGTATGAAATTTAGGGTTAAGAAAGAGAGTAATCTTTGTGAGAATACTACAAAGTCATAAGCCCAAAATGATAGAAACATAATCTACCATCTTTGTATCACGTTTTAGAGATGTGAACAGTAGAATGCAAGTCAATTAAGGTGCAATAATACAAGAAGGTAGAGAGTTATATAACCCGCCTGATGAAGAGATCAAGCTCCCGAGATCACAAGCTCCAAGAGAGAGGAAGAAGCCCCAACCAAGATCACCACTTTGGCCACAAGATAACCTCCAAAGTGAAGAACAACATGGTCAAATGAGAGCTCAAGAAAGAGGGTGAAAAACCCCAGGCCGAATAGGAAGAAGAAAGGAGAAGGAGAAGAAAGCTTCCTCTCACTTGGGTACCACCATGTCAAAACATAGTCTCTGACCCTTTGAGATGAGAAGTTTCTCTCAAGATGACCGCCATGGTAGAACCATAGTCTACGGCCAAGAAAGGAGAAGAAGATAGGGTAGAGAACCAAAAGAAAACATGATCAAGGGTTCAAAACCACTTTACCAAGGAAGAAGATCACCAAAGATCGCCACAAAGGGGATGATCAAGCTCAAAAGAACCACATGCAAGGTTTCTCTACCTCCAAAGCTCCAAGATCAGTCCTTCCTTTCTCCACAAAGATTCAAGGATGAGCACAAGAGAGTGGAAAAGAAGGAGGACCGAAAAGAACACTTGCATGAAGAAAAGATAGGTTATATACACAAGGGAGGAAGGTGGTAAGGGGAACATGATGTGTCAACACCTAAATGCATCAAAAGGGCACTTGTCCATTAAGGAAACAACCATGCAACACTTAGCACAAGCATGCAACATATGGTGATATAAACAAGGTAGGGTGTCGACCACCTTGCTTCCAAACTCAACTTGGTCAAAACAAAACATGGGGTAGTGGTCGCAACACTGCACTATATACATGTATCGACCACAACACATCCTCACACAAGCAACCCTAGAGAACCCAAAGCACCTAAGTTAAAACAAACTCACCCAAAGAAGGTGTATTGGTAGAAACACACTCAAGGCACACCAACATGGTCGAAACATAGGTCGCAACACTCAACCAAACTCAACATGGTCGACACTATGCTCCACCAAGCAAAACCCTAAAAACTCTAGCATCACCACATGATACATCATCAACCATGGTCCAAGCAAGGCGCCTCTTAGCATCATCTTATCCCTCATGATGCTAAGACACAATAAACACACTCTACACATGACAAATTGCAAGATAACCCCTAAACTAGAGTAAATTGCAACTTGGTCCAAAACAAGGATACATAGCTCAAACATCATCCAAACAAGACCGAACTGAAAACACAAGATTGTCACATGTTATAAAATCATCTCAAGATATTATATTAAGGTTCAAGCATCTCATTAAGCAAAAAAGCACACTTAAGCACTAAGCTAGGTCAGGGGCCTTATAGAAAGAGAGTACAACATTTTGAATTGCTGGGGTCTGATTGGCCACAGATATCTGGAGTGCTTGGTTTTGAATGGTTAGAAAACTCACTCTTTTTATAGTAGTATAGATGTATACATACATAGGTCATTCATTCACTACCTGTGCCGGTAACTAAGGTTAATTACCTGTGCATCTATTTTGTAGTAGGAAGAAACATATTTGTAATGAGATAGCCAACATTGTAATGGGATGAAAAAAAATGTAATCGAAAGACCCATTTTATAATATTACATAAACTGATGTCAAAAATATCATTTTTACTATATTTAGAGAGACAATAAAATTTTCACATTGTATTTACAAAATGAGTCTTTATATTACAATTTTGGTTGTCTCATTACAACTAGGTACCTTTCTATTACAAAATAGATCCACATGTAGAAAAAGCTAGTTACCCGCACATGCAATGAATATATATACACACACACACACACACACACACACACACACACACACACACACACACACACACACACACACACACACACACACACACACACACACACACACACACACATATATATATATATATATATATATATATATATATATATATATATATATATCGACATGATAGAATACACGGGAAGTGATTTCTAATGATGCAATATTTTTTCTGAAAAATTTAATCCTTTGATCTTCTTAAACACCATGTAAAAGGTCATATATAAAATTTGAGCTCATTTGGACATTTATAGGTCATTTATAAGGAGTACACAAATAATGCATTTTAAACTAGTTTCATGTGTGTTATCCTCAGATGAGTGACTTAGAGTCATCCGAGTGGGCTCATAACTTTTGTGTAGTCTAATTATAGTATTACAATAAATCAATAGTTTATATTTTGCAAAAAAAACATCTTAATATGCAGACACCACTCAAGTGTACCATGCAATATGTACACTCAAATATATTCTTGCCTGACTCTCTCTCTCTCTCTCTCTCTATATATATATATATATATATATATATATCTGTGTGTGTGTCTTCATTTATTACACAAGCCGGTAGCTACTAGCTCTAGATTTAGTTACTTTTTTTTGGATTTTTTTACTTTACACCTGTACATGGTTACATTACCTTCGAAACTATTACTTTACATGCATAAATAGTTACATTTGTATTAAAGGAATTACATATTTGTTCTAGAATTTTTACTGTGTATTATGTCATGTTTTACCTTTTTAGTCGAATAGTCACTATTTTGTCAACACTATTACTTTTTTTCCATAGAGTTACTTTTCTGACCAATAGTTATTTTTTGAGCACACGATAGAGAGTTTCATTCTCACACGGGTATTATATATATATATATATATATATATATATATATATATATATATATATATATATATATATATATATATATATATATATATATATATATAGAGAGAGAGAGAGAGAGAGAGAGAGAGAGAGAGAGAGTGAGAGAGACAGAATCATGCTAGAATACACTCGAGTGTACCAGAGACCAAATACACTCAAGTTGTTTTCTATACAACATTTATCTTGAAAATCGAAGCCATTGATCTTCTTAAATATCATATAAATGTACTACATATAACATTTGAGCTCATTTGGACACTTATAGGTCATGCATCTAAAAGATAACAGAAATTATACCAACTCAGATTAGTTTTGTGCGTTGCTTTTGTTGGTCATGAAAGAGTGACTTAGAAAGTTACACCTAAGCTCAAATATTGTGTGTAGCCTATAGTTGTTATTACAATGAACATCAATGGTTTGGATTTGGCAAAAAGATCGTCTAGATATGCAAACACCACTTGAGTGTACGCTGCAATATGTACGCTCGAGTGTACTCTAGCCCGAATACATACACACATGCATATATATATATATATATATATATATATATATATATATATATATATATATATATATATATGGCCCATCTTTATTGCCCGCGCGGGTAGCTACCCACCCACCCTTCCGACCACTTTTTTTCAATTTTTTTTCTCAATTGTAGAGGACTATTTTGTCTAACTCTCCAAAAAATTTTAGCCAAAATTAATATCATTTGCCCCTCCAAAATCAAAAAACCAGTCCTTATATATATCTACTGTATATTTTGTATAAAGTTACTTTTTTGGCCAACAGAGTTACTTTTTTGACATCATGGTTACTTTTTTGGCTGCAGGGTAGCGAAAATCTAGGCTACCCGCGCGGGCAACGAATGAATGCCCATATATATATATATATATATATATATATATATATATATATAGTCAAGCTAGAATACACTCGAGTGTACAGATCGTACGAATACACTCAAGTGTGTTTGCATATCAAGACTATTTTTTGCAAAATGTAAACCATTGATCTTCACCGTCATATTATAACTAGGCTACATACAAATTTTGAGCCCATTTGGATGAGTGTAAGTCACTCATCCAAGGGCAACAAAATCAACGCGCGAAACTAATTTGAAATGCATAATTTTTGCGGTCTTCATAACATGAGCTATACATATCTAAATGTGCTCAAATTTTGCGTATGAGTTGTTCACGAGATGTTTAAGAAGATCAACGGATTAGATTTAAAAAAAATATTGCATCATGAAAAACTACTTGAGTGTATTCCGCTCCGGATACACTCGAGTGTATTCTAGCCTGACTCTCTCTCTCTCTCTCTCTCTCTCTCTCTCTCTATATATATATATATATATATATATATATATATATATATATATATATATATATATATATATATATATATATATATAGGGCCCATCTTTATTGCCCGCGCGGGTAGCTACCCGCCCACCCTTCCGACTACTTTTTTTTCAAAAAAAAAAAATTTCACAATTGTAGAGGACTATTTTGTCTAGCTCTCTAAAAAATTTTAGCCAAAAATAATATCATTTGCCCCTCCAAAATAAAAAAACCCGTCCTTATATATATCTGCTGTATATTTTGTACAGAGTTACTTTTTTGGCCAGCAGAGTTACTTTTTTGACACCATAATTACTTTTTTTACAGCAGAGTTACTTTGTTAGCCAGGAGAGTTACTTTTTTGGCTGCAGAGTAGCGAAAATCCAGGCTACCCACATGGGCAATGAATGAACGCATATATATATATATATACATATATATATATATATATATATATATATATATATGATGGGAAAGAAATTCCCCACTTCAATATATATATATATATATATATATATATATATATATATATATATATATATATATATGATGGGAAGGTAACTAATAGGGTATATTTTTAATCCATGTGGTTAGATTATGAAAATTTGATCATTGTACAAAGTTATTCAAATGCCTCTCATGCTCTCACTAAGATGTATACATATATACATACATGTATATATATATATATATATATATATATATATATATATATATATATATATATATATATATATATATATATATATATATATATATATATATATATATATATATATATATATATATATATATAGCAAGTGAGAGAGAGAGGATCGAGAGCCTATACCCAAGGGTATATGAAATTTCCTATATTGGAGTCTATTTAGACTGATTTAATTGGTAATTAATTAGACCCAATTGTACCGATGCACAATATATAGTTCGAGTTAGATGCTATTAAAATTTCATGATGAACATATTTTTACTTTATTATATATAAACCAAATCATTTCAATAGTTTCTTATTTTCAGAGTTACCATTCATTTATATGATCATAAAACTTTTAGATGAAGGCACTACATATATCTTATTGGAATGATTTTTGAAACACCTCTTATCTACCTAGTATACTTTACATCCATACAATTGGATCATTCTAAAAGTCTTGATAAATGTGTAAAATAAGATTTAGATATAGAAAATTTCCCATCCCTTACAAACAGAGTCCCTATTCTTTTATATATATATGTGTGTGTCTGTGTGTGTGTACTCTAATAGAATCATTTATATTGATATTGCCCCCCCTATTCATTTTTATAAACGCATGTATCACATAGATTTATGTCTTTGTCTAGACATACCATAGGATGAAAATGGTAGAAGGGTCTTGTGTTTTTTTGTGCATTACTAATTATTTCAACCTTAAAAAAATTAATGTAACATTAAGAAAAGCTAGATGTTATTTCTTTATTGTTCCCTTCTAACGTAAATATTCTAATAAAATTGTTTATAAGGATATAATTCCGCTTCTATTTAGTTTTAATTTATGTCTTTGTTTAGACACACCACTCGGTGAAATGGTACAACGGTCTTATATTTTTATTGTGCATAAATGATCCATTAACCTCCACAAGATCAATAACATTAAGAAAAGATAAACATTATGTATTTATCCTTTCTAGTTTTTCATTTCTATTCTGGACTTTGTTAGTTTACTACTACATAATTGTCACCCATTGAGATGTCTCCAGAGGAGATCCCTACTCAGGAGTCATAAGTACAGGAACATGGGCGAAGACGACATGAACGTAAAAGACACACTTAGTTTATTTGTGTACACATTGTACAATTTTATATATCTCCATCGTGAAGACATTTATCTATTTTGTATTTAGATCTATTGTATATGTCAACCACCTAAGATTTCTATATGCAATTTTTAATTAATGAGTGTATTCATTTACGCTATCATCTAAATCTAGACAAAAATTATAATATTTTCTTATCATGGGTTATGTTATAACCTTAATATTAATCGATATCTAAGGTTCTTGGATTATTATTTTCTTATCAAGTAAGAATCACAAATTGTTGCAATAACATACTATTATCAGTACATGTATTTGAACTATTCAAATTATCCATTTTTTTTAAGGTACCACTCCATATCATTACTGCCTCAAATCATTGTTAACAAGGTCCAAAACCTATTTCGGGAACATAGAGATCTCCCTACAGGTTTCACACTCATCACTACTAGCTAGTTTGGCGATGGCGTGCACTACCTCATTAAAGTTCCTACTAATATACTGAAAGGAAATAGAATTGCAACAACTAGCTAAGTCTAAAATATCAGCAGCAAGAAGAGCAAGATAATCTCTTCCAAGACTCTTGGTTTGCAATAGCTGAATAACGGCTTTCGGATCCGACTCCACATCTATATTCTTCCAACCCCACTCCTCGGCCTTGGTTAATCCGGAAAGGACAGTAGAAGCTTCCCCTACAATCGGACTGTACGTCCCTTGTCTTGTCTCCGCCACAATGGCAAGTGGTTCTCCTTGATCATCTCTGAATATTGCTCCCAATCCCATTCGACCAGAGCTTGCAAAAGCCACGTCTGTGTTCATTTTACCCTACCAACCACTGGGGTAATCCACATGTTTTGTACTTGTCCATTGGTATTCACTATAGCACCATCAATGTTGCTATTGGAAGATCGGAAGTCACTGATCATGGCCATTGCCTGCTGTAGCAAGACATTGAAATCCTGAACCTGTTCTTCAAAGATGAAAAAGTTCCTGTGATTCCAGATTGCCTACATCGACGCCAGGGCAATATCCATTTCTTCTCCGTGGAGCGTGTCATGAGTAGGGTAATGGCCTCACATGGAAAGATACTAATCAACATATTTTGCAAAGGTGAAACTCGGACAACCTTCCACTTTGTTATGATTTCCAGACACCCAAAAATCATATGTTGAATAGATTCCTTCTCACTTTTACATAATGGACATAGGCCATTTGTATTACAGTGCCTATCAAGAAGTCTTCCTTTTGTATCTATGCCTCCTGTACATATACGACACAGGAAATGACAGAGTTTCGGTGGCCATGATGATTTCCATATAGTCCCCCACACCTTCGCATTTTTCCTGTTACGACTGTCTACAAATTCCCTTTTCTCAAGATGAACCAGCAATAAGTAGTCTTGGTAGAGAAGACCCTTTTGGGTCCAGCCACCAGAAAGGAGCATCCCTCGGTAGTCTTCTGCTTAGTGGTGTATTGATGATATCAGTATAGATAGGGGGTGGGAATAGATTAGAAATAATGCTTATATCCCAGGTTCCAGTTTCTTTATCAATTAGATCTGTCACTTTCCTTGGTGCTTCTCTTTCATCCTGCCAGAATTCCTCCAGAGTATCCTGTCTTCCATCTACCCACTTGTCTCTCCAGATATCGATCTCCTCTCCATTACCCACTCTCCATTTAAGGCCTTTCATTAAGGCAGGTTTTGCTCCCCATAGACTCCTCTAGGTAAAGCTCAGATTATACCCTCGTGTTGCCTCTAGAACTGACGTCCTTAGAAAATATCTTACTTTCAGCACCTAGTATGCTAGAGAATATGTCTTCACAAGTAATCTTCATAGCCGTTTTGCAAGTAGAGCGTGGTTGAAAGCCATCATATTGCGGAAACCAAGGCCACCTTCCCTTTTTTCGTTTACATAATTTTTTCCCAGCACAATCAAGAGATATTTGGTTTTGTACCCTTTGCTCCCCACCAAAATCTTGAAATGTTGCTTTGTATCTCTTCCAGAACACTGGTCGACAGCTGAAAAATACCCATAATATATGAAGGAATTGCTTGTGCAATCGCCTTTATAAGAACCTCTTTTCCTGGCTTGGATAGCAGTTTCTCTTTCCACCCTTGAATCTTCTTTCATACTTGTTCCTTCAAAAAGATGAAAGTATGTTTTTTGGACCTTCCCATGCAGTAGGAAGTCCCAAATATCTTACATGTCTGTCAACTTCACGAACATTGAGAATGTATTTCAGCTCTTTTGTCATCCGTTGTTGCACTCCTTTGCTAAAAGCTATCTCATATTTCTGGAGGTTTATCTGTTGACTCGGTGTCCGTTCGTACTGGCTAATAATATTAGCTATAGTCAGCCACTCATTTTGAAAAGCTATAGTAAAGAAAATGCGGTCGTCAGCAAAGAAAAGATGGGAGATACACGACGCAGATCTACTAACTTTAATGCCATGAAGAAGATTATTTTCCACAACATTAATAAAAGAGGTAGAAAAAGTTTCAACACATAAGATGAAAAGATAAGGAGAAATAGGCTCACCCTGACAAAGGTTGCGAGATGGTATAATCTTCTTGGAATGATCTCCATTTATAGCGAAAAACTGATGTACCGAGGAAACACACTCTTGGATTTTTCTCCTCCATTTATCCCCAAAACCCATTTTCTTCTGCACCTCTTATAAGAATTCCCATTCTACTATGTCATAGGCTTTGGACATATCAAGCATGAGAGCAATGTTCCCTTTTTTACTCTTTCCTTCCCTCTTCATTTTATGAAACAATTCATATGCAACCAAGACATTGTCCTTTATCATTCTTCATGGGATGAAAACACTTTGATTTATAGAAACAATGCCGTCCATCAGAGATTTTAGTCTATTAGTCATAACTTTTGATGCCAGTTTATAAAGAACATTATAAAGGCTTATCGTTCTATATTCTACAATCTCCTTTGGTTTCTGAACCTTTAGAATAAGAACTACAAGAGTTAAGTTGATTTCAGCATTGTTCTTACTATCTTTCCACCACTCTTTGATGTAGCTCATCACATCATCACCTACAATATGCCAAATTTTTTGAAAGAAAATTGATTTCATGCCATCCCGTCCAGGTGCTTTGTTAGGATGCATCTGCTTCAAGGCCTGTATAATTTTTTCATCAGTAATATCCCTCTCAAGTATTTGGTTCATATCATCAAAAATCTTCCTCATCAATCCTCCCAAGGCCGCCTCCATGTTTTCGGGTTGCTTGAAGTAAAAAACTCTTGAAAAAAATTCAACATTACTTTTTCAATATTTTCCTCACCAGTCTGCCATATTCCTTGTCAATCTTTTATATCCAAAATGGAGTTTCTTCTTTTACTGTGAGATGTCTTGTGATGGAAATAGGCTATGTTCTTGTCACCCTCCTTCATTTCATTGACTCTCACCCAGGCACACCAGTAAGCATCTGTAACATAATGAATCTTAGATGTAATATCCATGTAAACCTTTTTCCCAAGTTTCCCTCTCAATTCTATCCTTTATGTCATTTATGTTTAATTAGTGGAATTTATAGTGGTTTAGTGAACATTTATTCACTAATTGTACCAATATAAGGGTTTATGCAAAAATACCTCAGTGAAAGCTTAATTACCATAATTAAGTGCACTAAACCTTAATCTAACTTTTGATGTGATTTGAAAACATAAAATATGCCACATAACTCATTTTAGTGGTAATATGAAGATAAGAAACTTAATTGGATGAACAATTTAGATAATGGGTTGTTAATGGGCCATATGACATATCTTATAAAAAGAAGTCTCAAAAGAGGAAACAAACTTCAAATTCGAAATCTACATATAAAAATTAGCCTACATGTCAAATTTCATCAAATTTGGACAACCTTGAAATATTAGGATAAGTTTAGGAGAGAGAAAATCAATAAAAGGCATAAGTAATTAATAATGTGATTTTATAAATTCAAAATATGGAAATAATGGAAAATTCATATTCTACACATCAAAGATAACTTGTGGATGAAGTTTGGTTCGATTAGGATGTTGTTTGTGCAAGTTATGCAATTTTAGGTACATTCTGGACTTTTATGAAATTTACCCAATTGGGAGGTTTTCTTTGCAAATTATATCCTGAATTTTAATCCTTAGATATTCCCTTACCATTAACGAGATTTGAAACCATTGGAGAACCTAGTTTCACCTTGGTTTGATGGTATTTCTTTCCAAGGGCATTATAGGGATTACCCTCTTTATAAAGATGCTTATCCTTAAAAGCTATCAACCAATGAGGTTATTTCTTTCTTGAAAAACGGTGGGGATGGCCTAGAATAATCTATGGGCTCTTAGGATCGAATTTTGATATGCATGAAGACTCTATGAGCTATCCTCTTGCATGGCCATCAATCCCTAGGCTAAAGACACATGGAAAGTCCCTTAAGACTCCTCATTCTTCACCTCTTTCTATATATAGCCATGTATACCCCTTCCCAACTCACAATTCGAAAACTCTTACTCTCCTTTTCTTTCCTCTAGCTTAGATAATAGTTCCTTCTGTATTTGGCCACGAAGTTGCTGCCCCAAGGTAATACAGGGAGCCTACCTTGGGGAAGAAGGCTCCTAGGACTTCCAAATTGCTCTATTAGGGTTTCTAAAGCTCCTCCTTGGTAAATTCGATCAAAACTAGTAAGTTTTCTCCATTACTTCCATATTTTCATACTGTTAGTCTTCCTTACACCTTATTTTAGGTTGGAACCATGACCGTACATGGTAAAAATCCACCTAAAACCCTAAAACATCTCATCTCCATGCTCTTTTGCTAGGGTTCACACCTCTAAAGTGGAGAAGGTGATCTTTGCTCAAGAAAGGAGCTTGTCTTGGAGCAACCATACCTTCTAATCTCAGAATCCTTTCTGTTTGAACCTTATTACCTTCCTATAGGCAAGTTTGGTTAACACCCTTCTCATATATTGCTTAGTACATGCTTAAAACTCATGCTTTTATGTTGAAAATCGACGATTTCCATCTCTTTTTACCATGCTCTTCTAAGGTTTTGATTTCTTGTTGTTTTACCTTCTCTAGAAGTTCTAGCTTGGTTACCTATGCAACTTCAAATCTGATCTTGGTCGAATGGTGTCTTCTCCCTCTCCCTCTCTCTTTAATTATCTCAATCGGTTTGATGATGTGGCAATTTCCTATTGGTCAGTATTGCAAAATTCATATCTTCGAAACGACTTATCCAAATTTGACAAATAAATATGTTTTGGAATTGGAAAATTAATCTCTATATAATAAAATATTTTCAAGGTCTGATTTCATGATTTGACGAAGGGTGATTTTTGTAAAATGAATTTAATTCATAAAATCCATAAAAATTACATCTTAATCATCATAACTCCAAAATTAACATAAATATATGTTTTCTTGATCAGGAAAACCTAATAAGTTTATTGGTGATGTTTTAAGAGTCTAAATCTGAATTTTTCTAAAAAGCTCTAAAAATAGGGTTTCTATATATTAATGTGCACTATGTACTCTAATACATGTTAATACATTAAAAATAGGCAAAGTGGAACTTGGACTCAATTAAAGTAGTGAAAGTTAGTAATTGATATCAGTAAGAGAGGTATGTGCATTCCTTACACCCTATGTTGGGATAATTGCAACCCAACCCTATATTTCCCTAATGAGGCTTAAATGAACCCTAAATATTCTATGCTTGAATCCTAATGTTGTTCATGCCTCAAATTAGATTATAATTTCTTCTTGTTTGGGTCTTATACCCCACTGCCATGCTTAATGAATATTATGACTACTCTTGCCATGAATACTTTTCTAGCATGTGGATTTATGTTCTATTTAATTTAAAGTAGCGGTACTTATGTACAACGACCCACAGAGGGCATGTAAATAATCGCCCTGGGGAATGTCTTATTCTCCCCATAATATTGTAGGTGACTGGGAATGTCTTATTCTCCCCTCACCTAAGGTTAGAGGTCCAATAGGTGCCTCAACCCTACTTAGTTAGGTAGACATAATTATCTTACATGCAAATCATTTTTGATATAATTGTTAATGACAAGTTTCTTTTGAATATAGCCTCATACTCTTGTTATCTTCATTATATGATGAACCCTAGCCTATTTTTTTGTTGTACTTATCTTGATATCTTAGATTAGTTTTGTGACACATACCTTGTTTTCTTTCCCATTTTGCTGGGTGCTTTCCCAACCACCCAGGTGCTGGTGCTGAGCAAGGAGAAAGACAAGTTTTAAGGAATTCATCCCAGGATTAGATCTCAAGCTATCTTAAAGGATGTCTAGGTTGCTATAGCTAGATCCTTTTCTCTTATCTTTATCTTTTGAGAACAATCATGTAATGAACAATGAAAGCCATGTAATAGGATTAGTTCTTTTATTTCCGCTGCTATTGACATTTTGTAATGTATCTGGTGCATGCTTATTTACTTGGAATATTATACATGCATCCCTCAATATCTTTTGTCTTTATAAAAAGATGGATGTTTTGTACTTCCTTTAAATTTTAGTAAGGAGGTAATCTCGCCTCTTTACATCATGGTATCAGAGCCTTTAGGCAACTATTAGGACATGAAGTTGAAGCAAAGGTGCCTAGAATGGATCAGGGTTTCGGGGGCTGGAAATATTTTCCTCCACACCACTAGCTTGGTTTACGAGGAGTCTCGTGCCCATATGATACCGCCCTGGCCTGAGCTGATACGAATTTCCCAAAATACTATGCTTTTAGGCAATAAAATTCTAGATATTCTTTTCTCGTCTATGATTCTATTCTTTTTCATCTATGATTCAAATACTCATGGGAACTTAACATATTAACCCTACCTTTCAGGATAGGTGACTTGTTCAACAGTAGGATCAAGGGAAAGGAGTCAAACCCTAATGACTCCAATGTGGAAAACACTCCTGTGACTCCTACCACCCATAGTGTGGTCAACCCTGCTACGCCAGGCACCGCCTCCTTCACATCGGAGCAAGAGCTGGCAATGCTGCTCCAGATGCTCTCCACCTTGATGGGGCAACTCCACACAGTGGCTGCCAATGCCAACAAGCCGAGGGAGTTCACCCTCACTGACTTCATAAAGATGCATCCACCCTACTTCAAAGGTGAAAGTGAACACAACATGGTGGATAAAGCTGATGACTGGGTGTTGGCTTTGGATCGGACCTTCGAGGGTATGGCATGCCCTCCTCACCAAAAAGTTCGGTTCGCGACGTATGTGCTGGACGGACCGACACGTGTCTGGTGGAATGGTGTCGCCCGCACTCGAGACACCTCTACCATGGAGTGGGACCAATTCCTGAAGCTCTTCAGGGAGAAGTACATCTGTCCCGCCTTCTTGAGGAAGAAGGAAGCCGAGTTCTAAAGCCTCTGGCAGGGAAGCATGAGTGTGGCAGACTACATCCAATGGTTCCTACTCCTGGAATGCTATGCCACCGACCTTAGAGCCGAGAGAAGGGTAATATTGTTCTTGGAGGGCCTAAACTACCAAGTGGGTCGAAGTCTTGTTCCACAACTTCCACTCACCTTCCAACAGATGGTGGATAAGGCCCTGGCCATCGAGTCCTACCCAAGATTCCAATCCTATGGACACAGTAATGGATATAGCAACAACAAGAGGAAGAACCCTACCCAGAATGAGAATCGCGGATGTGATCGGTGCAATAGGTGCTCTCATCACCATCCTCCAGGGAGATGTCCTACCAACAATGCACCTGCTCGTAGAGACAAACGACCTCCTCTGACATGCCATGAGTGTGGCCAAGTTGGGCATATCTGACCACTCTGCCCCCGTTTCCAGCAAGGACAGAATAATGCCCAACAATCACAACAGCCAAGGCAGAATCCGCCTTTGTAGAATAATAACAACAACAACAACAATCAGAACCCGAGGCGACCGCCAGCGGAGAGGAGGAATGGGAGAGTGTTTGCTCTCAATGCTGAGGAAGCAGGCGAAGATAATGAAGTTATTGAAGGTACCTTGCATCTTAATATGCATCCTATAAAGGCACTATTTGATTCTGGCTCATCCAATACCTTCATATCATGTCAGATTGCTTCTATGTTAGAAATAGAATATGAGTATATGGATCATATATTAGATGTAAAAACCCCTAGTGGTAAGATCTTCTCTTCATATCTCCAAACTCCAACCATGGACCTCTGTATATCTGGTATAATGTTTCCCTCAGATTTCATCTTGCTCGACATGATCGCCTTTGATGTCATCCTGAGAATGGATTGGTTGAAGAGGTACAAAGCTATTTTGTTTTGTGAAGAATCAAATGTTAGTTTGTCACATCCTATTGAGGGAAGATTGTGTGTCAAGGGTAGGAAGCGAGAAGATCGGCAATTTGTTATTTCCGCCATCAAAGCTGAAAAGCTAGTCTTGCAAGGGTGTAGAGATTTCTTAGCCTCTATAGTCCTTGAGGCTACACCTCCTTCTCTCGACCGCATAGATGTGGTGAAGGACTTCCCAGACATCTTTCTCGAGGAGTTACCTGGTTTGCCACCAACTCGGGAGGTGGAGTTCTCCATCGAGCTTGTACCCGGAACTTCACCAATATCGAAGCCGCCTTATCGCTTGGCCCCTGCCGAGCTTGCCGAACTGAAGAAGCAGCTAGAAGATCTTCTCAACACGGGCTTCATCCACCCCAGTGTTTCACCTTGGGGAGCCCCTGTCCTATTCATAAAGAAGAAGGATGGTTCGATGCGGATGTGTATGGACTACCACATACTTAACCGAGTGATGGTAAAGAATCGTTATCCTTTGCCTCACATCAACAACTTGTTCGACCAGCTAAAGTCAGCCAATGTGTTCTCAAAGATGGATCTACGAAGTGGCTACTACCAGATGCATGTGAAGGATAATGATGTACAGAAGACGGCGTTCAGAACTCGCTATGGGCATTACGAATTCATGGTCATGCCTTTGTCTAGACAAATTAATGCCCCTACTGCCTTCATGGACTTGATGAACAGAGTGTTTCGCCCATACCTTGACAAGTTTGTGGTGGTGTTTATCGATGACGTTTTGGTTTATTATGAGATGTTAGAACAACATCACGAGCATCTGCGGATTGTACTCAACACACTACGAGAAAATCAACTCTATGAAAAATTCTCAAAGTGTGAGTTCTGGATAAAGGAAGTGATGTTTCTGGGTCATGTGATTTTTGTCGGACATATAACTGTTGATCCTGTAAAGGTAGAAGCTGTGACCAAGTGGAAAGCTCCAAAGAATCCCTCAGAGATCCGTAGTTTCCTTGGCTTAACAGGTTACTATCGAAAGTTTATCAAGAACTTCTCTGAGTTGGCCTTGCCTTTAACCAAGCTGACGTGAAAGGAGGTCAAGTTCTCTTGGACACCAGAATGTGAGAACAATTTTCAGAAGCTGAAGAAGAGCCTGACTTCTGCTCCCGTGCTTGCTTTTCCTGTTGAGGGCATACCCTATGTCATCTACACCGATGAATCCAAATAAGGCTTAGGGTGTGTTTTGATGCAAGACGGAAAGGTGATCGCCTATGCTTCTCGACAGTTGAAACCTAATGAAGCTAATTGGCCTACACATGATTTGGAGCTTGCTTCCATAGTTCATGCTTTGAAGATCTGGCGACACTATCTCTATGGTGAAAAGTTTGAAGTCTTTTCTAATCACAAGAGTCTGAGATATCTATTGACTCAGAAGGATATGAACTTGCGACAACATAGGTGGATGGAATATCTTAAAGATTACGACTTCACCATTACCTATCATCCTGGTAAAGTGAATGTCGTAGCTGATGCTTTAAGTCACAAGAAGGATGTTGTTTGTGATACTTTGAGATGTTCAGTATGGGAAAACCTTGAACATGTGGCTAGATGGAGACCTCAACCTGTTGAATCAGTGGATGAAGACAAGTTGTGTGTTCATATGGCCAGCTTGACCATTACAACAACATGGATCTCAAAAGTCGTGGCTGCGCAGTTGGAGAGTTCTGAGCTTGAGGAGATGAAAGCTTTAATTGAGAAACTGCAATCTGACTTCTCTGTCAGAGTGGATGGTGTTGACCACTTCAAACAAAGGTTGTGGATTCCTAATGTTGGTGATCTGAGATAGAAGGTTCTGAGTGAAGCTCATGGGTCCAAGTACACTATTCATCCTGGTACAACAAAGATGTATAAGGACTTACAACGAAGCTTCTGGTGAAAGAACATGAAGAATGATATAGCTCTATTCGTCGTGAAGTGCTTGACATATCAGCAAGTCAAGATCGAACATCAACGACCTGGTGGTCTTCTTCACCCTCTTGAAATTCCAGAATGGAAGTGGGAGAAAATCACAATGGACTTCATTACTGGTTTCCCCAAGTCCAAGAAAGGTTATGATGTTGTTTGGGTGGTTATTGACCGGCTTACAAAATCTACTCATTTCTTGCCTTTCAAAACCAATTACAAAGTTGTGGATATGGCTCAGTTGTACGTTGAGTAGATCGTACGCCTGCATGGAGTACCTGAGGTAATAGTTTCTGATTGTGACCCAAAGTTTACTTCTCATTTATGGGGTCATATTCAGGAGGAGATGGGTACTGAGTTGTGTTTCAGTACTGCTTACCACTCGTAGACTGATGGTCAATCTGAGAGAACAGTTCAGATTCTAGAGGACTTGCTTCGTGCTTGTGTGATGGATTGGGGTGGTGCATGGGATCAGTATCTTCCATTAGCTGAGTTTACTTACAATAATAGCTACCAAGCTAGTATTGGTATGCCACCTTTTGAAGCTCTCTATGGTAGACCATGTCGTTCACCTTTGCATTGAGATGATGTCCGTGAACGTTCTCTAGTGAAGACCGATGACATGCAAATGATGATAGAAAAGGTGTAGTTGATAAAGAAACACATGAAAGCTGCTCAAGACCGACAGAAGATGTATGCTGACAAGAAGAGGTCCGATGTTAACTTCCTAGTGGGTGACTATGCATTTCTGAAGATCAAGTCTATCCGTTCTATTGCTAGATCTAAAGTTAAAGGCAAGTTGAGTCCCCTCTATATTGGACCATTTGAAATCTTAGATAAGGTTGGAGACTACGCATACCGCTTAGCCTTACCTTCTTCCTATGATAAGATTCATAATGTGTTCCATGTCTCTGTGCTGAAGAAGTATGTGAAGGACTCATCTCATGTGCTTACCGTTGAGCCTTTGGAGATACATGAGAATCTGACCTATGAAGAGCTACCTGTGAAGATTCTTGACTTTCGAGTAAAGCAGCTGAAGAACAAAGAGATTGAACTGGTAAAAGTTTTGTGGAAATATCATGGTCTGGAAGAAACCACTTGGGAGTTGAGAGATGAAATGTTACATACTCACCCTTCTCTTTTTGCTTGAGATTTCGAGGACGAAATCCTTTTAAAGGGGTGGAGTGCTGTAACATAATGAATCTTAGATGTAATATCCATGTAAACCTTTTTCCCAAGTTTCCCTCTCATTTCTATCCTTTATGTCATTTATGTTTAATTAGTGGAATTTATAGTGGTTTAGTGAACATTTATTCACTAATTGTACCAATGTAAGGGTTTATGCACAAATACCTCAGTGAAATCTTAATTACCATAATTAAGTGCTCTAAACCTTAATCTAACTTTTTGATGTGATTTGAAAACATAAAATATGCCACATAACTCATTTTAGTGGTAATATGAAGATAAGAAACT
Organism: Alisma plantago-aquatica; assembly: GCA_963693085.1. Lineage (NCBI taxonomy): Eukaryota > Viridiplantae > Streptophyta > Magnoliopsida > Alismatales > Alismataceae > Alisma > Alisma plantago-aquatica. The sequence goes on from OY856409.1 coordinate 1,428,101,340, forward strand.
TAATTGGATGAACAATTTAGATAATGGGTTGTTAATGGGCCATATGACATATCTCATAAAAAGAAGTCTTAAAAGAGGAAACAAACTTCAACTTCGAAATCTACATATCAAAATTAGTCTACATGTCAAATTTCATCTAATTTGGACTACCTTGAAATATTAGGATAAGTTTAGGAGAGAGAAAATCAATAAAAGGCATAAGTAATTAATAATATGATTTTATAAATTCAAAATATGGAAATAATGGAAAATTCATATTCTACACATCAAAGATAACTTGTGGATGAAGTTTGGTTCGATTTGGATGTTGTTTGTGCAAGTTATGCAATTTTAGGTACATTCTGGACTTTTATGCAGTTTACCCAATTGGGAGGTTTTCTTTGCACATTATCTCCTGAATTTTAATCCTTAGATATTCCCTTACCATTAACTAGATTTGAAACCATTAGAGAACCTAGTTTCACCTTGGTTTGATGGTATTTCTTTCTAAGGGCATTATAGGGATTACCCTCTTTATAAAGATGCTTATCCTTAAAAGCTATCAACCAATGAGGTTATTTCTTTCTTGAAAAATGGTGGGGATGGCCTAGAATAATCTATGGGCTCTTAGGACTGACTTTTTATATGCATGAACTCTATGAGCTATCCTCTTGCATGGCCATCAATCCCTAGGCTAAAGACACATGGAAAGTCCCTTAAGACTCCTCATTCTTCACCTCTTTCCATATATAGCCATGTATACCCCTTCCCAACTCACAATTCGAAAACTCTTGATCTCCTTTTCTTTCCTCTAGCTTAGATAATAGTTCCTTCTGTATTTGGCCATGAAGTTGCTGCCCCAAGGTAATAGAGGGAGCCTACCTTGGTGAAAAAGGCTCCTAGGGCTTCCAAATTGCTCTATTAGGGTTTCTAAAGCTCCTCCTTGGTAAATTCGACCAAAAATAGTAAGTTTTCTCCATTCCTTCCCTATTTTCATACTGTTAGTCTTCCTTATACCTTCTTCTAGGTCGGAACCATGACCGTACATGGTAAAACTCCACCTAAAACCCTAAAACATCTCATCTCCATGCTCTTTTGCTAGGGTTCGCACCTCTAAAGTGGAGAAGGTGATCTTTGCTCAAGAAAGGAGCTTGTCTTGGAGAAACCAGACCTTCTAATCTCGGAATCCTTTCTGTTTGAACCTTATTACCTTATTAGAGGCAAGTTTGGTTAACACCCTTCTCATATATTGCTTAGTACATGCTTAAAACTCATGCTTTTATGTTGAAAATCGACGATTTCCATCTCTTTTTACCATGCTCTTCTAAGGTTTTGATTTCTTGTTGTTTTACCTTCTCTAGAAGTTCTAGTTTGGTTACCTATGCAACTTCAAATCTGATCTTGGTCTAATGGTGTCTTCTCCCTCTCCCTCTCTCTTTCATTATCTCGATCGATTTGATGATGTGGCAATTTCCTATTGGTCAATATTGCAAAATTCATATCTTCTAAAACGCTTATCCAAATTTGACAAATAAATATGTTTTGGAATTGGAAAATTAATATCTATCTAATAAAATATTTTCAAGGTCTAATTTCATGGTTCAATGAAGGGTGATTTTTGTAAAACGAATTTAATGCATAAATCCATAAAAATTACATCTTAATCATCATAACTCCAAAATTAACATAAATATATGTTTTCTTGATCAGGAAAACCTAATAAGTTTATTGGTGATGTTTTAAGAGTCTAAATCCGAATTTTTCTAAAAATCTCTAAAAATAGGGATTCTATATATTAATGTGCACTATGTACTCTAATAAATGTTAATACATTGAAAATAGGCAAAGTGGAACTTGGACTCAATTAAAGTGGTGAAAGTTAGTAATTGATATCATTAAGAGAGGTATGTGCATTCCTTACACCCTATGTTGGGATAATTGCAACCCAACCCTATATTTCCCTAATGAGGCTTAAATAAATCCTAAATATTCTATGCTTGAATCCTAATGTTGTTCATGCCTCAAATTAGATTATAATTTCTTCTTGTTTGGGTCTTATATCCCACTGCCATGCTTAATGAATATTATGACTACTCTTGCCATGATTACTTTTCTAGCATGTTGATTTATGTTCTATTTAATTTAAAGTAGTGGTACTTATGTACAACCACCCACAGAGGGTATGTAAATAATCACCCTGGGGAATGTCTTATTCTCCCCATAATATTGTAGGTGACTGGGAATGTCTTATTCTCCCCTCACCTAAGGTTAGAGGTCCGGTAGGTGCCTCAACCCTACTTAGTTAGGTAGACATAATTATCTTACATGCAAATCCTTTTTGATATAATTGTTAATGACAAGTTTCTTTTGAATATAGCCTCATACTCTTATTATCTTCATTATATGATGAACCCTAGCCTATTTTTTTTATTGTACTTATCTTGATATCCTAGATTAGTTTTGTGACACATACCTTATTTTTTCCCCTTTTACTGGGTGCTTTCCCAACCACCCAGGTGCTGGTGCTGAGCAAGGAGAAGGATAAGTTTGAAGGAATTCATCTCAGGAGTAGATCTCAAGCTATCTTAAAGGATGTCTAGGTTGCTATAGCTAGATCCTTTTCTCTTATCTTTATCTTTTGAGAACAATCATATAATGAATAATGAAAGCCATGTAATAGGCTTAGTTCTTTTATTTCAGCTGCTATTGACATTTTATAATGTATCTGGTGCATGCTTATTTACTTGGAATATTATACATGCATCCCTCAATATCTTTTGTCTTTCTAAAAAGATGGAAGTTGTGTACTTCCTTTAAATTTTAGTAAGGAGGTGATCTCGCCTCTTTACAACATCTTCCTGTCTGTGCCATTATTCAAGTTCTTCAAAAATTTCTATACATCTTCTAAGAACACCATCATTTGGTTGTTTTTTTATTCTTCATTGAGGTGCTTCTCAATAATTTTTATTTTCTTTTTTAGATCTCCAAACTTTCCCTCTGCCCTCCTGTCAAGTATTTCACCACATGCTTTTATTTTTCCTATAATCCCCTCTCTCTCTCCATATCCTCCCATTGTGTTTTAATAATATTGGAACATCCCTCATTAGCTAGTCACATAGGTTACAAAATAAAGTATCTTTCCTTTTGTTTCTTCTTTAGTTCTCTTCTATCAACAATATAACAATAGACATATAATCAGATTCATACCCGGGAAGGTGCATAACTTTTTAGTAGGTAAATTGTTGCCTCCATTCAATAGTAGATAGAGCTCTATCCAGACTTTCTTTGACTAAGTCCATCATTAAGCCTTGCTCCCGAGTAAACTTGCATCCCGTGTAACCAAGGTCCAGAGAGGAACAATCATCGATCACATCCCTGAAATCCTACATCCACCTGTTTGGTTTCAGAGGTTCCCCCATCTGTTCTTCATTACATATAATCTCATTATATGTCCCCAAAGAAAAGAACATGCATCTCGTTCTCCTATTTTAGGCGACACATAAGATTCTACGTGTTGACTTTATTTTGTTGTTCTGGACACCCATAGATCCCAACCGCCTGCCATTGATGTATCTTGTCTTCCTCTATCACAAATAGTCAACATGGTGTTGTGAAAAAGTCAGAACCTCGACCACAATATCTTTCCACCACATGTCAATGCCACCAGATCTGCCAATGCTAGACAAGAAAATACCATCTATGAAATCACACTTTCTTTTTATTTTTTCTGAGTTTACATCTGCCATCTTGGTTTCTGAAACAAAAACCAAATTTGGGCATTCTCTCCAGCACCAGCTCCAGAGAGCGTTTGAACCACCGGGTTTTCTTAGATCCTGGTAGTTCCAGCTAAGGATTTTCATTGGTCTTCACGGGGTTGGCTATCACCAACAACTGCTACTGAGGGTTCTACAAACCCTTGTTTAGGAACTTCACGAGCAACCATCCTCGGTAATTTTTTTATTTTGCGTCGGGAACATTCTCGTTGTATCGTCAATATCCATCTCTTCTGATTCTGATGGCCTATTTCTTTTCCCATAATTTTTGTTCAAGAATTTATCCTTCTGCAATAGGTTCCAACTAATTGATAATGACTTTTCTTTGAATGATTATGGATTTGTGTAGCTTCTTTACTGGTGCAGTAATCACCTGGTTATGAATAGTCTGCTGGTAGTTTGCTACTTCCTTCCGTTACCCTCGCGTTTGCACTTTCTTTTTATCCCATCCATATGAGAAAGTCAGAGTTTACTCAGGAGCAAAGACTGTCCCCAAGTTTCTTACTTTGACATCTCTACCCAGATCATGGTTAAGAATATTAAAAATTAACTTTGTATTCACCAAATCAGCTGTAATACAATCCTCCATCTTGAAGAGATTTGCAGAAGTTTCAAGCCCAAGAAAAACACCACACGAGATACAACCCAAGCATGCACAACAAAAGTTACGACTGCCCACGTTGACAAAGCCAATAACCACCAAATAAATAACCAAACAAAGAACATGATTTGCGAAGAAGACCACATAATTCTATTAAGCAACCTCAAAAATATTACAAGGATTGTCGCTCTCTCACAATCCCGTACCCACGATAGAATCTCATAACCCGCTCTCGTTCTCTCCCCTTTGGCTATCCTTAGTGGCTTCTGATTTTGGCACACAATGTTACCCTACGTTGGCACACCCGGAGTTACCATACATTGAACTCCGACACATCAGTGCTCCATATCCAACGGTGTCTACCCCTATTTATAGATAGGGACTCCCGATTAGACAATACGAGAGGATACGATAATTCTATAGGGATTAGGAAATGAAAATACAAAATGATAAGGAAATAATATCTTGGATTCCAAGTCTAACATTAATTGCACTTTCCTAATATTGTTAGATATTATTTCTTATCTATTTAGGATAAGAGACAAAATCCTAACAATCTCCACCTTAAATCTTATCTGCTGAAGTTGCTCATCCAAGAAGTCTGCTCCCGTTCTTCTTTTGTACTTCCGCCCTCAGAAGCTGCTCCTGTTTCGAGAAGTGCTTTACCATGCACACCTGCATGGAGTGCATGTCTAGGCATGATTGCCCAAACTCTTCATGTGAGAGCTACTCATGTTGTACAGTTTGAGAAACTACACCGCCTCCACCTGCAGTTGAAAGAACCACATCCTTCGCACCTTTGGCCCCCATGCCATAGGGTTTTGTCTTCTTTTAGTCATACCCACTTGAAGACACTGTATGGTCAGTTTAACCACGACTTCCTCTTTCCAATACTTGACAACTTCACCTCTGCATTTGTTGAAATTTGCATCCGAGTTTGCAATCTCGCACTAAACTTCCCGTGAGAGCTGAATACATGTAGCAATCTTCAGGTTCATGACACCCACCACTCATGTTGTTGCTTCATCTACACCTTCCGAGTCGGTAAACCTCTCATCAGCCACTCCTCTTTTGGTTAAAAAAATCCAACCAGTCCATATAACCAGGTAGACTCCGTGGTCACTTGCCCCTTGTAAGTAGATAATATGACTCCATCTCGCGTTGATATTTCACAATCAGTAGATGCACGCCCACCTGATTCCATGATGTTGCCATCAAGATTTTCTATTGAATGGCCTCTAGCGGTAGTTTTCGACATCATCATGCTTTTTGGTGCCTCCCACGCTTTCTGATCGTCTCGCATGAACCCTGCTCTGATACCACTTGAAGAGATTTGTGGAAGCTTCAAGCCCAAGAAAAACACCACACGAGATACATCCCAAGCATGCACAACAAAAGCTACGACTGTCTGCGTCGACAAAGCCAATAACCACCAAATAAATAACTAAACAGAGAACATGATTGGCAAAGAAGACCACATAATTCTATTAAGCAACCTCAAAAAGATTACAAGGATTGTCGCTCTCTCACAATCCCGTGCCCACAATAGAATCTCGTAACCCACTCTCGTTCTCTCCCCTTTGGCTATCATTTGTGGCTTTTGATTTTAGCACACGATGTTGCCCTACGTTGGCACCCCCGAAGTTATCACACGTTGAACTCCCACACATCGATACTCTAACGATGTCTACCCCTATTTATAGATAGGGACTCCCGGTTAGACAATATGAGAGGATACGACAATTCTATAGGGATTAGGAAATGACAATACAAAAGGATAAGAAAATAATATCTTAGATTCTAAGTCTAACATTAATTGCACTTTCCTAATATTGTTAGATATTATTTCTTATCCAATTAAGATAAGAGACAAACTCTAACACTTCTATGTACTTTCACCGGAGACCACTATCTTATTTGAATTCTCTTCCAGACTTGGCTTTACTTGCACTTCTTTTGAGAAGATCATTCCCATAATAGAACATGGCATTGACATCAGTAATATGGAATCATCTTATAGAGAGCAATGGTTTCCTCGCCCGTTGGTTCTTTCTACTACGCTGTGTTGTAACTCCAACAACTCACTAGTTTCCACTTGCTTTTCTTTTCCTTGCCCTTCTAACATGCTGTACCTTCCTTGTGCCCTTGTGATTGTCCTTCCACACATGCTTTAGGCCTATCGATGCATCCGTCAGTCGTATCTTGCAATGCCTTCATTTTCTTAATCTATGTTTCTCTCGCTGGCTTAGTATGAGAAGTAATTGACCGTTTTGCAGTGCCTTCTTTGAAAATTTCTTCATCATTGATCACCATCATCTTCTTCCAGGGAGCTATTGCCCTAATTTTCCACAAATATAGCAAAAGATAGGGAGCTAATATTTTATCTCCAACATTATAATTGAGCCTTTCTTGTCTTTTATCTTTTGTACTCGATTAAGAGGCTTGTTTATATCCACAACAATTCTAAACCTAGTCGAAGACTCCCAACCAAGATCATCTCTGTCCAGGGATAAAATCCTGCCTATTCTGTTAGCAATAACTTCTACTATCGTTTCCGATCTACTACCCAAAGGAATCCCATAGATCCTGATCCAGAACGGAGATTCACAAAAGTGGACCTTCCCAGGCAAGTTATCATCATCAATCTCCTTTAACAAGAGAATCTTGTTCTCAAAATTCCATGGCGCCCCATCTAGTACTTTTCTTTTGTCTTTCCAATGAAAGCGCTGGACGACGAAGACCGAGGCATCAATCTGTTTGAAAAGAACGTTATGAACCAATGCCCATGCCTACGTCAATGTTCTTTTCATTGCTCAAAAAATTATAAGACCTATCCGTGAGTAACTTTGTCCTTTCCTTATGACAGATCAACTACATCATCGTCATCATCTTCTATTAACCCCAACTGTGTGCATCGTGCAACCAGTTCATCCGCCATCTTCCTGGAGATCGTTCCAAGCTGGTCAGAGACCGCCCTTGAACCTGTAAGAGGAGGGTAACTACGAAGGAGAAGGAGAAATTACGGGGGAGAAAAGGTGAAACCACAGGGGGGGGAAGGTAACCCACTCCATCGTCCCTATCGCCAGAGCGCTAAAAAGGTAACCCACTCCATCGTCCCTATCGCCAGAGGGCTAGGTTTCACAAGGAGAACTTAACTTGTAAAATTCCAAATTATCAGATTTATAATAATTGAAACATAACATTAAGAGAAAATATAAGTCAAATAAATATAATAAATATACAAATATGATATATGATTATTATTATTATATAAAACAAGTAACAAGTAAATAATAATTATAACTATAAAATATTAAAAAAACAATATATCAACACTACAACTCGACTTTTGATGTATTGCTCCAATACGTCCAACGTTGAAACGTATTGTTTTGTGGTGGGGTCAACACATTAGGGTCGAATATATCTCTCCACTCTAGACGTATTGATCTATAACAAACAATGTCCCAACTAAACACGTATTGTCCATAGAGAGCAATACATCACCCACTCAGAGGTACATATTACCCTCTAAGGACATATTACCCTCTAAGGAGCAATGTCTCCAACTAGAAAATATTAGCCTGCAAACATGTCATCTTGAGAATTAAATTCTAAATCATACCATTTTATCTTGAGAATTATATTCTAAATCATGTCATTTTAATAATTTAAATATTAACATGCCATCTAGATTTTTTAACCAAATATACATGCACAAACATGTCATATCCACTCATCTCGATATCATACATTCCTACACAAGGAATCTTATATGGGGTATTCTACCTTTTGCCCACGGGCCGACACCCTCCTTAAAAATTGACTCTTGATTTTGTCGATGAATAAGGAGGTTAGTAATATCTCAAACGAGCCGATAGACAAACAATCTTTAAGAAAGAGATCGACCAAGTTCTTTGACTCCATTCATCAAGTATTTTTTGCCGGAAGGACTACCCATCAATTTAGTCTGATGGGCCCGAGGATGATAGGCTAAATTGAAAGGAACCCACTTTGTAAAGCAAAAATAATTGGCAAAAAAACCTAAATGGCACATTTTCAAATTTTAATTACCTAAATAGCACATTTTTGAACTTATTGCCCAAAATGGCACATTTTGGAGCAATACGTCCCCTGCTGGGACGCATTGCTCTCCCGCGAGCCAATGCGTCCCGGCGGGAGACGCATTGGTCCCACAGGAGAGCAATGCGTCCCGAGCTGGGACGCATTGCCCTCGTGTGGGACCAATGCGTCTCCGGCCGGGACGCATTGCCTCCCGCAAGAGCAATGCGTCCCGGCAGGGGACGCATTGGCCCCACAGGAGTGCAATGCGTCACGCATGGGGACGCATTGCCTTCGTGTGGGACCAATGCGTCTCCAGCTGGGACGCATTGCTCAAAGAGTCTCCATGCAGGACGCATTGGAGCAATGCGTCCCCATGCAGGACGCATTGCTTTTTTTAATCATTTTTTTGCATTTACTGATATTGTTTCATGGTTTTTGATATGTAAATTAACAATATTGATTATATTTATACATTTATAATTCGTTCACTTGTATTTGGATGTGTATAATATACTCAATTATTATCAATTTGTCAATTTCAATAGGTCGTAACATGCATATGGAATATTTGAGGTGGTTGCAACCAACATTGGTTGGTTCCTAATTGATTATATAATACGAACTTAATTCAAATAAATGAGATAGCAATTAAAAACAAGGTGAAAACATGAACCAAAATGACGAGAAAATAATTCACAACAGAACAATATGATAGATCCACAACAACATGAACCAATGTGATATCATAATATGATAGATCCACATACAATAGATGTCCTCACAAAGGCATACATACAAAACCGTACAATATATAAAAAACTAAGTACGTCGTCCTCGCCCACGACGTCCTCGCCCACGTCCCTCTACATCAGGATCCTCTGTACTGATGTCATCTGGAGACTGCTGAACCGGGGACAACTGCGTAGGAGGCTGCTGACGAGCATCATGGAAGAAATGAAAAGGTGGAGGTGGGGTGAGGGGTCTAGGAAAACCAGGATAGGATGCATCAGGTGGGGTGCATCCTGAGAAATCAAAGGGAGTAGGTGAATATGTGACATAAGATGGTGGTCGGCTCTCGGGAATAATTGCTGGTGGGAATGGAGTGTATGGAGCAGAAGAAGAACTTGCTCCATGGTATGATGGTGGTTGAGGTGGGGTGATGAATGAGGAATATGAAGCAGCTCCTGAAAAATATGGTCCTGTCGGTCCCCATGACATGAACTGAGAAGTGGGAGTGGGAGTGGGCTCAACAGTAGGAGTAGGAGTAGGAGTAGGAGTAGGAGTGGGCTCAGGGGCTGTGGTATGAGTGGGTATGGGATCCCACGGCCGAGCATAGTCGGGAAGACTATCAAAGTAACTCCCCTGGATGGTATAGATGCTGTCTCTGATCTGTGCAGGGGCGTGCTCTACTGCCGCTCGGATCGCCACATGTGTTTGTACCTGTAAAATAAAGTATGTACACATAATAAAGACCAATTACATATATTACAAATAACAAAGATAAATAATAACAATTTGTAAAAGAAAATAATAATGATACTCACAAATTCCTGCTGACGATAACTTTGCGGGTAGTATATGCTTGGAGGCATATCTGGAGGGGGCACAATGTATTGTGGATGATACCATGCATAGTGAACCTGAGGACTGTAGACTGTATCAGCTGGTGGAGCGGGAACTAAGGTCTCACGTCTGTTGTTCCACATCTGCACCTCCTGCCTATAATGAAGCATCCAATCCTCAGCCGCATGACCCCTCCCATCTATCCGGCTAAGCTGCGGCAGCTCAAGAGTAGGTTGTACTTGAACAAAGCCGAACTGTCCAAGTACTCTGTCGGGAAAGTGCCACTCCACTATTGTGTAGCACAACAGAGGCACTCGTGCCAACCAAATATCACTACCATCTCTACAAATGGCAGGCAATCTCTCGAGAACCTCAGCAGTGTAAGGAGTCAACTCTATCTGTTATTCATATAAACAACGTGTATCATATAAAAAGGAGTAAATTGTAAATAAATAAAACATACCAAACAACAGAGGTAAGTAAGTTATACCTGTGAGGGCAAAATCTGGTCAAATGCTGAATCGTAAAATTGAATTGTTCCCCTGATAGTTTGACTCCTTTGGACAAAGGTAGGCCACCTATTAAATTGAGAAACTAAATTTAGATAAACACTACATAATATTTAGACAAATAAAAAAGTTAATTGTGTTGATCTTTAACCTGTAGCCCAAGGGAACATCTTCTGGCCAATCATTCCAACGCATTCTAATTGTACCTGGGCGTCCAATTCCCAACCTCTCCCAACACCACAGCTGTAATAGGCACACACAACCTGATAGATGGGCTGTTCTCCTAGACCGGGTGGTTGCCTTATACAACTCCCTATATAAGAAAGCTAGAGTTGCAGCACCCCAAGATAGAGTGCCACAACGTGCAAAATCGGACACAAGAGGGAGATACCTAACATGAACTCTATCCCCTGTACTATCTGGGATAAGGTAACTACCTAAGAAATATAAGAGATATGCCGTAGTATACCTTGTCCTCATTTGTACTTGTTGTTGTTCATCACCCGCGGTCAGATCCATATCCTTGAAGGTCTCACGCAACCAAATCAAGGAGATATGCCCCTTAGACATCCCATCTGGTGCATCTCCTAAGAAATTCTCACAAAGGTGAGTCCATGAAGAAAATTGCCCCTCATTTACACCTAAAGGATATGAAGCTATAACCGGTGGACCATCAATCCTCAGGCCTAAAAGAACTGCAACATCCTGAAGAGTGACACTCATCTCAAAAGGGGGAAGCCTAAAAGTATTGCTAGAGTTGTCCCACCTGTTAACTAATGCAGTTATTAATGTAGGGTCAAGGTGGATACATGGTAGCCTATGAACAAGCCCAAAACCAGCTATGGAAATATTGTCTAAAACATCCTGGTCAGTAATAGGCCATTGTGCCAACATAATGTGGTGCTGGGAGAGTCGGTAGGTTTCTTGTCTAGGAGCCATATCTATGAAAAGTGCAAATATTACATTAAATGAAAAGTGCAAAAATTACATTAAATGAAAAGTGCAAATAGTGTACAACATTTAAGATTGTCAAGATTCTTCATTAGATAAGATGAAATTACAACATGAACAACATGAATTACATGAACAAACAATATAAAAATACAACATCAACTACATGAAATTACTGCATTTGATTCAGTATCTCATCTAGAGGTTCATAAAATGGCCACACTTGATGTACCACTCGATGTATCTCTGGATGTGATACAGCTAACTCGTTTTTTACTTGTTCGTTGATTGGCATTGCTTTCTGTTTTGTGTGATCCCAATACCAACCAGGTAGCTCAAGAAGTTCTTCATACATGTGAAACATTTGCTTTAAAAATTGCCAATGAAATTTTGCTTGTTCTTTTGTCACTACAAATCCTAACTTGTTGTGCAACAAATCTGGTACATCATTCCAGTCATCATCCAATAGAGTTTGATGAGCCATTTTTCCCTGTAGGCACTTTGTAGCTATTATTTGGATTAACTCTACGGACATGTGAAATGTCCATGTCCTTCGATGAGCCATCTATAGAAATTGCAAACATTACATGACTTTAGTGAAATTGCAATCATTACATGACTTTAGTAAATTGAAATTGCCATCTATAGAAATTGCAATCATTACATGACTTTAGTAAATTGAAATTGCAAACATTACATTAGATAAGCCATCATATGACATTAGGACAAGTGCGTCTATTATGGCCCTTTCTGCCACACTTATGACAGTGATATGTATACTGATTAGGATCAACATCCATAGTTGAATGCCTTCTCTTTATCTTTGGTCTTCCAGCTTGCCTTCGTTTCCTAGGGGGTAATAAGGGATAAATACCTCTACTGTCATCAAATTGAGGCCAATACCTCTTGTCGGGAATGCCACGAAATTCAGTTCTGTACGCATTTTGATAAGCCTCATTTGTATAATATGCACTCACGAGTGCATCAATATCCCAATTGACAGATTTTGCAGCTACCCAAACATGAGAGCATGGAAAATGCCATTGTTGTGGAAAACCACAGCTGCATTCACTGCCACCATTTGGACGCACTATTACTTGAAATTTATATCCATCCATGTCACCAACAAGCCATTCATCATTGTTCACACGGATGTGTATTGTCAATTTTTTTGCATCCTCTCGAACATTATAAAGCTGATCATGAACCTTAAAGGGCCAATGAAATCCATCTTGTGCACGTTTATTTGCGAGATTACGCCTGCACAGCCACATGGTCACAGAGCGATAGTATGTGGCAACAATTAACGCTTGTATTGGCAAACCTCTAACACCTTTTAAGACTCCATTACAGCCTTCAACATGATTGGTAGTCAATGACCCATACCTGCAACCTCTGTCATATGCGACAGCCCAATGTACTGGATTTTGGCCCAATAAATACGACTTCGCTGCTGGTTCTATGGTTTCTATAACAGTCATAAGACGATCAAATTCATGTGTATCAGTTGTGGCTCCCACCTTCCACATAAGGTCCCTCAACTCCTTCGACTTGAACTGCTTATGGAAGTTCTCCCGAAGATGTCGAAGACAATAACGATGTTGAGCCCAATGAAATTTTGATTGAAGGGCTGGAAAAATCCCACTCATTCGATCAGAAATAATACACAAGTCTGTTCGTCGTGGAATGATTGGAATACAAGTTTGTAGAGAACCAAAGAACCACTCCCAGGAGTCCTTATTTTCTTTCTCGACAACAGCAAAAGCAAGTGGAAATAGACCATTATCAGCATCTATGCCACAAGCAATGAGAAGTATGCCAGTATATTTTCCTGTTAAAAATGTGCCATCAACAGTAAGAACAGGCCTACAATAGGCCCAACCCCTCACAGCTGGACCAAATGCCCAAAACACCCGCTTGAATCTACGAGTGCCTTCAGTTTGAAGGGTATAATCATCAATAAGGTGGGCATATATAGTTCTTGGAATATATTGTGTCAGAGAAATTAGGAACGGCAACAAACTATGATATGATGATTCCCAGTCTCCAAATATTTTACAAACAGCCTTCCTCCTCGCTAGAAATGCCTTCTTGTAAGATATATTGAGCCTTAGTTCAGCATTCACCTTGTCACGAATTTCTCGTGTCGACATATCCAGTCGTGATACTAGGATTGGCATTATCATTCGAGAAATATAAGATGATGTGACTTGGTGATGATCATGATTCATAACAGTTAATTCACAATTGTGGCCTTCTTTACAACGTTTTATCTTCCACATGCCACCTGCTTTTTTGGACTGGCAAGCGGTCAATCTCCAAGGACATCGTTCATCATGGATACAAGCAAGTTTAAGATGACGATTATTTGAGCGTAATGTACGGTACTGAACATTGTTTTGTACCGACCATTTTTGGAGTGTCTCAACCAGTACAACTTTAGATGCAAATAAAGCACCCTCATATATAACAGCACTGGAAGGATTGTAATCGAGACGAAATTCATGACAAAAATCTTCCACCCAGTCATCATCTTGAAAAGCTTCATAGTTGGAATCAATGTGTTCATGTTGGGGCCATTGATTGTCAAATATGGATGGAATATGACTCAATGCTGCAATAGAGTCAGGGAATGGATGTGTGTGCTCATCATCGATTTCAGTCAATGACTCATCCTCAGGTGGTTCACTGTTATTACCACCTTCATGATCACTATCATTATCAGCTTCATGATCACAATCATTATCTCCCTCCTCAACCTCAACATCAATATTCTCAGTAGTTAGATTTTGAGAAAATTGAGGAGGTTGACTCCACTCAGCTGTTAAATTGCTAAGACTGAATTGAGGTGTAAGACTGAATTGAGGTGGTTGACTTCAGTAGTTAAATGACTTTGAGAATATTGAGGTGGTTGACTCCGAGAGAATTGAGATTGAAATTGATTCAATAGACTCATTAAATAAGGTTGTTGGTGGATAGATGTTTTTTCAAGAAACACATCAATATAGGCATCAGCTGAAAGTGATAACAAGGTTCTGTATGCATCATCATCATCAACTTGTATGAGCATATGATTTTCTCCAGGGAAAAGATAGGATATTTTTATAGAGAAGTGGTTGGGATTGATGTCAAGTGTTGTGTAGATATATGATTTTAGTTCAGATAGGGTATTAATAAGTGAAATGTTTATGGGTCTAACAGATCGACTAGAATAAGATCCATCAGAGAGAAATTGTCCATCATATCGCATCTTCACAATTCGTGAATTTGAACTAGATGCCATGTTCCTATATTTTAGAATATTATATTAACATCAGAAAGAAATTCATATTTTATGACGTTATATCAACATGAATTAATATTTTAGAGCAGTGACATCAATTTGGAATTAAATTTATTGGACTACTTTTTCTATAACATTAACAATGAACAATAATTAAGAATAACAATTTTGCTATTTTTTCTGTAAAATTAACTAATTCTTAACAACAATTTACTGTTTTTTCTGTAAAATTAACTAGTTCTTAACAACAATTTTGCTATTTTTTCTGTAAAATTAACTAATTCTTAACAACAACTTTGCTATTTTTTCTGTAAAATTAACTAATTCTTAACATCAATTTTGCTATTTTTTCTATAAAATTAACTAATTCTTAACAACAATTTTGCTATTTTTTTAGTAACACTAACATTTCAAAATAACAATTTTGCAATTAAAGACTAACAATACATTTAAAGTAATGTGCAATTTTGTCATTTTCTACATCATTATTTCAGTAATGTGCAATTAAAGACTAACAATACATTTAAAGTAATGTGCAATTTTGAACAATATATTTTCTACATCATTATTTCAGTAATATTTTGAACTAAATTTAAGTTCATATTTTGAAAACTAAAATTTGATAGAATAAATACCTGATATGGAGAGTTCCAAAATAATAGAAGAAGAGAAAGAAGAAGCTCCAAAAGTCTCCGAGATCAGCTCCAAGATCGACCGAAATAAGCTAAAACCACCACAGCAATATAAATCCGAGCAGAACTTCTCCAGAGCAATGGGAATATAGAGATAGATGAAGGAAATGAAGAATGGTGTGAGTATAAGGGGCTGTTTTCGCCCCATATATATAGGGGAGCAATGCGTCCCGGTTGGGGACGCATTGCCTACGTGGCATTTCTAGCCGTTGCCGCGCGGCGGGCAACGGTAAAATAGCCGTTGCCCTGGGAGCAATGCGTCCCGGCTCCGGACGCATTGCCTACGTGGCATTTCTAGCCGTTGGGCGCGTCGCGGTGCGCGACGCATTGGTCCCACAGCAGGGCAATGCGTCCCGAGCTGGGACGCATTGCTCTCCTGTGGGGCCAATGCGTCCCCTGCCGGGACGCATTGCTCTCGCGCGAGGCAATGCGTCCCGGTGGGGGACGCATTGGTCCCACAGCAGGGCAATGCGTCCCGAGCTGGGACGCATTGCTCTCCTGTGGGGCCAATGCGTCCCCCGCCGGGACGCATTGCCTCAATGCGTCCCGGCGGGGGACGCATTGCTCCAGAAATGTGCCATTTTGGGCAATAAGTTCAAAAATGTGCTATTTAGGTAATTAAAATTTGAAAATGTGCCATTTAGGTTTTTTGGCCAAAATAATTTATCTTTTGGATTCTGAACCGCACTCCACGCTATAACCTGGATTTTTTTCTTCTTCTAGTGACATCCAAATAACAAGTGTTTCTCTTAGCTATGCCTCTACAATTATCCGGCGTCGTCGTGTGGATGCGTAAGCCAGCGCAGTTACTCTTAACAGAGGAACGCGGCATCACGGGAGACGCAATCACTATCAACCACCGCCGCGGGAAGTACAGATGAAATGGTCCCCAGGAAGGAGGAAATGCTGCAAGTACCGTAGCGCGTCGTCGACCTTGGCGTATCCCCAGCACGTGGCATCCAGTAGGCCCAAGCTTAACTTGGGCACGCCGGGGCCACTAAACACCAGCGCCACCTCCGCCGTCAGACCGCTCGGCGCCAAGGACGAGCAGCACGACGGGGGCGGAAGCTCCTCCGACAGCCACAAGTCTTTCATCTTCCCGAAACCCCCTTCTCTCCCTCCTCCTTTCGCGTCCATCACTGTAAATGCACCCTTCAGCCCTTTAGTGAGCACCGTCCACATCATCCTCACGGTGCCGGCCCCCGACCCCAACACCGACTCGTCAGCCCCCAAAGGCGTAGACATATAGAACCGGAACACGTCGCCATGGGAGGCCGCTGCCGTGGCCAGCACATTCCCCGGCACGGTCATCGAGAATAGGGGAGGCCCATCTGCACAAAACACGTCGATAGCGAAAATCAGGTCTTCTAGACAGATAATTGGCTTGGGGAGCTGCTGGCGACGGGCACGGCCGCTGGCGGAGGACTGCGAGAGTGCAAATAGAGCGCGGTAAGAAGATGCATTGTCGCCTCCAAGCGAGTAGAGGGAGGGTCTGTAGGACAGGCAAATGTGCTTCCAGAGATGATCTGACGACATGATGGAGCGCCACGCTCTGCATACGCTGGAAGCCACTGCGAGCGTCCGTGGGTGCAGACGGTGCGACAGTATACTGACCACCTCCCAAGGCGGAGGCGTAGGGGACGTCCGAAGCGGCTTCATGATCCGGCCGGCTGGACACTGTGATCGGGTGATGCGCTCGCGGCGGCTATCTGAGAAACAAATGGGGAGCTCGCAGGCGCCAGATTCCTGTAGCATCTCCTGACCCAGCTAACGTTTGTGGCAAGTAAATAAGGTGGTGGTCATAGACTGACCGGGGAGGGGGAGCCTCAAGCTTACCATGCGGCGGAATGCTGCATGGACGGGAGTGACGTGCGCCGGCCTGTGGCGGACGGGTGTTCACCTCGTGTCTACCCGCCCAGCGTTCTGGCTCAGCAAACTAAAAGGGGTTCATGTTTTCCTAGTGGCCCTTATTGTTTGTTATAATTGGATCCTGTTCCCTCTTGTTTGGTTGATATCAAGTACGCCTCCGTTTGAGTTGACACATGGTATAAGGTAAGTGATTTCTTCATAATTGATTGGGAGACAGCGAAAGATTGTCTCCAGTTGCTAATGATTAATGTTAAATAACGTAAATTAAGAAAAAAAAAACTCTCAACGGATTGTCTAGAATTTATCAGTAACTCAGATTTTCACAACCAATGGAAAATCTAAATTAGTTTTTTTTATACTTACAGTAGGAACCGATAAGAAAACGCAGATACATTTTCTATCTATTTATTTGGTTCAATTGTTTGAAGGGCTGAGAACTCCCTTGTTAGGAAACTTTAAAGCTTACAACTTCCTGATTCACTCGGGTTAGCTTCTCGATGTGCATCAATTTTTCAAAATGAATTGTCTGCATAAAGTTCATACTCTCTAACTTATAGGACATGACAAGTTGCTTGTAGATTTTTTTTTAATTGCAAAAGCTGTTTGTAGAGCTTAACTTATAGCAAAAGAGCTTCGTTGGCCTTACATATGCTTGTTGTGCTCATCAGGTTCGGAGAATATTAATCACATTTTCATTGATTTTTATTTTTCAAAGGACATTTAAGTCGCACATATTTGCTAGAGATGATGTTTTAGTACAAAAAACATTACTCGTGAGTATACATGCCATGATAGAACTCCCTATGCTTTGTTTAACTCTAGAAGCTTGTCTCGACAACAACATAAGAGTTTTTGCTAGCTTTTCTAGAAGTATTATGTGGCTCATATAATTTGAGAGAAAGTAACACTATTTTGAGAAAAAAATATGACAATATATAAGCTTAGACGATGTTCACTCTTCTCACACAACTTGAAAACATATGTGACTCTACATGTGACCCTTCCTCGACTCTACATATTAACACAACTCCCGAACCGTTTTGATTATGAGGGATGTATCAACTTTCAAGATGATGTAAAGCATGTCTTCCCAAAGACGGTCCCATGGGCTGTTGGGAAATATGGTATAGAGAGCAGACAACGAAATTTAAAATTTTATTATCATATTCCTCATAAACAATAGATCGCGTCAACAACTATAATGTAAGAAGGATAGTTTATGGGATATACTTGGTCCGAGAGCAAGTCCTGCGACAATCCTCGTCGTTATAGATGCACAACTTTGAATCCTAGTTGCATCGGAATACGTCTAACTGCTGCACCTCCTTAGTCTGCACCACGGACTGCAGCCACAACGTTTCCTTCTTCAACAACTCCTCTTGTCACAGATTGTCAGTTGACGTTATCCTCCTAGCGGCAAACAACGACTTCCCGCCTCTATGACAGTTTACACAGACTGCCTAGAACTCCTGTCGTCCTGCTGGACCGGACATGAAGGAGTTATCCCTCTCAGTCGGCATACTAGTCACCGACTTACTCTCCCACAATGACAACTCTCAGTTGTTCTCTCCCGTGACTATCCCTCCCTTGTCGGGTAGGATTTGCCTAGGCTCTCGTGGTTACCATAACCAGAGAAGACAACAATTATCAGAGGAACTGATTCTCAATTGTCTTTGTTGTAGTTGTACTTTGAAAAGCCCCCAGTACCCCTCTAAATATAGAAGGGGTTAGGGTCAAGGTTCTCAGTCCCCCACCATTGCGGGACTAAAGTGGGAATGGAAAGGACAAGTAGATCTTGAATTTTCGCAGCTTTTTTGAAAGTTTCACAACATGCATGCAACGAAACTGTCATCTCGCCAAGTGAGACAGTCGTCTCGCACGCGAGACGGTCGTATCGCTAAGAGAAATGATCATCTGGGACGCGAGATAGTTGTTTCACACTTTCCCAGTCAGATATGAATTGGCAAATTATTTCCTAATTAATGTCATACATTAATTTACTTGCACCCCAAGTATGTGCATCTGAAACGAGTTCGGAAAACTCCAGAAACTTTCGTTCATCCCAACCGGGCCGTCTTACATAAATGAGACACCCGTATCACTCACCCAGATGGCCGTCTAATGTGTTCAAGTTGAGCCGATTGGTTCAACATCTTGAACCGATTGGTTCATAGGGCAAAACTAAGCCAATTCAATTTATGATCTGTCTGACAACCCAAACGACATTCTCAATGCTTGAGATGTCTGTTTGGTTGCCCAAACGGTGATCTCATCTAATAAGATGGCCATTTGGCAATTTTGTCAGCCAATCCGTCAATCTGTTATGTGAATTGAGTAACTAGACGCTGTAGTACTTAATTCAATTATCATTCAAGATCAAACTCCTCTTCTGGATGAGTTCCTATGCATGTGACCCTATAGATCCCATATTATGTTGGCAGTGAATATCCATAACAATTTATGACATCACAAGTAAAGAGTGGTGCCTAGTCACACATCATTTCTATCCAAGTAAATGAAAAAGTTGGGGAACAACTTCAACCTACAATATGTGTATGATGGTGTAGTGTTTGTTTAGTTCCTTTGTCAGTGATGTCCAGATTGAACTAGAGGCATGGAACAATCACCCTCATTATTATTTAATCTTATTTCTTGAACCAAGAGCAGACTGTTTGAGATATATGTAAGCTCAATATCACATATTGACTCACATGCACATGGCCATGCTTTTCTCAGTCTCGCTTATCAAGAGGCTTAGGACATCACACTCTAGTAGGAGGGACAAATCTCATGTCTATCACTCACAATCAATCCCCATGTGTCAAAACCACCCAATCATCACCGTTATAATAATCCATATTTCAGGACTGCGTTATATGATGTCAAAGTGTACATAATGACACGTGTTGAGTGTAGTGATTTCAGGTCTAAGAACCACAACCACCACCATCACTATGAGAGCTGACTAGGACTTCCATGTGTCAGTATCACGTTGGGTCTGTCCGATACACTGTTCTCTAGCATGTATCTGTGTGATTGGTTTGATATCGCCATATCATGACCAATGAGACTCAGTCATCAAGCAACTCACACTTTGATCTTATGTGTTATTATTGTCTATCAACATTCCATAATAACAACCGATCAGGGGCATAATGAGAATATATATACGTACTCTTAACATCCATATGATCTCATTTCTTAGGTCCTCAACTTGAAGTCATACGTCATTGAGCAATATTACTCTCTAGACATTTATTATGTTATTTTATTATCTCATAACGGAACAAATATAATAAATTGGAAGCTTGCCTTTTATTAATAATCAAATCTTTTTTTACATGATATGCCATTACAATCATCATATGATTGGCTCTATGGGCATACATAACCAACATGGACCTTTGAGGCTCTGAATCTCCATTTGTTGATGTGTGATTGAAGATTTCTCTAATCTTATTTTTTTCTTGATGTTTGTTTTGATCTACTATCTAGTTATGGACCTTTTATATAGCAAGTCCTTAATTTATGAGGAACCCAACCCTAATTAGGTTGTTTGTACGTGCATGGTAACACGATCTTGTCAACTATTTGGGGGATTGAGACTCACTGTTGTGTCTTATTATTCCAAATACTGTTCCAACAAATCTTAACTACATATCTATAACAAAAACCCACCCATAAAAAAACCTACCAGAGTGTTTTCACGACACATATTAGTTGTCACTCGTCCGTAATAGTAAATCTGAAACAATGAACTTAGAGTCCTATTTAGGGTCGCACACTCAGACTTCTGATTTTGGATGGCGGGGTGCACTAATTCCTATTCTTGTAGATTGTATTATAAAAGGATCCCACCACCGTTGAGCGATGGTTTAGGGCACCTCTGGTGCTCCTTTTGGGAACTTTATTGCATTAAATTCCCAAGTGTATGCATTTGCATTGATTGGTTATTTAATATATAAAGAAAGATGTTATTGAAGAATACACCACCACTGAGCGATATTCCCTATGTCAAGGCAAATACATTTCTTTGATGCTTTACTTTTGTGTTTGGAACTAGTAATGTTGCCATATTAAGCAACAATAATAAGACATCAAAGAGAAACTATTATTCCCTTAGCGTATTGCATACGATATAGTTAGTTTGCCTTCAATGCCCAAATCGACTAAATATTTTGCATTCCTTCATTTTAAATGGAATGGTCTAGGAATTTTATGAACCACAACAAACTATGAAAATATACCTATGTTGGAAAAGACATACTTATGGTAATGCCTTCCTTTTGTTTTTATGTACATCATCTAATATACTTCTTTTAAGAGAGCACATTCTACTACAGACTAGCCAAAGAACATTTAAACATGCCATATTAGTCATTTCAAACACGTCATATAACATGGACAATAGATGTAGACAACCATTAAATCATATTAATGAGTTGCTATTTTACTTTTCTTAAAGGAAAGTGAAAATTTACATATGGGAAGCCATATCATATTTGCAAAACATTTATCCAATTATAATTTAATGATATCAAAACTCATATTCTACATTAATTATAGGTCCTTTTGTATATCTTCTTATATCATATTTTTATTTCATGTAGTATTCCATAAAATGGGATGCCAATGTATAAGAAGTATCCATGAGGTAAGTGTGGAAACAAAATTGGGATAAGTCACATATGCAGCTAGAGGCACGTTGTCTAATTGTCCAAGTATTCCTCCAAGAATAGATAGACCTCCAACCTATCTAGTCAGAAGGGTCCTTCATCATCATGTGTGCCATTTAGGTCATAGAAGATTAGGGGTAGAGGAAGAAGTAGTGGAGGCAGCCGAAGAGTCTCCCAATCTCAGAGAGAGTTCATTGCTAGATCTTTGACCATGAGGAGTCTACAAATTTAGTAACACCTAGGTATACACCACCCCCCACACACTATGCCAGTTTTGGATTCTATCTTCAAGGGTTGTGTTGGGTTCCCAATTTGTTGAAGTTCTATACTTGTGTACAATTGGAACATTACTCCAGAGATTTTCCTATAAAGATTCAACCATAGTCTAAGAGGATAGTTTTGATATCAATAGTATAGTAGTAATAAAAGGGAAGTACAATAGACTTTCTCAAGCACCCAAGGAGCCACATCACGTATCAGTATAGGACGAGGATAGAGGGAAGTGACAACAACAAGTGAGTGTCCATCATGTAACAACTAGAAGGGGTTGTCTCAAATTGATCAATGATAGGCTATATGTAGTTAATTACATATGTCATGACTCTTATAATTTTTTGTTAGTTTAGGTGCTATACTCCCTACGTTTACTATGGTTGTGATATCCAGAAGTCTATTGATTATATGTCCATATATAGTGAGTTGTTATGGAGAATTCAACAGTGAAACTTGTCATCTTAGGAGAGTCATTCCCTATATGTGTTTTGTCAAATGTCAATCATAGTATTTATATTGATCTTTTGCCACTTTAGAAAGACTAACTTGATGTAATCCTAGACATGAACTATCTTGAGAAGTAATTTGATGTAATAAAACTTACTTCTTTCATGTATATGTAATTTTATGTAAATTGAACTATATATGTGTCAAGACCTCTCTTTTGATCAACAAAAATGCCAACCATTAGGGAGAAACCTTAAATATAAACCCAAATTAAGAAAAAAAGCTACCATTTTCAACAAATATGAATAATAAATAGCCAAAAAATATCGATACAATTTTCCTTTTCTTCATAAAACCTCGTAACCAATGTCACATCAATGATAACATATTCAATCGCCACCAATTGTATTTAACTCCATTAAGACCAGAATCAAAACTTATTGTTCAGTACAATTCAGTTTACATCAGTTATATGTATATGAAAGAACAAACTCGATCTACAACCCATCTCGTGAAAGAGAAAGTACATGGACATTATAATCTATCTAGATTATTCTATTTAAAGTACAAGGACATTCTAATCTATCTAAATTATTCTATTTACATCTTCTCTATCACATGCTCTATGATGAATGCCATTATACCTAAAAACATATAAAACAATCTCATGAGACTCATATAGAGCCCTAGTGAGTAGATACCTCCCACTAAAACTAGGTACATGCACCAACAACATAATAAGCATATTGGACTTATAAGAAAACTGCAGATAGTGCTAAGTATAACATATAGTTCTAGCATTTAGAAAATCCATTTTATGATAATAATCCAATCAATGAGATAAGTTATTAACTTAGGTGTAATTCAACTTTAAAATATCTTTAAGAGCATGTATATGAACAAGTCAGCATATGCTACTTACTTCAGAATGACAAACATTTAATATGAGTAATAATTCAAGATATAAACAATTAGAATCATCATATAACAATAACATAATCCTTGTGACACCCCACCAGCAGGACCAAGAACACATCCTGTAGCCCTAAAGTTGAAGTCCACATAAGACATGTCTACCAAACAAGACTATTCAAATAAGAAGTAAATCTAAATGATATTCAAAGTGGATATTAAATCCTAGCATCAACTACATATCAACATTTAAGACCAGATTCCAAACCAGACAAATAATAATATGGAAACATATCATCTTTACAAAGAAAATGATTACTTTCCCCATCAAGAAATATAATCAACAACATTAGTTCTATTAGCTAGAAGTCGAAGGCATGCAACAAACATTCAACTCATATTCTACATGACTTGTCATCTTTTATTCATTTCTCCTCAAATTACTTGATTTTTACCTCACCAAGTAGAAGTCGTCATGTCGGATTCCCATGTCAATGACTCATTATCACTATCTTAGGGTTTAGCTGACCATTCTAAGTTATCAAAAGTAGACCCTGGTCCACCACAGGGTTTCCTAAAGAGAATCACATCCTTGTCTCATGTATATGAGATAGGAACCAACAAAATAATATATCACATATAATCATACATCTCGTGTTTCATAGTTTTTGTTTCATCAGAATCTATTCATCATGCACATAGACTTTGACAATATAATATTTAGCATTAGAATCAAACTAAATGACCCATTCATAAATCCTAGTGGTCTAACCTTCAGGATCTTGATCCACACTCTAGAAATCCTTCTCATAAATATTTGATTACTACAAGGAGATCCTAGTGTGGCCCTCGGGGGAAACTCACAATATTCACGACACCTGAGTTGATATATCATAATTTCACCTTTTTAATACTTTTTACTCTTCATTATATATCATATGTGTATATTATTGCACAAACATGTATCGTACTAGGCCTATCAAGAAAACAATGACTTAAACAAGAAGCACAACCATCTGTAATTTGTAGCACACATGATTCTTTCCATTTCCACATCATCTCATAGCATTCATAATAAGTGGCCTTTTAGCATGAGAAACAATCTCACTATCCGACATTTACCCTCATTAGGTTTATCAAATGTAATATGTATCACATTTCTTAACAAATATATAGAGACATTAGAACTAGAAACAATATAAGTATACATACATCATGCATCATTCTCTAACTCAAAATAGATTTTTCATATAATATATATATATATATATATATATATATATATATATATATATATATATATATATATATATTCTGACTGATTTCTATGGATATGAATAAATGTCAAGCATAAATGTGCACAACACATTTAAGACTCCTCATTTACTCTTTATTGGTCTTCAATTAGGGTGACTATCAACACATATGTGATCACATTTGAAATCCATCAGATTAGATTGTTCTCATAATACAAGTATGCTAGCAAACAATTACAATTCAAAAATGCATTCATAAGAATCACTTCTCATCCTTGGAGTTCATCTTGTAATGGAATTGAACTATACTCATTCATTACTCATTATTATCATATAGATCTTATAATCAGGGTTAGAATTAGGTTCTTAGATCCATCAAGATAACTACTTGGTTTTCTTCCCATTTTAGGTTTGTTACTCTTTCATTTCATGTCCATGGCATCATTGGAATCAATTGCTCTCAATTCATTTTATAAAAAATATTTCTCTCTCTTTAGGATCCCTTAAATTCTAACATTGGTGTATTTCTTTTACTTTTAGGTCAACCCCAAAATTTTTAAAATAATTTGATTATAGACTTCATCATACCCATTTCATTAATTTCATACTTAAATTATTATCACGACTTAGTTCACTCTTTTACTTCCCTTTCCTACATTTGTATTAGTATACCATGTCATTTGACTTTCAAACACATTTTGGTAAGTATAAATAATTCCTCCATTTCTTAAAATAATACCAATTTATTAAATGGAATGGATTATGGTTATTTCTTCTTACTCCTTAATCTTTATTCATCTCTTGATTTATCAATTTTTTACTTGTATAAAGATCTAGCATTCATGTGGGATTTACTCATATTCCATATATTCTACTAGAATACACACACTAGGCTTATATCATCTCAATAAGAATTATCACCTTCAAAAGGAGTAATAACACCTGCAATTGAGCATTTTTTCACATTCACAAGATTATATACGCGTTTGGATTTATCTCTCATACTCTTCTTAATACTAAATTTGTAGGGTTTTAAGAAGTCATCTTAGTTCAAAACATCATATGAATCATATTATCCAATAATCTCATTAGGACGTATAGAGTTTCATTGAGTCTACTCAAGACACATGGAAACCCTAGTTTCCATTCCACACAATCAACCAATCATTTACAACCATATAATGATTCATGAACTCATTTGAGTCCATCCCTCAACGTTAACCATAGACATAGATTTCCTCCATACTAAACCCTCATACACGAATCCTCATTATTCAATTCAAGTAAGGATTTGAAATTTTAGTTGTGAAACTCATGCTTATTGAGTTCAAATATTGTTACATACATGTTAACTAAATTTCCAAGCATACCGTCCATGGTGCTAATTTTAAAGCAAAATTGGTGTAAAATGATATCATTATCTATCCATAATACTTTACATGTAATGAGACTTGAATCAATATATTAGGAACTAAATAAATACAAATCAATGATAAATGATCTAAATCAATAATATTTATTCCCCAAAAAACTTCCCAATATGTTACCCAATTGCAAATGAATACAAACAAGAATTTTGATTAATTTATCCATATGGAATTAAGCTTTACGTATAATTACACAGCTTAAGAGGGAGATAAGCAATCACCTCAGGTGCCAAACACCTTACAAAATTAGATCATACTATGAACTTATAGAAATCCATCAAGGTTCTAGCTATCGAATCCTTTTCTTCCTCCTTCCAACTTGAAAACCCTAGAAAAGGAAAATTGAAGAGAAAGAAAGATAAAAGATGGTAATTTGCTATCATTTTGATTCAAATCAGACAATGGGTGAAATTGATACATCTGATAGAATAATCACTAAGAAAAGCTATCTAGGGTTGATGAACCTACATGAACTTGCAAGCTATAGCAAGCGAAAACCCCAATTTAGCATCTCCGACAATTTCTCTTTCAAAACCCTAATTCTCCCTCTCTCTCTCTCTAGAATTTCATGTCTTGGATAAGCACCACGAATTATGGGATCTAATATAATTTTAGGTTGATGATATAGATCAATTAAGGTACTTTTAACAATGGCAAATAAATGCTTCATCATATTTTTTTATTTATTCAGACTGGTTGGCAGACTAAGTTGTTACTGATAAGAAAGTCACCTGACACCACACCTTGTAGAACTTATATATCATCCAAAAATTATGAAAATTTTAATATGTATAAAATGGAGTGCCCAAGAAAAGACTAAAGTTTCATCTCATTTTGATCTAGGAATAAAAAGATAAAAATCAAATACTGGAGTGCTATTTTTCAGCCTGAATGCATGGTTGACCGAGTTTGTCCTGGGGAAACTCGAACAACCAATAGGTCATAAAATAGTAAAACATTATGATACTTTATAGAAAAATTTATAATTTAATTATACAAACTATATCCAAATTTAAAGTAATCCTATGTATATATAAATACTAAAAATCATTTAGTACAGCACTACGCTTATCAAATTTTAATTAAAATTCTCAATTCAGTCAATTAGGGTTTTCCATTTCTCAAACCATTGGTATATGAAACAAAACATGCTTGGAGTTTCTCATTATATTTAAAACATCATATTAAACTATCAATATGAATCAAGCTTAAGCAATTATCAATCTAGTTAAGCACACAATCATCCATAATAAACCCTAATTAGATGGCTAATTTGAAAATGGGTTGTTACAATATGACTAATTATATATGATTTTGTTTTATGGAAGTTGAATGATATTTTGTATAAATTAACATGTGGGTCCTTTGATGTGCTATTGGTTCCTTATCTTTTATGAAAAAGGAAAAATTACATGTGTTTACTATATACTATTTTGATTGTGTTTTCTGACAATCTGGGTGTTTTGATTCTTAGTGTGGATTTATGTTTAGGGTTTCTCTCTAGTGGTTGGAATTTATTCTAATCAAAATAGAGGTCCCATATTATAGATAATAGGACCATTGTGGGTCATCTTATCCCTATTGAGATCAAAGAGGTGGCAGGATCCATTGGATGATGGGATGCCGGTTCATCGAAGCTACTCTTTGTGATAGATCTACTCTCCCTTCTTCTTAAGATTCATGACTTGATCTTGATAGATAAGATATAGATACCTTATTCATGTAAGACTTGGTATACTAGATGAGGTTTTTCTTTAATAGGGATGAGTCCTTTTACACTAGGCCCCCACAACTTTGTTTACGGGGTCAAAGTAGATATACGGGGTCGAACACAGGGACAAGGGGGGTAGTGTTGAGAACCCAGAATCGACACGCTACACTCCGATAGGTATAAAAAGATATAAATTCCCAAAAGGGAAACAGTAAGATGTCACAAATAAAACAAAGAAAACTATCTCCAATTGAAGCTACAAGAGAGATTTAAGGTTTTAGTCATTTAGCAGTTTTTAGGGGTTTTCATGCAACAAAAATAGAAAGATAATACTAGAGCTAGGGCAAGATGCGAAGGATAAGACTACAACAAAACAAGCGGCAGCAGTAACACCCTGCACCCCTCCTCTCAGAGCGGGTACTTCTAACCAAGCGTCAACACCCCTCTCGAGGTTGTCAGACTTAAGTTAGAGTGGAATGTTACTGAAAAAACTCCGTTCCAGGCACTCTCGCACTCCAGAATCGGACCAAACACTAGAGCCACAACACAACTCTCGAAGCTGTTGCGACGGGAAAACACGGTTCGGTAGCTAAGCGAAACGTGATC
This sequence comes from Alisma plantago-aquatica, assembly GCA_963693085.1. NCBI lineage: Eukaryota > Viridiplantae > Streptophyta > Magnoliopsida > Alismatales > Alismataceae > Alisma > Alisma plantago-aquatica. The sequence goes on from OY856409.1 coordinate 1,428,129,933, forward strand.
CAAACATGCAAGCTAGAGTTCAGATATCAAACATAGCAGTCATCCAATATATCGCACCAAGCATAGAGCAACAAGTAATTAAGCTTTTCTATTTCCATACACATTAAGGGTCTTAATACATTGCGTAAGAAAGGAATTAAATAACAGAATTAAAGATAGATGTCGCCTTCTTGATGTAGAAGGGCGACAGACTACATCGTCTCTCCCGCCCGATACCGGACAGGGGCCTAGCCCGATACACCGGTGTCGGGCGATACACTCTCTCGAGCGGCACACCGTAACGGCCGACTGTATCGTTCAAGGACCTGGCCGATACGCTCAATTCGGGCGACACACCCTCTCGGGCGGCACGCATGACGGGCGAAACGTATCGGGTTCGATATCGTGTCAGGCATGGAGTGACGCGTCCTACTGTCGGGCACTTGTGTCTCTCGTCATCGTTGGCCGATATCAGCCTGCAGTGTCGCCCGGGACGGTTCTAAGTGAACTATCCCCTCCCTCTCGGGACGAGGAAGGGCTCACCTAGTGTCACCCGGCACGAGAACTGGGGCACGATACTCCTGCTCTCGCAGTTTCCTCCGAAGATCACTCAAAGCTCCCAATTGTCCGAATTCTGAAGTATCCGAACTGTATTTTCGGCTTCCTGTAGCTGCTATTTATAGGCAGCGGTTAGAGGAAGTTATGGTGCTCAAAGCGCCACGTGTCCTCCTTATATGCGGGTCGGTGGGCGACCGATACTGGTATCGCTCGGCTCAGGAGTGTCGGCTATCGGTCACGTGATGGACGGCGCGCCTGCCGGTGGGTGGTTGTGTCGCCCGACAAGCTGGGTTGTCAGGCGAGCTGGGCTCTCTATCAGGTAGAAGGCGTGTCGTCCATCTGCTCCTTCTGGCGTGGCATCCTTTTGTCGTGCGTCATTGTGTCGCTCCACCCTGTCGGGCAGAGGTTGTATCGGGCGTCAGGAAGGCCGAAACAGACTTGGACTTATTCTGTGGGCCGGGACGGCCTTATTGCACAAAAATGAGGAAAAACTCTGCAAAAGATGGAAATATAGGATTAAGAGCATTGATTGGCCAATTATTGCGAAAGTGCATACAAAAGAGAGGAAAATAGCTAAAAATGACAGTTTTGATAACAGAAAAACAGTCTAAAATATCACAAAAATTGGTGTTATCAACTCCCCCAAACTTAGCGTTTTGATTGTCCTCAATCAATATTTAAACTTTATTTTGTGATGCTTCTTCTTGTTTGGTACAACTTTCAGTCTAAGAGGTAAAGTAAGTATAGTAATGCCTTTAGAGATAATGCTGTCTCATTACGAACAAAAGACCTTGCGTTTCCTGCCTTATTATTTCAGTAATTTTTTTTCTACAGCTTCAGCGAGACTTTAGTGTATGATTCCGAAGTTAGCTTCCACACCAAACAGCTTTATTTTTGGGGCAGAAAGTTGTGTAAAGAGTAGGCTAAGGCTTTTTGTGTTTTTCATCTTATTTTCCATCAGTCCATCCAGGTAAGGGTCCGTTAACGGGCAAGTGGTCCCTGCAGTCCAAGCCAGTTGGCTTTAGAGCAGTGATTTCACATCCTACGTACCACTGCCCCGGATCTACCATGCCTAAAGATAGTTACTTTTAGAAAACAAGCGGGTACATGTATTTTTTTCTTTTCTTTTATTGGGCACAACTCTCATGCTTTTATTCACACTCATAAGGCTTCTCTCTCTTTTTGTGATTTTCATTGGGTAAAAGGGAAACAAAGAGATTTCTGCTATTTGGGCAGCTTTTTCCTTCTCCATACTCGTCTCTTAGCTGTTTGCGAGATTATTATATTTTTCGAAATTTTTGGCATGGAAAAACATAATCTTATGTTTGTTTGAAGCAGCATTATTAGAAAGATATAACGGAACTTGTATCTCGTTTAGCACAAAGAAAACTAACTTTGTAAGCAGTTGCATCAGGTTTTCATTATTATAGCGACTTTGTACATATGCATGGGAACAAAATAAGCAAAATTTTTCAAAATTTTTTATATGAGCAAGGGTACAAATACATGATATAGGAGGAGAACAAAATGGTACAAGAGAATTTATATACCTCCTTCACTGGCACATGGGTACCCCCCCAAACTTACTCCGCACTCTGTCCCAGAGTAGCGAAGGAAACAGGGTGAGTTCATGTTAGCCTAGTGAAGGTTATCTAGCGGGTTTGCTTGTGCCCTGGAGAAGCTGCAATATGCTTCTTTGCTGCAGCCTTTTTATTCCCCCGGTTGGAAGTAGCCAGAACAAGTGCAAGCTCTCAAGATGGAAGCTCGAGAGCTCTTGAAAACACTTGTGGATGCTTCCTCCTTAAGAAGATGGAACCGGAATGCCCAGATTCCATCCGGAGGCCACCGGCAAAAGACTCGTGCTGTCTTTGTAGATGGTCCTAAACCATCGCAAAAGACAGACTATTATAAGAAAGTGATCTTCCTCTGAAGCTACCAAATCAAGAAAAATTCTCCCGCTTTCTATCTGCGGTAGTCGACAGCTAGCTGCCTTGGGATTTTTACGTTTCTGCCCGAAAGTTGTTGCTTCCGCTCGGCTGGAGGTTTGCCCTGTGTGACCCGTCCCTGTTATCAAGTCCAACGATCATCTAAATGTTAGGTCAGCAAAGATAGGAATCACGATAAGACTTATTTCAAAATCCGGGTATCGTCCATCAAAAGAAAGCTCGAGACGATACAGGGTTGGACGACACGAGGAAATCAACGCGGCACGACACACTGCCCGACGCGGATATATCAGGAGATAAGGTCGCCAAAGATCAACTGCCCGTCCGGTCATCACAAAAGAAAAATGTGTCGCCCGATAAGGCGTATCGGGCAAACACAATCAGGCGTTATTTTCGTGCTTAACTGCGTTGGGCGATACAAAATCGACTAGGCTCGTAAAACCCGATAAGCAGCGCGATATGAAAACTCGTGTCAGGCGATAAGCATGTCGGACGATAAGCATGTCGGGCGATACCTTTTCTCATAGGAGCCATCGCCCGATATAAGGGTGAAGGCAAGCTGGCCGAAACGCGAGCAAAGGTGGATCACTGCATGTGTTACAGGTGGCTGAAAAGAGAAGTGAGGCAGCCCGACACGTTGAGCCCACATTGCTATATATAGCAAGCTCAGCTAGGGGTAAAACGGGCGTTTCTGGGGCACGCGTCGGCCGACGAGTCAGGAAATTCCCGAGACGAAGGTCACGTCAGTTAAATTAGGGCATTTATTCCCATCCACGATATGATGGTTGCTCGGGAATACCATCCGCCATGGCTCTTGTGGTGCCCTAGAAACTGTGGCCTGATACAAGTGTGACTGTGCGCCAGCTGAGGTGCTGCCCGAAAACCAAAGCTAGGAGACGGACATCGGTTTAGGGTTAAGTCCCTGACCTCAGAAAGTATGACAACGGTGGCCCATAAAACCGAGGAGCTGGTGCGCTCGACGCGTGCACCGACTCGGGCCTTATTACAATTCATAAATTTTATTTTTATAGGTAATAAGAAAAATGCATCCTACTCTACGAAAGAAAGAAAAACTCGGGCTGCCTCCCGAGGAGCGCTGAAGTTGGCGTCGCCAGCTCGACCGGTGTAGGGTCATCTCGTTCAGCTCTTGACTATGCCCATATCTCGCAGGTTGATCTCTGCTCTCTTGACAAAGGCTTCATCCTCATAGAACCTTTTTACCCTGTGCCCATTTACTTGAAAGACTTTGGTCGGATCGTCCTTATCGTAGAGCTCCATCATTCCTGATGGGTAAATTTTTGACACAGTGAACGGTCCTGACCATCTCATTTGTAACTTCCCATGTCAAAGACGAATAGAGGAATTGAATAACAAGACTTTATCCCCTTCGCTTACATCTTTTCTCCTGAGGTGGGCATCGTGCCACAATTTTGTCCTCTGTTTGTAGATTTTTGCATTTTCGTAGGCGTTCATTCTCAGCTCTTCGAGCTCTTGAAGCTGCAAAAACCTCTTTTCTCCTGCTTTGTCGAGGTCCATATTTAGGAACTTGATTGCCCAAAGGGCCTTGTGTTCCAACTCCAAAGGCAGGTGGCAGGACTTTCCGTAGACGAGACGGTAGGGGGTGGTTCCAATGGGTGTTTTGTAAGCAGTACGGTAGGCCCAAAGTGCGTCGTCAAGCTTCATGGACCAGTCTTTCCTCGTTCGGTTGATAGTTTTCTCCAAGATCTGCTTGATTTGTCTGTTGGAAACCTCTACCTACCCTGACGTCTGTGGGTGGTAGGGCGTAGCGATCTTGTGCTTCACTCCGTACTTGCACAGAAGTGCTTCAAACTGTCTTTCTCCAAAGTGCGACCCTCCATCGCTTATCACAGTGCGCGGTACACCGAAACGAGGGAAGATGGTCTTCTCGAAGAGCTTGATAACTGACTTGGCATCACAGGTTTGGGTGGCTACCGCTTCCACTCACTTCGATACATAATCTACTTCCACGAATATGTATTGATACCCCCGAGATGGGGGAAACGGTCCCATGTAGTTGATCCCCCACACGTCAAATATTTCTACTTCGATCCAGCTTGCCATTGGCATTTCATTCCTCCGCCCTATGTTTCCTGTAAACTGGCAATCCTTGCAAACCTTCACAAGTTGTGCAACGTCTTTAAACAAGGAGGGCCAGTAGAAACCTGACTGTAGCACCTTTGCATCTGTTCTTTCGCTACCCAGGTGACCACCATAGGGAGAAGCGTGGCATTTTTTCAGGATGTCCGCGGTTTCTTCCTCTGGGATACACCTCCTGTATAAGCTGTCAGTGCATCTTCTGAACAGGAGAGGATCATCCCAGTAATAGTTCTTGGCATCCGTGAATAGCTTCTTTTTATGATTGTACGTGATGTCAGGAGGCAGTTCTCCGCAAGCAAGATAATTGCAGATGTCTGCAAACCAGGGTAAATTTTCTTCTTTAGCATCTTCTGCCAACATAAGAGCCTCGTCGGCATAGTCGTCGTTGATTGGTGGCCCTCCCTGTCTCTCATCCACGATTCTTGATAGGTTGTCGGCGACCACATTTTCTGCTCCCTTCTTGTCGATAATTTCATGGTCGAACTCTTGGAGCAATAAGGCCCACCTCAACAGTCTGGGCTTTGCCTCTTTCTTTTGCATTAAGTATTTTATTGCCCCATGATCTGTGTATACCTTGACCTTTGCTCCGACGAGATACGACCTGAACTTATCGAACACGAAGACGATCATGAGCATCTCCGTCTCAGTTGTCGTGTAGTTTACTTGAGCCTCGTCCAACGTGCGACTAGCGTAGAAAATCACATGGTGCTTTTTGTCTTTCTTTTGCCCCAGGACTGCTCCAACTGCGTAGTCGCTAGCGTCGCACATCAGCTCAAAAGGTAAACCCCATTATGGTGCTTGAAGGATAGGTGGTGATATCAAAGCGTTTTTCTGGGCCTGAAAAACATTGAGGCAATCGTTAGAGAAAACAAATTCAACATCTTTTACCAAAAGATTGGACAACGGTTTGGAAATCTTCGAGAAGTCCTTGATGAATCTTCAGTAATATCCAGCGTGCCCGAGGAAGCTCCTCACTCCCGTCACGGATTTTGGGGGAGGAAGCTTGGATATGGCTTTGACCTTGCTGGTGTCCACCTCAATCCCACGCTTTGAGATCTTATGGCCAAGAACAATGCCCTCTCGCACCATGAAGTGGCACTTTTCCCAGTTTAAAACCAGGCTGTTCTCCTCGCACCTCTGTAGAACCATGGACAGATTCTTCAAGCAGCTACCGAAGTCCTTCCCATAGACTGAAAAATCGTCCATGAAAACTTCTACGATGTTTTCAAGAAAATCTGAAAACATGGATATCATGCATCTTTGAAAGGTCGCGGGGGCGTTGCAGAGTCAGAAGGGCATCCTTCTGAAGGCATAAGTGCCGTAGAGGTAGGTGAATGTTGTTTTCTCCTGATTGTCGGGCAAGATGGGTACCTGGTAAAATCCTGAAAAGCCATCAAGGAAACAAAAAAAATCGTGATGCGCTAATCTTTCAAGAACTTGGTCAATAAAAGGTAGCAGAAAATGATCCTTTTTTGTAGCCTGATTTAGCTTTCGGTAATCTATGCACATCCGCCATCCGGTGACGGTCCTTATCGCCACCTCATCGCCCTTCTCACCCTTAACCACTGTCATTCCGCCCTTTTTGGGTACTACGTGGATCAGACTTACCCAATTGCTATCGCTGATTGGGTAAATGATCCCCGCATCCCTTAGCTTTATTACCTCTTTCTTGACGACCTCTTTGAGCATCTGGTTCAGCTTCCTCTGGGGTTGAGCCAGAGGCTTGGAAGATTCATCTAGGTTGATGTGATGCATGCACATGGCGGGGCTAAGGCCTTTGATATCATCTACTGAGTATCCTATAGCCCCCTGTGGAGCCTTAACTCCTCAAGGAGTCGATCTAGCTGATTGCTTGAAAGATTGGAATTTATGATGACAGGGTTCCGCTGCTCTTCATCCAAGAACTCTTCAGTCCTTCAGGCAACGCTTTTAACTCTGGCTTTGGTCTGGGTTCCTTCTCTTGAGGCTCCCCCTCGAGAGAGGCATACTTCGCAGACTCCACCACCTTATCCTCTTCTTGCAAGTCTTCGTCAGAAATGTTGAAGAGGTCGAGATACCTCGCGACTTCAAGATCTTCGAGGTCGGGGTCCTGACAGCTTATGGACCTCGCGAGGGGGTCTACTATTTGGATATCCTCCTCTAATTCCTCGCATAATTTATTATATCTATATGCGAAACATGCTGATTTAGACAGGGACAGACTTCTCGTGATCTCCTTCAACTTGAGTCCATATGGTTGTTTCCGACTCTTAAAGTGATCATCCCCTCAGAGACATCAATCCACACTCTTCCCGTTGCCAAGAAAGGACGTCCAAAGATGATCGGACAACAGGGGTCTTCAGCTGTGTCGATGACGACTATATCACAGGGGATAAAGAAATCGCCAACCCTGATCGACACATCTTCAACAATGCCAATGAGTCTCTTAAAGGTGTGGTCTGCCAGTTGAATCCGCATGTTGGTTCGAACCATGTCGGTCAAGCCCACCCTTTGCGCGAAACTTAGGGGCATGAGGCTGATGCTTGCCCCCAAGCCTGCTAGACCCTTCCGCTCGACATTGTCCCCGATGGCGAACGGGATCGTGAAAGCTCCGGGGTCCCTCCTCTTATTTGGCAAGTCAGGCTTCACGAAGGTAGAGGAGGCAGAAGCTAGGTGCACTGTCTCAATCCTTCCTCCCCTTCTCTTCTTTGTGATAAGGTCCTTGAGGAACTTGGCATATGTAGGCATCTCCTCCAAAGCATCGAGGAAGGGCACTTCGAGATGCAGTTTCCTGATCGACTCCATGAACTTCTCATGATGCTTCTTCAGATTCGCCTTTATCAGCTTGTAAGGGAACATAATCCTAGGATCGTAAGCATTCCTTCCGCCAGGTAGCTCTTCAGGGAACCTTTGCACAAACTCTCAAACGTTTGCCTGTCTTTCTTCCTCCTCTGCTGGGGCTGCTTCCTCAGGCCTTAGCTCGGGCTCAGGCCTGGCTTCATCCGGACGCTCTAGCATTCTTCCAGACCTCAGTACTGCCATTCTGGCAGTTTCAGGGTATGGAAGTGCTTTTATTGCAGGATCCTTCATCAGAGCAGACATCTGGGTCAGCTGCTGATCGACCTCACGCTGGCGCATCTACAAGCTTGCCATCTGGCATTGCATGGAGTTCAGAGCTCCAGGGCTAGGAAGCATGCTCTGCACCAGTTTGTTGATGATGGTGTCCTGTCTTTTTGTGTAGGCAGAAAGCTGACCGACCAAGCTAGGCTGGCTCGCCCTCTCGCCTCGGCCCTGACATTCACCCTCAGAAAGAGACTGCTCACAACGAGACATGGTATCAAAGCTCAGTGGAACAGGTCACAGCTTTCAGAGTTCCTGAAAGAGCATGAAAAATCAAGTTTAGAAAATTGAATTATTAATTTTAAGCAAAGAATAGTAGTAAGGAAAAAGAAAAAGAAAAAGAGTGTTGTCAAACTCATTTCTAAGCTTGAGGCACAGGAGTGTAGTTAGTGGATTCAGATTCGTCTACAGTACCGTTTTTGCCTTGTCCCCGACAACGACGCCAAAAAGTTGACCAGCCTAAATCACGCGTCCAAAAGTGGAGGCGGATTTGAGGTAGTCAAGCTTTTACATTTATAAACACGAATCCTTCTAGGCCCCCACAACTTTGTTTACAGGGTCAAAGTAGATATACAGGGTCGAACACAGGGATAAGGGGGGTAGTGTTGAGAATCCAGAATCGACACGCTACACTCCGATAGGTATAAAGAGATATAAATTCCCAAAAAGGAAACAGGAAGATGTCACAAATAAAACAAAGAAAACTATCTCCAACTAGAGCTACAAGAGAGATTTAAGGTTTTAGTCATTTAGCAGTTTTTAGGGGTTTTCATGCAACAAAAACAGAAAGATAATACTAGAGCTAGGGCAAGATGTGAAGGATAAGACTACAGCAAAACAAGCGGCAACAGTAACACCCTACACCCCTCCTCTCAGAGCAGGTACTTCTAACCAAGCGTCAACACCCCTCTCGAGGTCGTCGGACTTAAGTTAGAGTGGAATGTTACTGAAACAACTCCGTTCCAGACACTCTCATACTCCAGAATCGGACCAAACACTAGAGCCACAACACGACTCTCGAAGCTGTTGCGACGGGAAAACACAGTTCGGTAGCTAAGCGAAACGCGATCCAAACATGCAAGCTAGAGTTCATATATCAAACATAGCAGTCATCCAATATATCGCACCAAGCATAGAGCAACAAGTAATTAAGCTTTTCTATTTCCATACACATTAAGGGTCTTAATACATTGCGTAAGAAAGAAATTAAATAACAGAATTAAAGATAGATGTCGCCTTCTTGATGTAGAAGGGCGACAGACTACAGCGGCTCTCCCGCTCGATACCGGACAGGGGCCTAGCCCGATACAGCGGTGTCGGGCGACACACTCTCTCGAGCGACACACCGTGACGGCCGACTGTATCGTTCAAGGACCTGGCCGATACGCTCAAGTCGGGCGACACACCTCTCGGGCGACACGCATGACGGGCGAAGCGTATCGGGTTCGATATCGTGTCGGGCATGGAGCGACGCGTCCTACTGTCAGGCACTTGTGTCGCTCGTCATCGTTTGCCGATATCGGCCCGCAGTGTCGCTCGGGACGGTTCTAAGTGAACTATCCCCTCCCTCTCGGGACGAGGAAGGGCTCACCTAGTGTCGCCCAACACGAGCACTGGGGCACGATACGCCTGCTCTCGCAGTTTCCTCCGAAGATCACTCAAAGATCCCAACTGTCCGAATTCCGAAGTATCTGAACTGTCTTTTCGGCTTCCTGTAGCTGCTATTTATAGGCAGCGGCTGGAGAAAGTTATGGTGCTCGAAGCGCCACGTGTCCTCTTTATTTGCGGGTCGGTAGACGGCCGATACTGGTATCGCTCGACTCAGGAGTGTCGGCTATCAGTCACGTGATGGACGGCGCGCCTGCCGGTGGGTGGCTATGTCGCCCGACAAGCTGGGTTATCGGGCGAACTGGGCTCCCTGTCGGGTAGAAGGCGTGTCGTCCATCTTCTCCTTCTGGCGTGACATCCTTTTGTCGTGCGTCATTGTGTCGCTCCACCCTGTCAGACAGAGGTTATATCGGGCGTCAGGAAGGCCGAAACAGACTTGGACTTATTCTGTGGGCCGGGACGACCTTAGTGCACAAAAATGAGGAAAAACTCTGCAAAAGATGGAAATATAGGATTAAGAGCATTGCTTGGACAATTATTGCGAAAGTGCATACAAAAGAGAGGAAAATAGCTAAAAATGACAGTTTTGATAACAGAAAAACAATCTAAAATATCACAAAAATTGGTGTTATCAGCACTTCATTATGGAAATTCAATCAAAATGAAACACCTTTTACCAAAATTAGAAGTAGGGTGTAGACCTAGCACACAAATCACTATCCCTGAAATGGTCAACACACCCCCTTTGAAATGCTCTTGGAAGCCCAAAAAGAAAGGCCTGAACCAAGCATGTACCACACTTTACCCTCTTAAAATGGTGAACGGGTCTCCCTTCAAATGCTCTCATATGACCTATAAACTTGGGAGTGCACCAAAGTACGCGACCCCCCTCCCCCTTCGATGTTGCGTGCCAATTGGCATGGATAAGTATCTTGGAAGATCTAGTAGATGGGGAACCGCTAAGATGTACATCTTGCCTATTTCCATGCCCTTCTTTACTTAATCGAGAGTTTATAAAAACCCTAACCCTAAGGAACCCACTACCCTCGATAAATAACACCACCAACCATCATCAAAAGGGATATGACCCTGAGCTATCATGTAAGGCTCCAGACCTGGCTTAAAATTAAACATGTTTATCTATCTTAATTAGTTTCTTAGATTTGTATTAAGCATTAGTTTATATTTTAATATTAGTTGATAAAGCTATGTTTCAAATTTGAGCCAATTCTAACTTTGTTTGCTCTAGTTTTGCAATTTTATGTACCTTGTGGGCTTATATATAATTTCCCCCTTTTGGGGGTCCATATTAAATTGCAATATATGAATACTTTATTACATGGTGTTCTTTATAATATGATATCATTTTATTTTATTTGGATGCTTTTGAACCTTGTTGTATAAGGTACCAATCCGTTATAATAGACTAGTAGGGTAGTGATTGGAAATGCACCTACTGATGCCTCTTTAGCTTTACAAACTGATGGTTGTGCTACATGTTCACAATCTGATGGCCATTTTGCACGTTCACAAACCAATGGTTGGTATGCACAATTGTAACCTAATCATTTTTCTGCATAGTTGTTCTGTATAGTTGCAAACTGATGGTTGTTCTACATAGTTACAATCTGATGATTGTTCTGCATAGTTACAAACCAATGGCTGTTCTAGATAGTTGCAAATCAATATTTTTATGGCTTTTATGGGTGTTTATCAACCAATGGAAGTTCTCATTTTGCTAATTGTTAATTGATAGAGGTTTCAGACACACAAACCAATGGAAATACCATCTTAGACCCTTTGACCTTCTCTCTATTCCACCCTAGCTATAAATACCCCTCCCCACTCCCATCTCAAAAACCTTTTAGCAAGCTCTTTGCTTCTGTTGAAGACTAATGGCAAACCAACATTAGATGTTGGGAAGGCCTGCAAAGAACAAAAGCTTGCTGATCGTGGATGCATGCCTTAGATTTAGCCTACCTAGGAAAGATCTAAGCCTTCTAGCCTCGTTTCTTTATCCATACACGTAAGATCTTCTCTTTCTTGTTATGATAATATTTTGTTCCCTAAGATGGATGACATCCATGGTGATACAAGTTCAAAATTTGTGCACATAAATAAATAACCTTCCTTTCTTCTCTCTTTTTCCTAGATACACCATGTTCTTGGAAGAAGGAGTTTTCTTGAATCTTTTAGAGGATAAAATATATACTTTGATTTCTATTTTTTATAGTTCCTTTCCTTTTAATCATTTTCCTTCATCCTTAATGTGAGTGGTATAATCATTGATCTATTTCTTTCCTACTTGTCACATGCCTATCACTAATCTTGCTCTTAAAACTCTTATTATGCTAAAGATGATATATTTATGGGCTGTTTGACATAAATTATAGGGAGATACAAACTTTCATGTCTTTCTTAAATGCAAAATATAATTTTCATACTGTACATTGAGTATTTCTTTTAGCATATAAGAATTGAAATTTGAAATACAAGTGTACATGTCCCTAAAGATGGTCATGTTTTACAATGTTTCTAAGCCAAAATATGGGAAAAGTACATGTATACCTTTACTTACTATTTTGGGAAATTTATATATTGATTTCAAGAATTTTCCTAGCCAGTTGAAATTGTAGTAGGATGGAATTCTAGTATCCACTGTAGCTAATCTATGCTAGGTTTTAGGCTTTGACATGCCTAAATTTCCTTGCAAAATGCAAGTGTACACGTCAAATAGTATAGGCCTACGAGGATGAATTGTCAAACTCATGGAAACATACTCCAATGACTACTACTAGCTATAACCTAATGAGATATGCCTAAGAAAAGAGCGATTGGTCATTTTTTTATAACTAGTTGCAACAATTGAAATCTACATTATGCGGAATGTGATCACAAATTGGTGGATTCCTTAGGATTATAGTTTCACCATGATATACATTGCATTTGACTCTATTTCATTAATATTTATTTATCCTTAACACTGGACCTAGGGATGTGTAGCAAGTAATACCCTCTCTTGCAGCATAACACACTACCTGTACTAAGAGAAACCCCACTTTTGTAGTGATTTAGGAATTAGATAGGTGCATTAGTGAAAACTCTAGGTTATTCCTTTCACAGCTATGGGCCCTCTCCTGGGGCACGGTATTAGTTGTGTATGTTGGCTAAATGGACATCTATAAATCCCTTTGTTTTGATTATGACAAACATTTCATTCTTATTAATCTAACGAGCTACTTGAGTGTGCAGGAACAAGGCGGATGACAAAGTACTAGGGAAATCCATATGCCTACATGTTTATGTTTTCATGCAATGTAATAGCTTTGTAAAAACTTGTACAAATATATAATGTACAAGTACTTAGATTGCATGTAAATCAAGCGTTAGATCTTCCCTAGCTAAACACCACATTTAGATAAGTCATCCCCTTCAAATAGGATCACATATGCACACTCATACATATAATTAGTGCCTAAATTGAAACATTGAAACAGGATCAATCTCGGTCGACAAACTCCTCGACCGAGACACTCTCGGTCGACAATCTTCTCGACCGAGAAAGATCCAAAGTAGCCGTTTGACACAACTGATAAGGTAGTTGGTAGTTGGAGATAAACGTTGCAAAACACTTGTTCCAGAGAGCCTGTCGGTCGACAATTGTTCGACCGAGTAGGTGTCTCGGTCGACCATTCCTCGACCGAGATGGTCTCTGACAGCAACTGCAGAATTAATTAATTAGCCGTTGTTAAAGCAACAAACTTGTACCTAACGGCTAGTTCAGCACTTAGAAACCCCTAGAAGTTGTCTAGAACGTCCTTAAGCATCCTTAGGCCATTCCTATAAATAGGACAAGCCATAGGACACTCAAACATACTTGTTACACTTGAGAAATCCTTGAGCATACTTTGAGCAATCTGTTTGTGAGCAATTTGAGCATTGCGACAATTGGCTACTTCCTTCCTTAGCTCAAAATTCGTGTCCTATAGGCTAGTATCTCCTACCCACTGCAATCACAAGTCCACACACTTGGTTAGGAGATCTATACGCTTGATCTAGGCAAATCAAGCCTTGGGCTACAAAGGATAAGTTGTAATTTCCTTTTTCCTTTCTTGTTCTCTATTACCGTTTGTACTCTCCTTGCTACTCCTAGGTTGGAGGCTGCTGATTGGAGAGGGTGGAGTTCTTCTTGGTGAAGAAGGTGACTTTGAGCTACTTCAGAAGGCTGGTGCAACGGGAGGTTACTTCTAGAGAGGAAGGCTACTTCAAGGGGGAGCTTGGAGTTACTTCAAGAAGGCTACCTCAAAGTTGGTGCACCTACTTCAAGTGAAGGCTGTTCAAAGGGTGTAAAGGAAAGTATTGTATTTTGTATAAATCCTTGAGAAGGTAATAAAATAAATACTTTCAAAATCCCGGTTGGGTAAGCAACCAGGTAGTGGACTGACAACTTTAGTATTTGCTAAAGTTGGAACCACTCTAAACACCTGTCTCCTTCTTCCAATTTTAATTGTGGTTGTTTGAGTTCAACAAATTGTTAAAATTATTTTAAAAACTCTATTCACCCCCTCTAGTGTTTTTCAGTGTAGATCTATAACTTATCCAACCCTTAATACTCTCTTGAAGCAATTAACGGTCTAAGAAATTGAGTGTGGTGATCAAGCACATGCAAATTTTTAATTAATCATAGATTTATGTCCAGAATTTAGGAAAATATATAGATTAAATCATAGCGGTCAACTGCAATACAGAATCGGGCTACTCCTACATCCTAAGGAATAAGGGTATTAGCCACACATGATTTTTATCTGCAAATACAACAAGGAAGAGAGATACAAAGAGCTAAACATCACAAAAGCTAATGAAAAACTCTACAAAAACCGAACTGGATGATCCTCTTTGGTGAACGCCTCGATCTGTTGGGTTCTGTCTACAAATCTACTTCCCAGAGGTGCCCAAATCATCTGGTACGCGGTTGTCTCCTTCCTCTCCTCCTGTCTCGGCTCCATTCTTGGTTGCAACATGATAGAATGTGGTAGATCGATCTAACCAAACTCCCCTTAGGTCATAAGTAGGACTCCATAAGTCATTCAATGGTCTCAACTGTCAGATTTGTCTTAATCTTTAATCTACTTTGATCGCACAGAGTCGGTATCACTGACAAGAAAGTCGATGCAAACCCTGATAAGTGTCGGTACCGTTGACTAGTGTGTCTGAACATCGAGTTGATTCATATGAGTTCTGACTTGTTTGATACCACTGACTAGAGTGTCGGTGGCACCAAACCCATAATGTACGGCTCCTGATGCTTTATAGGTGGAGAGTCAATAATAATGACTATGTATTTTGTTAGCATCAAACAAACTATCAATAGTAGTAAGCTCCATCACAATAGAACTAACTTTTTGAGATTTTTCTATTGGATTTTGCCTAGTGTATGTACCACCAACTTTTTTTCTTTTGATAGCATAGAGTTGTGATGTAAATGCTGAAACAAAGGAAAACCAAAACAAGTCCAAATAAAATATGTTGAATTGATGTAATGTGGTAAAAATACTCATAATTTGATGCAAGTCTGTCACAATCTAATGATGATAAACAAATGCCTAAATCATGTCAAGATGAACAATTATGCGTGAAATATATGGGAAATAGCCTGTGAAAAAAATGATTAACATGCAGTGCATCGAAATCCTCTAACCTTGAATGTTGCTCGCCCTTGAGAAACACTACCTTTGGATTTGTTTGAAATAACTCACCAAGAAGACAAACAATATGAACTACATTTCATAAATACCTTTGCCTAACGGTCCCGAATTGGCCCTTATCAACCACTGAACAAAAAACTAGTGTGCAGTGACCAAAAAATGTTTATTAAAGATGTCCACCATTATAGCAATGAAACACTATCAATAGAGCATTTAACATCATAATCAATAGGGCATATTCTTGATGCACTGTGTGATTCCATATCTACATTGTTCTTATCTACCTACCAAGCTATGTTGGAAGCAATACCTCGTATAGAAATGAATGAGGGGATCAATCATTTATGTGCCCTACCATAAAGATAAAGGGATGGAATGAAATAAGTGGCTATGAATAAAAATCACAAGTAACATATGAATTACTTTTGTAAAAACAAAATATAATAAACATATAGGATGAAGGAATTGAAAAATGCATGAAACCTAGTGCAGATTATTGTGGTGGAATGATGAATGAACTAAATGCCTCACCTAATTGATGAGTGTACATACATGTAACTATTTTGACCTTCTCCATGAATGACTTTCATATTTGAGCTCAAGACATCCTTTTCTCCCTATTTATTTGATTTCTTTCTCTCTTTTTTGCCCTCTTATTCTAGCACAATTTGTGATTTCTGTTCGGGCTTTTCTTCAACATATCAATGTTTTTTTTCATTTGGTAGGGATGCGAATGTGCATCCTTACACTTCTTATTTGAGGATAAAGCTACATAGATACACGATGTAAAGAATGATGCAATAAAAATGCAATATATGAACAATTTGTTTTGCAACTAATTCTTATGCACATCTCTATAATTTTTTATTTTTCTTTTTCTTTTTCTAAGCAATGCAATAAAAAGAAACTAGCTATCATGATACCTATTATGTTATGCAATGCAGTCAAGAGAAAATGATTTGGGTTACTTGATCATCTTAAGGTTGTGGATGAAGTGTCATGAAAAGAGGGTGGAATCACATGATTAAGAGATAATACATATCTTAAACTATGATATATCCCTCTCCTATCAACCTGTATACATGGTAACCTCAAAGTTTCTTACTAAAAATCCCATTTAAGGTCCCATTACTTGTTTGGTTGGTTAGGGATCCAACTGCATTGTCATTCATAAATCTTTGATAAATTAAGACTTTCATTCATATTAAGTATCCTCAAGCTAACTAACTCATACTCTTCCTCCAATTGTTGTTCCCTTAGACTTTGTAAAATAAGCTTAAAAAGATGTGATCATTTAAAAAAATATCAAATTTCATGGTGAATGCATGAAACACATTTCTTTTTGATGATACAAGAAATCATGCTAAGTAAGCTCCATAATTATACTAGATAGATTGTGGATCCTACATTTGCAAATAAGAAAAATAAATGAAAATAAGATAGCGAATAAAACAAATAAAGTAGTTCCGTCACTCCCAAGCTTGAACTTGACTATGTCCTCATAGTCAGAATTCCAAAAAAGAGGTAGAACAGGGGTACCGTGTTCTTAGAAGGGTGGTGGCGGGGGATGAAATGTTCCTGGTGGCCTCTTTGGATCAAGTTCTGCTAGTGTCTATCCCTCTTGTCGGTGCCACCAACATGTGTGTCAATGGTACCAAGATATGACATCCTTTATCCTTTTTTGAGTTTTACGATAAGTGCCACCGACATGTGTATCAGTGGTATCGAAAATCTTTTCCTATATCTCTATGATTTTTTTGGAAAAAATTGGTGGTACAAATTTGGTTGTCGGTAGTATCAACTTATTGCAGAGTTCAACATGTTATGGATTCTATACCAGTGACTTGCTTTTCGATGGTAATGACTTTTTGCAAAATCCCTGTTGAACGTTTTTAAGTAGGTCATTGGTTCCGGAAGTATTGTCGGTAGTATCAACTTTGACTCTTCCTACACAACAAACCAAAGCATCAATGTACCTTTTTACATGAATCAAACCTATAATAAGACAAAAATGAAATTTAAGCAATTTCAAGTCCTAACAAATGGTAAGCAAAAGAAATAAAAATGGGCTATCTTCCATAAGCACCCTTTTTTAATGTTATAGACTTGATAAGGTGATTTTCTTCAGCTTGCATTGTCACAGGATGGTTTTGAAGACTCATCCGGCGTCTGAATTCCACTTTATCATTATCTATCCTTAGTGTCAAGTAGCCTCTACCCATGGCAACGATCACATGGGATGTAGCTTGAAACGACCCTCCTAACAACATCTCAGATCCCCACATCACGTACATATCCATAACTACAAACTAACCCAATAGATGATTTGTCGACTTTGACTAAAACATCCTCTAATATCCTATGCGACATCACAATTGATCCATGTACGAACTGGATTGTCGTGGACATCTTTGTTGGTTTCTTCAATCTCAACTTCTGAAAGGTAGCAAGAAGCATGAGATTTATGCTCGTCCAAGAGTCACATTCTTCTTGTTGGAAACATTGGATGCCTATGGAACAAGGAATGTAGAAGCATCTTGGGTCCTTTCTCTTCATCGAAGTCTTCCCTGGATCATCTCACTCATTACTTCATCAACAAGAAATACATATGTATCTTTGACCCGTCACTTCTTGTTGATGATATCCTTCAAGAATCTTCAGTATGCAAGAATTTGTTATATTCCCTCCATGAGTGGAATGTTGATGTGAAACTTTTGAATGTTGTCTAGAAATCTCTTAAACTCTCTTTCCTCTTTTCTCAACTTCAGACTATCTGGAAATGACACATGTGGTTTCTGTGCGGGGGATGTATGGAACATTGGGGATCTCTTCCCCTAAGTTTGCATCAATGCCACCGCTTGTAGTAGAATTTGGCACATCTCCTACAGAGGGGATGACTTGTGACTGTTACTTCTCAATTGTGGGTGCTTCCTTGTTGAACATTACTATTCCACTACATAGTAGAACCTTCACTTGTTCTTCTTGCATGGGCACCTTTTTGGAACTCAAGGCGGTGACATAGTAGTGGTGGAACTTTGAAGTTCCTTATCTTGCACAACTGGTGAAGATGGGGTACCCTTATCGCTTGTTGCTGACCTTGTATCTCTTGAGGTGCATGTGTGAGCATAATGTACCGATGTTCTGCTCCCCCTGGTCTTCCATATAGGTGTAAGGAGTCAGACCTGAGAGGGGGGATCCACTCCCCACTAAAAAAATTTGAAGAATAAAACATCCATTCCAAACACGCTTAAAGGTATGCTGGAATAGATGTAAAATTTTAAAATTTTAATAAATGGTATTAAAAAAAACCAAAGTGTAGCAGTGGAATTAAACAAATGACTATATTAAATTTTCACAAAGATTACAAAATTACATCACAATATCCCATAAGGGTTTACATGTATGATACAACATAAGGATCTAAGTAGAGGGAAGTCTAAACTACTTCAAATTTGTCTCCAAGCAACATCTCCAAGAGATAGGTCTATGTTGGAAGCTATGTTCTCCTTGATCATGTTCAACACCTCGATCTAAACCTGGGTGGTTGGGAAATCACCCAATAAGAGAGAGAAATATAAGGTATGTGTCAAATAATGAATAAGAATAAAAGATAAGGAAATAACATGAAACTAAAGGCTAAGATTTCATCATAAGATGAAGAGAACAATAGTATGAGGCATAATCAAAATAGATGCTTGCCATAACATTAAAATAGTAAAAGAATTGCATGCGTGATTAATATTGACTACATTAACTAAGTAGGGTTGAGGCACCTACCGAACCTCAACCTATAGGCGAGGGGAGAATTAATACATTCCCAGTCACCTACACATATTTTATGGGGGAGAATAAGACATTCCCCAGGGTGAATTAATACATGTCCTATCTATGGGTGGTTGTACAAAAGTACCACTACTATAGCTAAATAGTCTAATAAAAATCAACATTAATACATGCCCTGTTTATTTACCATTGTTTCACTTAAGTGGTGATTTTGCATTTTAGATCCTTAAATAAGTTTTAACTGAGGTATTTTTGCATAAATCCTTCCATTGGTATAATTATAGAACTATTGTTCACCAAACCACTATAAATTTCACAATTTAAACATCAAGGCCAATATGGATAGAAAGGAAAGGAAAATCTTGGTAAAGGGCCAAAAAGAGAATATGTCCAAGTTTTGATATTTTACACCACTCCACCCATTAAAGAGGATTTCATCCTAGAAATATCAAGCAAAGAGAAAAGGGTGAGTATGCAACATCTCAACACTAAACTCCAGGTTCTTTCCCCTAAATGATAAAACTTCCACTAAAATTTAACTTAGGAGTTCAAATTATTCACAGGAAACTTCTCTTAGGCCAGGTTCTCAAGGATTACCAAGGGTTCCTCTATTAAGATTTCTTTTTGATTTTTTTGTCTTATTAGAATTATATTTATTAGGACATCACTATCATTATTCTTTTAATTGTGTCATGTCATATTCACTTTGTTTCCAAAAGATATATTTCATTATTATGTACAAACCCTATATATTTATTATTTATCTCATTAGGAGTTTTAGCACAATTAGAGTTGTACTCAATTATCTTAAATGTCTATTAATATTATAGATTATTATCCTTAATAATTTGGGTTTAGACTCTATTATCACCTTATTGAGCTATATCAGATTATTTTGTATGAAACAAGAAACTTTATCCAATTTGTTACAATTAATCCAAATAATGTCACATTAATTACTTATATCTATATTAAACATCTTCACATTACTTTTTTTTACATTAATGTCATCAATAATCATTTTCTCATATTTATTCACTTCTTATTATTGATTATGCACATTTATGCGAATCAATTACTTCTTATCCAAACTGAAGTGAATATATGTATTTTATGTTCAAGGTGGGACATATTACATATTAATGATTTGATTCACATGCTAAGTAATAATTAGGAGATTAATTAGGTGTGTATTAGAGAACAAGGTGATATGAATTTCATATCGATGACCTTATTAATTTACGATTAGGTGATTATATATCATTTATGTGTACTAAAGTATGTTATCAAATTATGACACCTTATGTCACTAATGTATCAAGAATGTCATTAAGGATATATAGATTAAGGTTAGATGATTACAACTTAGGGTTTAGGTCAATATGAACATTATTCTTCATCTATACATTCTTAGTATGCATTAAATACAAGATTAGGTTACAATTATCTTGCTCATCATTTCATCAGGGTTTATTGGTCCAAGAAATGTTTAGCCTCATGTGTACCCACTATTAGTATTAATATATGAGTTACTCATATTATGTGCATTAGATATTCATTAGGATTCAAACATGTGAACTATTCATTAGGTGACCATTATATGTTCTTTAGGCTACCAACAAGCATGTTAGGTTATAACTATGGCTTGTTTGGTTAAAACTAAGGATCCAAGCAAACTATCCTCCTAATCATGGAGTTAGGGTTTCTAGAGTCACTATAGCTAGATTTTGGTATGTTACATGACTCCATTTCCTTAAAATGATTTCATCCTCAAAATCTAACTTCCCAAATATCATCAAACCAACTACTCTCCACCCCTTAAATAGTTTGTCCTACTAAGACAAACTAATATAGAGGTAAAAGGGTGAGTATTACTAAGCCATATACAAGATCCATCACGCTTCCACTATGCGCTCTGATTGCTTACTAAACACCAAACTTCAAAGTCTAGGTTCTTAGGGATAGACTATCTAAACATGTGGTTCTAAGGGACATAAGAGAACTATATTATGTATCCATACTCAAACAAGTCACAAGGTCATCATACTAAGGTTCTCAAAGATATCCAACATGGATGTCTAAAGCTACTATTGCCTAAAAGCATGCTATTTCAGACAATAGTATTAGCTCAGGCCAGACATGTATCATATGGATCCAGGAGTCCTCGTAAAAAAAGCTAGTGGTGTGGAGGAAAATCTTGCTAACCCTCGAACCCTGATCTTTTCCAGACACCTTTGCTTTCAACTTATGCCCTAATAGCTACCTAACATACTCATCACATTATGGTTAATTAAACATGTTTCTAATGTGAAACTCTTATGATCCTAAATCTATCTTTCATCATCTCAAAGGTAGCATAGATCAATTCTATAGCAAACATGTCACTTGAAGAGGAACTATATGAGGTAAGGGTTCTAATTAGGGAGGCAAAATTGAAATAGTTAGATTCCAACTACCTTGGGCTCTAATACCATTCTGTAAGGAGTGGGACCCGAGAGGGGCGATCCACTCCCTACTAAAAATAATTTGAAGAATAAAACATCCATTCCGAACACGCTAAAAGGTATGCTGGAATAGGTGTAAAATTTTCAAATTTCGATAAATGGTATTCAAAACAACCAAAGTGTAGCAGCTGAATTAAATAAATGACTATATTCAGTTTTCACAAAGATTATAAAAATACATCACAATATCCCATAAGGGTTTACATGTATGATACAACATAAGGATCTAAGTAGAGGGAAGTCTAAACTACTTCAAATTTGTCTCCAAGCAACATCTCCAAGAGCTAGGTCCATGTTTTTTATCGGTCGGCGAAAAAACTCTATTGCTATTAAAATCACCAAAAATTTAGGTACATGAAGACGCACCCCTAACCCTTTGCAGGATTATAGAAAGAAAGCAAAAGACCATATTAAAATCGGTCTTGAACATAAGATCTCTAAACAGAAGAAACTATAAAACAGAAAGAAGCATCCCAGAAATTTACACAAACAAAAGACTGACTATCCATCAATCTACACAACTAAGGAGCTACACTGACAATAAAGACCACCCTTAAATTGTGCAGACACAGAAGGAATATGAAGAACATCCAACTTCTATCTATGCACCAAGTAAGGCCACACTTCTGTATTGAAATTTATCTGTCTCAAACAGCTACAAAACGCAGTGTCTATCCTGTCATACCATCTTCTCGTAGAAGACTCCAAATGTAGATTGATCAGACTGGAGCAATGATCAATTCAACCATTATATCTCTCCTTTGCACATAGCAATATGATCATCCTATAAAATTAGTGGTCGGAAGAAATACGAGGGTTGAATCAAGCCACCGAGCAGCACTGATTAGTGTCTGGTGAACTCTACGAGCTGATAGAAGCAGAATCCCGGTCAAGTGGAACTTTGCAGGCTAACAGCAAAATCGTCCTGTGTACCACCACGATTTCATCTAACACCAAAGAAGGAGTCCATTGGAACCCCATGGACGCAAGATGGCAGCGGTAACGCCAGAACGCAAACGATACCATCTCGGTGCAGCCAAGTGGGCTCAACGTCGAAGCATCACCTCACGAGGAGCCCTAGACATAGGATGGCCGCGAGACGCAACGGAGCTCACGGCACACCCCGGTACAGCCGAGGAGTCTCAGTGTCTAAGTATCACCCAAGGTCTTCTGCTTGACCAGAGACGCCTCAATGAACATCTTGAGGACAACTGGAACCAGGATGAAAAAGCCACCATCCGCATAACCTCAAACACATTGAAGGTGTACCATTACTATGCCTTCAGTTGGTGGAGGGAACGATTCCCGTGGAGGGGCCAATGCTATAGGAAAGCGGAGACCCGCTGCTAGCAGACCAGAGCACCAGGGCTTGAAGCCCAACTTAGCTGAAGACCGATTTGCGTGAAGAAGAAGCATGGAGTGGATCCCCACGGAGCAACAACCAGGGAGACAGAAACAAGGCCCCAAAGGTGAAGTAGAAGCATGGGGGGCGAGCCCAACCGAGTAGGCGAACCATCAAGGAAGGAGAAACACTGCCCTCGGGAAGATGCCTAGTGTAACATACTCGATTCTAGACAAATAGGCTAATTTCCCATTCTTCTAGGCCCCTAATTGATTATATGGATATCCAAAATCCCTTGTCCCTTTTCTTTACTTGGCTACCTTTCAATGTCTATATTTCATTGTAATAGCATAGATCAAACCATATTAGGACCTGATAACCCTAATCGACTCTTTCGAATCACATGAACATGAAATCTTTGAATGAGATAACCCTAATACTTGAAGGATGAGAATTGGTGGATACTAACATTAAACTATAGCCTCAACCATTACTTAACATCCTGAAATAATCGTGGAATATTAGAGTGAGGAATGTGGAAAGTTTCACCATAATTGATCTTTAGGCTATGATCATTACATTCAGTGAATGATTTATGAACTATAGATAAATAATAGCCAAAGTAACCTAAAAACCCAAATCTAATCCCATAATTGAGTTCCTCATAGATTAATTAGTCAAACCTCAAAATTTGGGGTCATTCGGACATCAAATGCACCCCCAATTAAACCCTAATAGACTATGTAGGTTTTTACCTTAAATCAATGGTCGATTAGTTGATTCATCTTGTCACACCCGGACCAAGTTTCCGGACCGGGTTTATTTCCAGTTCTCTTGCTCAGGCGAGTGGGACGGGTCGGGACTTGGTCATCCCTAACCTCTAGCTTTCTCACGTGCGTGAGATTGCACACTGCTGAGTTGTTTCCCTGGTCTCTCCCTCACGCTAGCCTGACTGATTCTTCATGATTTCTTCGCCAACGACATCCCCTCTCCCTTCTGAGTCCAAGGATCCCTTACTCAGCCTTTATGGAGCCCTCAAAATAAAACACCTATTTCTACCCTCGAGCAATCATCGCTGCCCTCTTTCCAACCCATTGTTTCCCCACCCCAGAGCCACCACATCTTCTCTTTCGCTCCAGAGTCATTCCAAGGCAACCCCTCTTTACTCCTCTCCGGTCAATTTCTTGCGTGGTCGTTGTAGAGTTGTGGACGGTGCTGGTCTCCTTCTCTGAAGAAAACAAAGAGCAACAACAATACTCATCCCCTCAGTCCAATCGACCATGAGGTCACCATCTATAGATCTTCCCCTTTAATTATGTACTTTTATTATTCCCCGAGTCACTCTCTACTCCTGGGTCGACAAACTCACGGCTGTCCCCTATTTTTGGCCACCGCTGGAGGAAGCCTCAACGCCTCCTGCCTTAGTTTTGGACTCTGCGACCCCTCACGGATTTCTCCTTAGGTGAGGGTCGTGTTGGGGTACTCTCGGGGTAGCTAGGACCCCTATTAGTTCTGACGCCTATGCTTCTAGTTTTGTGAATGATGGTGGTCCTCCGTTTGCTTTCTTTGGTCTCGCCGATGTCTCTGGATTTTGGGTTTGTGCACGTCTGTGTCTCACGAACCTCACTGTGAGGTACCTTTCTGCTAAGGCCTAGCACCACCGGTCGGTTCACACTGTGTTTTATTTTAGTGACTGGGATCTGCTGCCCCTTGTTGTCGCCGCCTGTGTTGCCTCAGCTACCGGTGACCTTCGGTCTTGTCTGGACCGTTGGTTCCGCAGAGGCTAGCCGAAGCTAGTAGGCTATTCTCCTGTCATGAGAAGAAGCTAGGTTCATGCACCCTCTGATTGATCTGAGCTCCAGTAGGAGTCCATGGCGCGTGAGGTAGATGAACACCTCGGGGGAAATCCCTATCTGGCCATGGGATCAATGACTATCAAGTCACGCCCACAAGGGCAAAATTGGGATTTTATTCCATTTGACTCTGTTGACCCGAGAGCTGTTTACTAGTGTATTTCTCTATAGTCTGCGTGACAATGAGCTTTGATAATCCGCATGCTTATTCAGGGGTAAAAACGTCAATTGACAATTCGACTTAGAAATTAGTCAGAAATGAATTAAACTTGTAAAATTCATAAGTAATTATTGGCTTATCCAAATAATATAAATATATATGTTTTTGAAATTAGAAAAATATGACCAATTTATTGGGACAGGTTTCACGCCCAAATTTGTAACCTATTGTAGGGTCAATTTCTAAGTAAAATATTTAATGCATATTATATTAATCGAATGTACATATATTATGACTAGGTGGAGACAACCCTGACCCTGAACTTAGGAGGTGTTATTGAATATCTAGGACTGATCATAAGGTATGTACATCCTCTATTTTATTTTGGGCATTATTTGAATGAACCTACATTTATTTAATGAGGCATCTCTTGAACCGTTATTCTACTTGGAAATGCATTTTCTTGGACATTTATATTTCCTACTCTCAATTCATTATATTCATTTAGTTGTTGTGATACCTTGTTTATAATGGGTCCTTGGACCCCTCATGCTTTGATTACCATTTATGAGAAACTGATTGTAATGCCAGTCTTGCTCTCTATTTAATGCATGCTACATGTTTGACTAGAATATCTAGAATAGTGGTACTTATGTACAACCATACTTATATAGGGCGTGCATATTCCGCCAGGGTTGTGCATTTCCACCCTTATTTATTTTTTAGGCCATGATCCTATGGTGTTATGGCCCTATTTTAGGTATATTTAGTCTACATTGTTATGCATGCAAATATTTGTTGTTATAATATGAATCTGTGGATGATTGTTATGGCAAGACACTCTTTTATTATCATGCTTGTAATTTAAAATTTAATATGCCTCATTTCTTTTGTTACTTTTCTCTTGAACATACCTAATTGCAAATAGCCCCCTTTTCTTGTGGGAACATATCTTTCTGTACTTGTAACCCTATATAATGCCCAGAATGTTTTATATATGTACATACTCAGCCTTTGCTGACCTCTTTATTTGTTTTCCTTGTTCTGGGTGATGTTCCTTTCTACCCAAGTTTAGGTACATTGGAAGACAAGAGCTCAAAAAGATTACTAATGTGTCATGAACTTAAGGATAGCTTGGAATGGCTGGGTTACCCTCTGCTACTGGCTTAGTTGTGTTTAGTTCAAGTATTTGTAAAATCACCTATTATGGTGAGGAACAATTGTATAAATGAATCATGAAGTGACTATGTAATAGTTTTGTTTCCGCTGCTTTATTATTACATGGCTCTTGTATTATATCATTTGAGTGGATCCCCTTTCGGGTTTCACTCTTTACAAAATGGTATTAGAGCCTAAGCATTCGGTAACTTGACTATTTCAAGTTATCCTTGGTTGACCCTTAGTTAGATGGGTGACCCTTAGAGGTTATTAATAAACCTATTTCCTAATAGTCAATACCAATTAAGGTTTTCAACCCCTGACTACTTTGATCACTTGCACTCCTCAACCCACCTATGTGAATGTGAGTTAGTCCTTAGAAACCCTTAACACCCACACCTTCTTGATGGAGGTGGGATGAAGTTGCATCAAACTAATTCTTGTAGTGTTTGGTTGACATCTCATATTTTATAGGATATTAGCCTAAGAGCTATGAAGTGTAGATTGACTTAAATAATCATAGATCGACATATTTTAGTTCTAACCTTAAATCCCTTTACCTTTGTTGTCCTCTAGCACGACTTGCATACACCTAGATGAGGACACATGAACCATATATATAAAATTCCTATGTAAATCTTAGAAATTTAGATGATTCCCTTTGTTACTAAGTGATGGTATGAACGAGTTTAGTTATTGTTAAGCATGCATTGCCTTCAATATGAAGAATATCGACACAGGTATGTCCCAAGACCACTTATCTAAGGATTGGATACCATGTTTGTTTATCTCTTATGCCTCATACATGAGGTTTAGGGGGTAGAAGCTATTAAGTTTTGTATAATATTCTTAGTAGTTTTCGTCTCTCGCCTCCATAATACAATTATATTACCCAGTGAATGATGTTATTGATAAATGTACAATGTATTTCATCTTGTCTTGTATGGGGACTATGGTTGTAAATCGTCAAGTATAGAAGGAACACATTTACCTTACTATAATTATTTGATGATCATACGACTCCCTTAGGTCTTGCGATGAGGCTGTGTCAATTATGCTTAAGAGTGACATGGGGAATGGTGGATGTCTTACCTCGTTAAAGTTTGATGAATTTGACCATGTGTAATAGGAAACCCTTCTCCCTCTCATGTAAAAACATAGTTGAGGTGTAGTCAAATGCCCTATGTGGTATCTAAATGATTAGACCCTTTAAGTAAATGATGTGATGATAAAATAATAGTATGTGGTGGTTGAAATTGGTTCTCTGGTTGATTTTGGCACCAACTTTGGATTTTTCACCACAAGATTTGCATCGTCAAACTTATTTTCATTATTAATTTATATGCAGAAAAGAAAAGTTTCCAGATTTTATCGATAGTTTTTGGAACCAAGTCACCACCATAAGAATGTTGAGTAGTAGAGAATCTCTTTAGTGAAGTACCTTGTTTGGCATGTTCAACCCTAATACCCTAGGCCTAAGACTAACATAGTTAGTTTCAAATATATATATCAGACCTAGTGGATCCACCCTTTTTCCCCTCTAGGTTATGCAATAAGTTATAGTTTAAACCTTTTAAGGGGTGGAGCTTCATATAGTTTATTCATTAGGAATCAAACTAACTTAAGGAAGGACCATGATTAATAACAGTTACAATAAGTAAAACCTGGAAAACTCCGAGTATTAATGTCAAACATATGTAGAGGCTACCAACTGAGAATTCCAGACGAGCCTTGCTAATCATACCATCATAAAAATTACCTCGACAATTAATATAGATTTTAAGATTTTATCATGAGTTATCCTTAACGGATGTATTTAGTCAGATGTGGGTAAAAGTAAAATTTCACTTCAAAACTCAAATTATTATTCTATACCCCAAACCAATAATAATTAAATGGTAAGGATGACTATATAAGTATAGGCTAGGGTAAACATACTCGGTATGGTGGAATTTCTGAGCTTTTCCCATGTGACCCTTTTAGATAATAAGATGTTAATGATGTTTATGATGATGATGAGGAGTAGGTGATGATGAAGATGATGATGATGATGATGGCGTTGATGATGATGATGATGATAATGTTGATAAGGAAATTCTCCTTAATAGTAATAATGATAGGAATCATGGTGCTTGAGGATTGATGTTTATATGGAAAAGTAGTTCACCAAGTTAGCGGTCACAATCTAAATGGTTCTTTTGGGAAATTTGTAAATGAAGATTGGTTATGCACGCTTAAGTGATGGAAGATTAGGATTTGTAGAACAAACTAGCACTCATGTATAGTGGTGGATGGATTTCGGGGATGAAATCCTCTTTAAGGGGTGGAGTGTTGTAACATACTCGATTCTAGACAAATAGGCTAATTTCCCATTCTTCTAGGCCCCTAATTGATTAGATGGATATCCAAAATCCCTTGTCCCTATTCTTTACTTGGCTACCTTTCAATGTCTATATTTCGTTGTAATAGCATAGATCAAACCATATTAGGATCTGATAACCCTAATCGACTCTTGCGAATCACATGAACATGAAATCTTTGAATGAGATAACCCTAATACTTGAAGGATGAGAATTGGTGGATACTAATATTAAACTATAGCCTCAACCATTACTTAACATCCTGGAATAACCATGGAGTATTAGAGTGAGGAATGTGGAAGGTTTCACCATAGTTGATCTTTAGGCTATGATCATTACATTCAGTGAATGATTTATGAACTACGGATAAATAATAGCCAAAGTAACCTGAAAACCCAAATATAATCCCATAATTGAGTTCCTCATAGCTTAATTAGTCAACCCTCAAAATTTGGGGTCATTCGGACATCAAATGCACCCCCAATTAAACCCTAATAGACTATGTAGGTTTTTACCTTAAATAAATGGTCGATTAATTGATTCATCTTGTCACACCCGGACCAAGTTTCCGGACCGGGTTTATTTCTGGTTCTCTTGCTCAGATGAGCGGGATGGGTCGGGACCTAGTCATCCCTAACCTTCGGCTTTCTCACATATGTGAGATTGCACACTGCCGAGTTGTTTCCCTGGTCTCTCCCTAGCGCTAGCCTGACTGATTCTTCACAATTTCTTCGCCAACAACATCCCCTCTCCCTTCCGAGTCCAAGGATCCCTTACTCAGCCTTTATGGAGCCCTAAAACTAAAACGCCTATTTCTACCCTCGAGCAACCACCATTGCCCTCTTTCCAACCCATTGTTTCCCCACCCCAGAGCCACCACATCTTCTCTTTCACTCCATAATCATTCCAAGGCATCCCCTCTTTACTCCTCTCCGGTCAATTTCTTAAGTGGTCGTTGTAGAGCTGTGGACGGTGCTGGTCTCCTTCTCCGAAGAAAATGAAGAGCAATAATAGTACTCATCCCCTCAGTCCAATCGACTATGAGGTGACCATCTATAGATCTTCCCCTTTAATTCTATACTTTTATTCTTCCCCGAGTCACTCTCTACTCCTGGGTCGACAAACTCACGGCTGTCCCCTATTTTTGGCCGCCGCTGGAGGAAGCCTCGACGCCTCCTGCCTTAGTTTTGGACTCTACAACCCCTCACGGATTTCTCCTTAGGTGAGGGTCGTGTTGGGGTACTCGCGGGGTAGATAGGACCCCTATTAGTTCCGATGCCTATGCTGCTGGTTCTGTGAATGACGGTGGTCCTCCGTTTTCTTTCTTTGGTCTCACCGATGTCTCTGGATTTTGGGTTTGTGCACGCCCGTGTCTCACGAACCTCACCGTGAGGTACCTTTCTGCTAAGGCCTAGCACCACCAGCCGGTTCACGCTGTGTTATCTTTCAGTGACTGGGCTCTGCTACCCCTTGTTGTCGCCGCCTGTGTTGCCTCAACTGCCGGTGACCTTCAGTCTTGTGTGGACCGTTGGTTCCGTAGAGGCTAGCCGAAGCTAGTAGGTTGTTCTCCTGTCATGAGAAGAAGCCAGGTTCGTGCGCCCTCTGATTGATCTGAGCTCCAGCAGGAGTCCATGGCACGTGAGGTAGATGAACACCTCGAGTGAAAGCCCTATCTGGCCATGGGATCAATGACTATCAAGTCACGCCCACAAGGGCAAAATCAGGATTTTATTCCATTTGACTCTGTTGACCCGAGCGCTGTTTACTAGTGTATTTCTCTAGAGACGACACATAAGACTTCTATCTACAAGACACGATAGATAGCACACTCAACCTGAGTTGTCACTGCTGTCCCAAATGGTGGTGTCATCCCTCTACAGTATGATCTCTACCTCCTCATCTACGTCCACCAAAAAATCATGGAGCTAACGGGGTGAGACACAAGTCCCAACAAGAGATATAACCCTCTACCAAAAATATTATTATCACAGATAAACTATATAAAACTAAACAGAGGATCTATTATAACAATAATCAAGATTAATCACTGTTTATAAGCAGGACAGAGCAATATCATCTTTTAGAGCATTACAACTATTTAAGATAGAGCAATAAATAATCTATTCACTTTATAAGGAATATGAAGAACACATATAACATCTATCCATTTAAGATGTATAAAAATAGTGTAAAATCAACCAATGTTTCCGTATTCAATCATTAATCAAATACTCTACATGGTTTATTACATATTTATAATCACACTTATGCCCTGAGGAGATGAGGTATACCACTCATGCTCCAACCGACCACCGCTTAGTCAAAATAGGTACCATACAAGGTCAATGGAAGAGCCATCTACCAAGACCTCACCCGTCTCGGTCAATATGAGACCACTGACAGTGATATCATGTCAAACTGCAACTAGCTTGCTGGGGTATAGCGACATCTTCGCTATAGAGCTACAGTCGTAGCATGCACTCTCTTTGGGGAGATCACATAGCAACCTTGGTACATTTTCATCAGGGTGATCACACAACAACCCTGGTATTCCTCGGGGAGATCGCACATAAATCCCTATCTGGACGTAAGGATATGTTCGTTCGTCACCCCACATATTAAAAAATATGCACTTCGAGTTAAACTCGTTTCACCATTCGGCAAATCTTGACACTGAATAGATCTATGGCCAGGGAAACTACATGATAAGGTTACACTTGATTAATTAGGTGCATTACAATATATTTTAGCATCAACCAAGTTACAAGCATGAATTATAACATATGCTACAAAGAAAGGTGTAATACATTTATTATATTCTTTCATAACCTTTGGAACACATTTTTAATGTATACAACTCATGATCTCAATCCCTTCATCATATCACTGAGAATTCTCATCCCTTAATCATGATTACATGATCTGGGTATTCAAACCCTTAGTTCATCACTGAACACTATTACCTCTTATCAAGTTACCATTACCTCTAGGTTCTCTGACCCAGGTATTCATTATACTTGTTGCATATGTATTTCACATGGGTCACAAGGCCCATTTAAATATCTTGTCACCTCTCACTAGGCAACAACTATCTTTTAGGTCATCAGAATATATAAACATTATAATTGTTGTACAAGTATTTAACATGGCTCACATGCCCCCATTTAATCTCTTATCATATGAAACATCATAGCTCATACCTGGCTATGATCATCATCTTCTGATACCTGCACGGTTAGCACTTCATGATAAAAACAATATCAAGTACATATCATCACTACACAATAAAAGAGAAATGCAACCTTCCCATTATTAGGGTTAGGGTTTCCCTTTATAGCCGATTAGGGTTTCAAGTTCATATTACCAAGAATAGAAAACCCTAATTCATAGCTCCACACATATTAAGAGCATACATTGATAACATAAGCATTCAATCATACTTGTTTATTCTCATCATTTATCATTAAATGATTATCACACAAAGTATGGGTTTCTTTCTCATCCTCACTAGGATATTGATTGCATCATACTTTATTAAGTTGTCTTAACCCTTTCTCAAGGTACATTAGCCTACACTTATCAAAGTGTATTAATCTCATTACTTCTTATTGTGTCAATTTCCATAACACACTTCATGTGTTACTTATCCAATTGTATCAGATTTGAGGTGGATCAAGGTGTATCGACCTTGAAGTGCTAGATGTGATATCGGCCAAGCATCATTCCTTGGTGTAACACTTCCCTCATCAATTTCAACTTACTTGAGTTTATCAACTTATCTTGTATTAGGGTATCGACCATCCTAATACTTTATGTACTAACTCACCACATTTGTCCTGTAGTGTATCGGCCATAAGTCACCACACTTGTCTTGTAGTGTATCGGTCATAGGTCACCACACTTGTCTTGTAGTGTATCGGCCATAGGTTACCACACTTGTCTTTATAGTGTATTGGTCAAAGGTCACCACACTTGTCTTTGTAGTGTATCGGCCATAGGTCACCACCCTTGTCTTGTAGTGTATCAGCCTAGCATCAATTGTTGAGTCGCCCAACTATCACCAAGTGATATGGACTCATCTCAGATTAGGGAATTGTTGATATAGGGTTGACCATCATCAATCACTTTAGGTGTTTCACCTATCAAAGTATCAGCCACACCATTACTTGGTGTTTTAGCCATCACTTCTAAGAGTGTGTTGCCCTCCCCTTTACAAGGTGTGTCAGGTTGAGTCATGTATGCCAAGTTGAACACATGTATTGGGTTAGGGGTATATCGGTCTAGGCATCATCATATCCCTCATACCCTCACCCATCAAAGTATCAACCTTACCTATCTTATGGTGTATCACCTTCACCATACTTGGGTGTAACAACTTCACCTCACTTGGGTGTATCATCCTTACCTCACTTAAGGATATTGGCCACACCATACTTTATTGTATTGGCCATTACATGTTCTAGGGTATCAAACACCTTACAACTTTTGTCCTCCAATTTATTGGGTTACAATCATCATATCGTTCTAGATGTGTGTGCTTACGTCCATATCGTTCAAGAGGTGTGTGCTTACCATATCAGACAAGAGGTGTGTGCTTCCACCATATCGGGCAAGAGGTGTGTGCTTCCACCATATCAGGCAAGAGGTGTGTGCTTCCATCATATCGGGCAAGAGGTGTGTGCTTACACCATATCGGGAAAGAGGTGTGTTCTTACACCATATCAGGCAAGAGGTGTGTGCTTCCACCATATCAGGGAAGAGGTGTGTGATTACACCATATCGGGAAAGAGGTGTGTGCTTACACCATATCAGACAAGAGGTGTGTGCTTCCACCATATCGGGCAATAGGTGTGTGCTTCCACCATATTGGGCAAGAGGTGTGTTCTTACACCGTATCGGGCAAGAGGTGTGTTCTTACACCGTATCGGGCAAGAGGTGTGTGTGTGCTTCACACCATATTGGGTTTCATCATCATATCGGGCTAGAGGTGCTTCAACCCGATATCGATTTGTGCCATGATGATGTCATCATCATCAAGCTCTAGACTTTCATCCCTTACTATTCTAGTTCATGGAAAACAATCCTATGCAACCATTAGAACTCATAGAATAATCAATCATTCAAGAAAAATTGAAATTGAAAGTAGATCAACAAGTATAGTAAGATTGAAGGTGAATAATAACATGATTGGGTTCAAGTTATATAACCCACCTCAAGAACAACTTCAAAGCTCCAATCTCCAAATATTCATGTTCCCAAGGTTTAAGATGACTTATCAAGAGTCCAAGACTAATTTACAACTCCTCCATATGCAAATAATCACCATAGTTAAGAAGTTGGTGAAGAAGAAAAGAAAGGAATAATTATAACCCGAGAATCATGCTTCAACCAAGGTTGAAGTTGACCATGGCTTCACCTTACGCTTGAATATCGAGCTCCTCCTTGTTCTTCAACTTATATGGGCGATATCCAAGAGAAAGAGAGTTATAGCATTCGAAAAGTTTCACTAGTAGGTGAAAGAAGAGGTATATATAGTTGAGGCTCATGAGAGAGAGTGTATAAGAGGTGTCATCACCTTATACTACTAGGTGACACATGTCCATGCATGGATTGACACGTGTCAATGCATGCACCCATAATTATATCAACATGAAAAACTCTTTGTTGGATAATTCAAGAGTATATATCAGCCATTGAGTTCCTTGTTGAACAAGATATCACAACCCAATATCGCCAATATCGCTTTATTCACAAACCGATACAACTTTTCCAAGGAACATGTAACTCGTCATTGATCACCTCCTTGAGGTGCTAATCTGATATGAATACTTCCAAGAAGTTAAGAAAACAATATGGGACCTCCTTTATGGCTTCTTGGCCGATAGGCACTCCCATATACAACTTGTTACAACCCATTCTAGGGCTTCAACTACACAACACTTCTTGGTCTTTTCATCACCAAAAATACTACCACTAAAATGATTCAAACATGGTGTCTCCTTCTTTCTCTCTCCTATAGATGATACTAAGAGAGAGTAGGAACACTCTAGAGGTGGTAATTTGCACATCAACCCTATATTTTGGGTAAATTGCAATTTGCACCTAAAGTTGGTACACAAGGCACAAGCATTATTCAAATAAGCTCAAACTTGGAACTTAGGCTTTCCACAAACCACCACTTAGCATCATTCTCTCTCTTATGATGCTAAATCACTTAAGACATGTTCAACATGTGACTTATCGCAATATAACCCCTCATATTGGGTAAATTGCACTTTGGTCCAAAATAAAGGAACATTGCTCAAACAACATTTAAACAAGGCCAAAACTTGAAACTTAAGTGTGTCACATGATAACAAAACACCTTAGAAGATTATATATAAGTTCTAAGCTACTTAATTTATCCAAAAAAATAGGGTTAGCCCTAAACCTAGGTCAGGGTCCTTACATTTAGGGTCCACTTCTCCTATTTTCAAGACATAACCATGTATTAGGGTTGTACATATGTATTAAAGTAAAGAAACCCTAACTTTTGGAATTTTGCACAAAACTCTAATTCGGACCTTGAAAACAACAACACCGATCTATTTAGGTTCTTGTGATCAAGAAAACATATAGTTTTGCATATTTTGGAGTTATGAAGGTTAAAGTGTATTTTTGGTGGTTTTTAGGTTTTTAATTCATTTTCTAAAAACTCCTTTTGAAAAAACTCAAAACCAAACCTTAGAACTATTTTTATTAGAAATAGAATTATTTTATGAGTTCGAAACATATTTTCTTTTTATTTTTGGACAAGGGAATAAATAGTTATGAATTTCTCAAAATAGACCGATAGGAAATTGCCACATCATCAAACTGATTGAGATAAGCGAAGAGAGAGAGAGGGAGAGGGACAAAATACCATTTGACCCAAGATCAGATTTGGAGTTGCATAGGTGATCAAACTAGAGCTGCTAGAGAAGGTAAAATAGCAGGAAACCAAAACCCTAGAAGAACATGGTAGATAGAGATGGAGATCATCGATTTTAAACATAGAAGCATGAGTTTTCAGCATGTAGTAAGCAATATATGAGAAGGGGGTCAGAAAAAATCACCTCTAGGGAGGGTGGACAAGTTCAAGAAGAAAGATTCCCAAGATAGAGAGGTTGGTTTCTTCAACAAATCTCCTATCTCGGGCAAGAAGTACCTTCTCCACTTTAGAGGTAAAAAACCCTAGCAAAAGAACATGGAGATAGGGTGTTTAAGGCTCTAGGTGGGGTTTCACCATGGAAGGCCATGGTTATGACCTGTAATAAGGTGGGAGGAGGACTAAAAACATGAAAACAAGGAAGGAAAGGAGGAAACTTACTATTTTTGGTCGAAACCACCTAGAAAGAGCTTTAGAAAACCTAAATAGAGCAAATTTGGAACCCTAGGAGCCTTCTTCACCAAGGTAAGCACTCTATTTTACCTTGGGACAACACCTTCATGGCCAAACATAGTATGAATGATGCTCTACGATGGGGGAAAGAGAAGGGTAGGATTGCTTCTTGGATTGGGAGGTGGGAAGGGGTAGCCATGGCTTTATAAAGAAGGGGGCAAGCATGAGGTGTCTATGGGACTTTCCATGTGTTTTTAGGCTAGGGCTTCATGGCCATGCAAGAGGACAACTCATAGGGATTTCTTGTATCAAATGTTGGTCCTAAAATCCCATCGAGACTTCTAGGCCATTCCCACCGTCCTCCAATCAAATAAATAACCCCATTGGTTGATACCGTTTAAAGATAAGCTCATTTATAAAGAGGGTAATCCCTAAAATGCCCTTGTAGAGTAACACCTTCAAACCAAGGTGCAACTAGGTGACCCATCGTTAAAAATCTCAAGAATGGTAAGGGAATATATAAGGATTATAATGCATGTGATAATTTGTAAAGAAAACCTACCAATTGGATAAATTGCATAAAAGTCCAGAATGTACCTAAAATTTCATAACTTGCACAAACGACATCCGAATTGAACCAAATTTGAAAATTAGGCTCATTTTATGATTTAAAAACATATCACAAAATTATATTAAGGTTTGGATCACTTAATTATGCTAGTTAAGCTTGTTCAATACATTAAGCAAGGTTTGTGGCCTTACACTTGTAGCACAAATTTATTTACCATTGTTCCACTTAAGTGGTGATTTTGCATTTATGATCCTTAAATAAGTTTTAAATGAGGTATTTGTGCATAAATCATTCCATTGGTATAAGTATAGAACAATGGTTCACCAAACCACTATAAATTTCACAATTTAAACATCAAGGCCAAAAAGGATAGAAAGGAAAGGAAAAGCTTGGAAAAGGGCCAAAAAGAGAATATGTCCAAGTTTCGGTATGTTACAATAGGCTTTCGGGAAATGGAAATTTTGCCACATACACCCAGCCTGAATCTAGAGTGTGTTGATGTGGTGACTCCTCAATAACATGCTCTAGTTACTTGAGAATACAGACACAATTTACTTGATAATGTTGATGATCTATCTCTGTGTTCTCAAGAAATCCCTTCTGAATGAACTTCTTAAGGGATGCCATCTCTGTTGCTAGCTGAGAAATTTTATTTTTGATGTTGCTGATCTGTGCCCCTTGATTCTACTACACCCTCTTTATCTGGTCCAATAAGGTTTCATTTTGAGTCACTAGTCTACCTATCATGTCACAATTCTATCCATCTTACTAGGACCTCTATCCTACTAATATTGCTGACGTTTGAGTACATACACTCCTCCTCTTCACCTCCAGATGAGTTTCCAGATTTGTGATCAAGCCCCTTTGCGAGTCTGTCCATCTGAGCTTTGAGTTCTTTGAAATCCCTTGATTCCATAGGACTTTTAATTGTTGTTGGTGCTTCTCTCTCCTCTCTCCTCTCTCCAAGAGGTCAGGACTGATTCTTGGTCATGTTCTTTAGGATTTCATGACACTTGGTAGCCTTGTTGTTTAGGAAGAAACCTACTCGTGCACCATCATGACTAGCCCTCTCCCCTTTATGCAGGCCATACTAGAATGTCTTCGCCTAGCCGTACAATTCAATTCCATGTGAGGGACCTTCCTGAGCATGTTATGAAATCACTCCTAGGCTTCAGAATAGGATTCCTCAGCATGCTACTTGAAACATTGAATTTCCTACTAGCTCATTGGTATTTTAAGGTGTAAAGTACCGCTCAAAAAAGACATCTATCATCTCGTCCCAGGTCTCTGTCGATTTTGGAGGAAGGATGAGAAACCATGCTTTTTCCTTGTCTGATAGTGAGTAAGAGGATATCTTCAAACAAATTTCTATATCTAGAACCCTGTCAATCTTCAACATATCACAACTCTTCACAAAGATGTTTATGTACACCATTGGATCCTACATGCTATGACTATGAAATGATTGAGAATGAATCAATACAACCGATCCAAGATCTATCTTATAACTGCCCATGTTATCTGCTTGCCTTTTTGTTGGCCCGAACTGAGCTGTGGCTGAGGATGCTTTTATTTTCTCCCATACCGTCTATTCTTCAAGCCCTTCTTCAACTTGTTCTTTAGTGTTTGGATCCATGTCTACTGTCTTTTCTTGCTCTGACTGTAGAGGTGGAGTTTGGATGAGCTTCTCAGCTGAAGCCCCAAACTCTCACGCCTTGTGAAAAATCTCCTCCTGATCTACAATGGATGGTGTAGACTCTCTGTAATTTGTAATTTGAGTGTGAATCATGAACTAATATGTAAAAGTTAATGGCAATGTGAGAATTTAGAATAATAGGGAATTGATAACATAAAAAAATTCAATTTATGTGCAATTTCAAAGAAAGAAATTGGAAAATAATTAAAAGCAAAAGTAAAATGGCCTAAAGTGTCCGGTCATGACACTCCTAAAGCTAGAATTGCTGCTTCCCCAAGAATGGCACCAAAAACTTGACACACCTAACTTGTGCATGCAAAATGAAAGTGTAAGCGTCTAGTAGTTAGACCTATGAGGATAGAATGTTGAACTCAGGGAATCATACTCCAGATACTACTCGTAACTATAACCTACTCAACTAGGCCTAAGAAAAGAGTGATTGTTGTTTGTTTATAACTAATTGCAAGAATTGAAATCTAAATTAAGTGGAATGTGATGCATCAAGCATTCTAATTTAAATCTTGAAATGCCTTTTACATACCTTGGTGTTTTAAGATGAAATCTTGGTTTTTATATTTAAACCTTATAAAGCTACCTGAAAAATTTCAGATGCTAATGAGATTGCTATAATGAGTTATCACTATTATGATATTAATGACAAACTGGGCTTTATATGCCCTAATGTGAGGTTTGGTCCTCTTTATGACCAAGA
Organism: Alisma plantago-aquatica; assembly: GCA_963693085.1. Taxonomy (NCBI): domain Eukaryota; kingdom Viridiplantae; phylum Streptophyta; class Magnoliopsida; order Alismatales; family Alismataceae; genus Alisma; species Alisma plantago-aquatica. The sequence goes on from OY856409.1 coordinate 1,428,168,445, forward strand.
ATTTTTAGATAAACCATGATTGAGTGGTATGGAACCATTTTATACATGTTATATGTTCATAAGTGTCAATACATGACTTATTTCACAAATACTTATAGGTGCCTTGTATGTAACTTGATCGATAATGCCTAAAAATATGTAATTGGCTTAATTAATCAAATATCAGTCTAATCATGTAATGTCCTGTGACTGTAGAACTATCTCAATGTTATAACTTACTGGATGGAAAAATGGGTTATCGTAGTAGAAACTATTATTGTGAGAAGGAGATCAGAGTCATGTACTATAGAGTATATGCTGGTGCAAAGAGAGTTTATGTTCTTCATCAAGGTCATAGAGAGAGGTTGCAGATGTGTCTTGGATATCATGTGATAGAGGGAGGAATCGGCTATAACTTGGATTTGAGGGTTGTATACCCTATGTTTTTGGTGCCACAACTTGTGTACATAGGATGGATTCGATTTTTTAGTGGGATGGTTGTTGTGCCCCTACATGTAGGTTGGGCCATTGTAACACTACATGTCATCAATGGTACTAATCGAGGAGAAAATATCTATAAGATGCCTGTCATCCTAGACCTTATATGGGACTAGTTGTGACTATGAAGTGATCAACTAGTAGTTTGAGCGGTATGACAGACTACCTAGGGCTTAATAAAATATGTAGTTCAGTTGTGTACAATATATGTCAGGGTTAGTTGGCGAATCACATGGTATGATAAAAATTCCTTTGATTTTTCTTGCTAGTATCATATATGATTCATATCTATATACCTTTAGTTATCTGTATATGTCACTCTAGCTATAATTGTTTGTTGTATGGAATTGGGTAACCTAGTATGTTACCTACTTTGACTTATTTAATTATGTAACTTATTTGTAATAAATGAATGTTATCAAATATTATATCATATTTCTTGCACTTGGGGTCTCATCCCTTGGTTTTCCAAATCTTTTAGGTGACAAGAAGTGTAGTCAAATCTCTAATAGCGAGGAGCCTCAGTTCAAATATCATTAGAGATAAGAGGTTGGTGTGTTCTTGGTTAAAGTCATAAACATCCCTATACTCCCAGGTCCGTGCATGACAATTTGTATGTGATGTATATCAACTCAATTTTTTTGTTGTATACTATGAACAATGTATATGATGTAATTATCTGGAAAGATATCTTTTATATACAGGTTGTGAATGAGGCCACAAACTCTTGTATGTTCCATGATATATATACATGTGAAGTGTAGACCTTTGTGCAAGTATTTATATGAAATGTTTTTTGTGCCTTTTTGGCAATGTGATTAATTAGTGTTTGATCAATGTTTTTGTTTTGAGTAATCTCAATTTTGTGGGACAACTTGTCACATTTGGTGGAATCAGACCTTTAGGTTCATTGAGTCTATAGGGACGTAGGACTTATGTTGTTGTGCTTGTTCTTATGTATTAAACATATCTGTCCATGAATTATGATTATGCATACATGATTGTAGAATGTGAAGAATATGCTAAGAGTATTTATATGGTGTCTAAAGGTGGTAGTGGGAGGCAAATACCAGTGGCATTTGTATCTGAGATGGTCCTAGAACATCCTGTTCCACATCCTTTGGGTCATGCAACCATAGTTGATCCACCCTTACAATTTGTTTTTGGGTAGCTAAAGGTGACAACCACACATTTAGCTGACAGGGCACCTGTACCTCCACCTAGGAAACTGTAACGACCCCACCTTCCGGTAACCCCCAATTAAGGGAGACCAAGAGAGCCGTTATCCCAATAAATAGGATCAAATGTTTGATAAATAATCAATAATAATTATAAAATTCTACCAAACTATACTGAAAGCTGGAATAAAATAGAACTTTGCATACCTTTTAAAAACTTTGGATATCTAACTTATATCCATAGCTTCAATCTAGTCTAACTAATCCTCCTTGCACTTTAATTCTTATTTTCATAATATGCCACTTTACTGTTTGTCCTTTTCAATATTTTACCTAAAACGCCGACAAACAAAACATCAGTCAGCATAAATGAATATGTTGGTATGTGGGGACAACCAAAATTTCACATATATGGCTAACAATCTAAATATCACAATCAAGTTAATTAACAAGCCAATTTACACTTTCAATGTGACATTCTCCACCGCTTTTGCCCTAACCCTAGAATACCCTCCTTAGGGTTTCTCTTTTGCCATTGACTTAAGGCCACCTTCTCCATCCAGAGCTTGGTGCCTGGGGTCACCTCTCATGGTGCCCATTAGTCATGCAATATCATAAGGCCACCTTCTCTATCATGAACTTGGTGCCTGGGGTCACCTCTCATGGTGCCCATGGGTCTTCCCTCTTGGGCTTGATCTCATTTCATCTTACATTAGGGTGGCATGTAGGTGTGAGAATACACACTTATATTTTAATTGTGATAATCATATCAACTTTATGATTTGCATATATGAACATCCAAACAGATAGGTTGCATTCAATTCGATTAAACACTTGAGAAATCTCCATGAAACTAAAGCGGTTAACCATAAATAACCACATACCTGATTCAGAGCAACTTGATGTCCACACAATAATATTCAAGAACAATCACACAAGCAATCAACAATATCCTGAAATTAATGCATAACATCCAAGTGTCATTGTTTTATCTAAATCTTTCTCAAGATAGATTTGGATTCCACCTAAGGATTTCTAGGCCAACTTTAGGTTTTTATTAGAGTTTTAGCCTCCAAATGCTTTTTTAGTCCACAAACCCTAATTTAATCATCATAGGCATACTTGAACGTCAATTAAGTCTAATATATCTCTTTTACACTAAAACTACCATCTTTATCCTTTTAAGTCATGTCAAGATCATTAAGCCCAATTATCATCTACAATTTCTTTCAAATTGACAACTCATATTTCATTATAGTTCAATTCACATATATGAACCCTATTTATCACTAATTCTACATTTATCCACTAGTAAAATCCTAATTACCAAATTAAGGGTATATATCCACAATTATAAAAACTTATACCCAAAATAGCTTAGAATCATCATATCTCAGTTTTATTCATGGATTTGAACAAATAAAGCCATTAAGAGTCATAATTATTAAGATTAGGGTTTCAAGGCCCATTAAAGCATATTCGTGTACATGGAACCTTAAATTAATCAAACTACACATAAAGATCATCCTTTTAGATCTAATGTGTCCTTTTATAATCAACAAGTTAATATCAACTTTAAACATCCATATAACCCTTCCCAATTCATTAATCATCATAGATTAGGGTTTCTTAAACATTAATGCATTAAAGTTGATTAATTCAACTAATTTTCGAATTACAAGAGGAATTAGGCTCTTAAACTATTTTTAATGGATTCTTCACATTTTTCTGAACAAATTACATATATTATATGTATCAATCCGATCTACCAATAATTAGATATGAATTTTGCAAGAATCCACTTACTTGGACCAATGGGATGCTGACACATCAGCCATCCCATGCACTACGTAGCTCAGCCAAAAACATAACAAATTGACCTTTTTGCCCTCGTGTAAGTTCCCAGCTCTTCATTCCCCGAAGGGGTAAAACCATCCAATGCCTCCTGGGTCATCTTCTACCTCGCGAACCCTACTCGGCCACCGGCTACAGCTGCTCGCGGGTCTGACCCCTCCTCTCCAGGGTTCGAGGGCCATCGATGACTGCCGCCCTACCTCTGCAGTCCTCCGCCGCACATGGGGCTCCTCCAGTTCACGGTCAACATGGATGGTTCAGGCTGGGCAGGTCTGCAACTCGCAGCCAACCTTGCAGCCATGTTGCTACTGTTGCGCATAGGCTAGGGTGAAGGGATGGCCACCGAGCATCCCCTTGGTGTCGTGCGAGCAACACACTTCAATCGTAACTCTTCCACAACCCCTCATTGCTCCAGGGTTTGAACTACTCCCTATGCTAGGGTTTGAACGAAAACAAGAAAGAAGGAGAGAGATGGAAGCATGGAATTCTCTTGGGCTTGGGGCTAAGGGTTCAACCCTTATATAGGGGAGGGTAGACACACCCTAACATGCTTGCCCACGAAGAAAACAAAGCATTTCCTCATTAGGAAACCTATTTTTCTTAATTAGGTATAACATCTCTCTTTTTAATAATTCCTTGATTATCCATATTCCTTAGTTATTAGGAAATCCGAAAATGATCTCTCATATCTTCTTTGTGCTTGGCTTTTAATCCATTGGCCATGAAATTTTACTTTCATATAGCAAAAAGTATTTCTTTTTGATAATACCAACAAGTCATTAACTATGTAGCACATTATCCTCATATTTTTGTATTATTTATATTTTCTCTTTCTTCTTATCCATTGGAACTCCTTGGCCCCTAAGAAATCCTTTTTGAAGGATGCTTATTATCCTTCTAGATGCCTCTACATTCTTCATTTCTTATTATCTTACTTATTTCTTTATTAAAAGATTTATTTTCAAGGATTTCTCTTTGTCTTTTATTTCCTTTCCCTCTTTTCCTATTTCTTTCATTAGAAATCACATATAAATGAAATTTACTCAATTGTGGCCATTAATGCCACTTTCTAGAGATTTTTATGTAAATCTCATAAATACTTTGCTTAATATTCATTATCTTGTATCTTTTTCTAATATTTGGATTTTTCTTCTCTTTTATATCCATTATTGGATTAATCTAATAATAAGAATCACAAGATTCCTGCCAAAAGGGAGATTTGCAAAGAAATCCATCCTTTTCAATTAAGTCCTTATTCATAAAATCATTACATTTCAATTATGAAAACATATCAAAATTGAGGTTGTAACATCCTTCTCCTCTTATAGGAATTTTGCCCTCAAAATTCCATCAAACATACAAACAAGCAGGATAAGACTTCCTCATGTCCATCATGGCTCCCATGTGGCTTTACCCTCTCCATGGTGCTTCCCAAGAACCTTCATAATCTCATATTATTACATCTGAGCTCTCTCTCACCTTGGTATCTCGTAACCTCATAGGCGACTCAGGACATTTCATCTTCTCTCAAAGCTAAATAGGTTCATGGCTTAGCACATGGCTTGGATACCTCACATAGTGCACTAGATCAGACTTGTGGAACACATCATACATTACATTATCCTGAGAGGTATGGCTAAACATAACCATCTCCACCAATCCATCTCAAATGGACTCATGTATCAGTATCTCAGGTTTCTCAGCTATAGATCAGAGGGTCAGATTTTCACATCACATATTCTCCCATAGTGAACTGTATGTCAGTCTGCTTTCTATCAGCTCACGACTCATGTCACCCCTGGGCTTTCTCAGCCATCGCATGATCAAAGCGACTTCATCTACACACACTGTGGCCTTTCTAAACTTTGCAAGGTCTTTCTACTGGCATCATCTTCATGAAGTGGTGATCGACACAACCTCCCTTACAGAGCTTCTTACATCCCGATAGAGGGCATGGTGGTTAACATCACATCTTTCATAGGATAAAATTGTCTCCATGTATCACCCTGAATGAGCACACATGCTCTCATCAGACCCTCTAGTCTAGATCATACTAACCATCAGTTAGGGGTGATAAGTTGTACTAACATGGAGTTCTTCATGTATCTACTTCCACCTCATGGAAGTGAATCTTTATGTCATACTCAAGAACCTTTAAACTCACATCATGGTGTAGTTGAACCATCTGTCTCTCTTACATGTAGTTCAACTAGATCTGTCCCTTGAAAGTACTCTCTCTTTATCTTAGATTATGTCATCTAGGTAAGGCAATCTACCATAAACCATAATGCATCCTGACCTTCCTCGGTCCAGGGGAGACTTACCACAACAACTATAGTGATGAACTCCCATTCACTCTTAGGGACTTTTATCCTCTATATCAAATCACGAGGTTATTGGTATTTGTCCTTCACCTCCTAGTATGCATGGCGACAAGTCACATGCAACTTCATCTTAGGCATCCAAAGTACTACTACAACTTACTATCTTAGTAGTACCACGGTGTATGATGAACTTAAAATCATGATCTCCTATAGGTTGATTCCTCAGGAATCCTAAAACACTCTAGTTGTGGGTTTCATCACCTTCTTTTATAGAGAAGTGCATATGAGGTTCTACAACCATCCTTCTATCACAACAAACCCTAGACTGGCTAACCAAGCAACCACTAATTCGATCAACAGATCTCGTTATATCTGAGTGTTAGCCAATCATATCTCACCACTTAGGGTTCACCTAACTACCTAGACTAGGCAGCTACATCCCAACAAGAGCATCCATTACCACCTTTCATCTTTATGTGTTAGGTAATGTTGAATACATACACCTCCATGTATTCGAATTATTATCTCATCTCAGACTCTAAGTCTATCTTCTGGGCTCATCCTCTTGGTTATTGAACTCAACCTTGTATAACTCATAAATTCCATACAACTCATGATAAGAACATCCTTATGAGACGACTACCTTAGTTCTCTTGGTGGTGGTAAACCATCCACATATCGTACTCTCCACAAGGGTACACTACTATCTCTATTCATACATCATAGCAACGTTTCCATTCACATCATCTTTATCCTTGGTGTATGGCATGCATATTGCCCTATCTCTCACCCCCATAACAAGAGGAAATAAGCATTTGGCTGTAGTCCAAATATAGAGTTCTTCCCATTCCAAGAGTAGAGATGGTGCATCCCACATTGCTGGTACACCTTACAATCTAAGTTGAAATGTGCAACACATGTCTCCACATCATGAACATCTCGACATCAGGGTTACTTCCATGGAAAACTAGTCTTGAACCCACTTGGGTCATCATACCATCCTTGATCATCTCCTCTAGGTCTGTAGGGTGCCGGTACTTTTGGGGTCATCCCTCTTCCATTATGCATCAGAGAGTGCCCTCCTCATTTTCCCTTTGGGCCCCATGAGTTCACAAAGGTGATCAATCTCCTAACCCATGGCCCTTAGCAATGATAGTTGTTACCTCCCGACCCTATGGTCATGTGCAACTAGGGAATTAGGCAACTCCTACTCCCATCGGTCTCATCCCTACCTGACCCTAGGATAGACTTAGGATTCTAACATATTACATATTCAACTTGAAACCTTTCCCAAGTCTCCATCATGTCTCTCAACATTCGTGGTCTGACTTACATCCTTTCATAGGGATCATGGCGACCTACCTGCCTCAGTCAGGCCCCATCCACATGCACTTAGAGATGATTATCTATGGGTCTGTAGGTTCATTCTCATACTATGTACTCTCCACTTAGCTAAGTGGAGAGTACCTCAAACCCAACAAAAGCTGATCCATATCCTACAAAAGGGTCCCTCTCCCAGGATGGGAGGAAACTATCTCTTGATAGTAGCAAAGGTCACAAACGTCCTTATGTCTTGGGTTTGCATCCACATGAGCATGCTTAGCCTTAGCAAGCTACTGAGGCACATTGCTAACAAACATACCACTACTAAATCATGCTAGGTCTCCATGGTAGGTCATACTTGTCCTCATTCCTCAACATTGGACCATCATCATACATGCCCATGTCACCAACCTATATATAGGAGGTTCATCAAACATAGACCTTAGTCTCAGGGATCCCCTTTTCCTATAAACATGAGGAGTACCATGCTCGAATCTATAGAAACTCAAATCTCACCATGAGCATCAGGTGTACCAGGTACTACTACTTCCCCTCTTATAGGTCTAGGAACCCTAGGTTCACTTTTATGCATCAGTCATTTAACTGCATGCTCAACCTTCTAACAACGAACCAAGCATGTATGAGGTGCATCATGCACGTCCTATAATCCTTCCACTTGAACAACACCTCAGAGTCGAGTCCTCCTCAAGGACAACCAACTAGTAATAAGGCCTCATGACTTGTTACTATGCCTCCTCAGGGTCTAAGGAATTCTTCTTCCTATCCCTAGAAGGTAAGCATGTATATCATCTACACATTGGTACTAGCAGCCTCATCCTTCTTCTAGGGTTTGGTTCCTATGAAGGCAACTAAGAAACCACAAGGATCATGCATGAGGCAACCACAACCATCCACTTAGGTCGTAACATAACTTCTCAGGGTTCCTCCTATCCCGGAGTCTAAGCTTCCAACCTTCTTTCTCAGGTCTTGCTCTCTTTCTCTTTAGAGCTAACCCTATAACAACTCCACTACTAGAGGTTCTCTCTTTAAGGTGGATCAAGCTCACATGCATACACCTATAGGGTGAAATATATGATTAAACCTATGCTCGCTCAAGATTATCCATAGCTCTTTTATGCCTAGCTCATAAGCTATCCAACATGCCCTTCTGGACTAGGTTTTATCCTACTGCCAGCACTAATAACGTACTATGAGTGCATACTATGCCATGATCATATAAGCCCATAGTGTTTCTATATGTTCTTCACTAACCTCATCAAGGAAGGAGTTATCCTTCACCCTAACATACACGACCCTTCCCAGGGTTGAGTCACCAAAGGTACTAGGTCATCCAACCTCACATGGCTCATACTATCATAGGTATCCAAAACCAAAAGCATGTCAACCCACACACATGGTTGACCATGATATCTAACTCATCATGCCATCTCTCTCTAACCACCACTTAGGGTTAGGGTTAGCATCATCCTCAGAGGATGTGTCAGATCTCTACCTCTTCCTGGAGGCCTCTACCTCCAAGACTAACTCCCCACTAATCCTCCTGACAAGGAGATCTAACCTTAGGTCTCTCCTGAGGGTATGACAACACATGTCATACAACCTAAGCATGCAACTAATCTTTAGTTTATGCTTAAACTATTAAGCGTATTTCCATGAAATCTTATTTACATGCCATTCATTAATTTGATGGAGGATTCCTTAATCGTTATCATACATACCCTAACCTCAAGAGGGTGGGGAAGAGAGAGAAAACCCTAAATCCTAGAATATTAATTGAATTAGGGTTGAGAAGGGATGAAAATAGATGAGAGAGTCCTAAAGGTATCTTATTTCGAGTCAGAGCCTAAGACATTGGCCAGGCAGTCACACAGATTTGGGAGTCCTCGTAACCGACTAGCGGGGTAGAGGAAAATATTGCCAGCCCCCAGACGTGAACCTTTTCTAAACACCTCAGTCTTTCGGAAAATCCTCTAATAACTCCCTTAGTTCTACAGAATTTGTAAAATTTAATAATTATTAAAGATTAAATGAGGAACCAATGCTCTGATCCCAAATGTAACGACTCCACCTCCCGGTAACCCCCAATTAAGGGAGACCAAGAGAGTCGTTATCCAAATAAATAGGATCAAAGGTTTGACAAATAATCAATAATAATTATAAAATTCTACCAAACTATACTAAAAGTTGAAATAAAATAAAACTTTACATACCTTTTAAAAACTTTGGATATATAACTTCTATCTACATCTTCAATCTAGTCTAACTAATCCTCCTTGCACTTTAATTCTTATTTTCATAATATGCCACTTTACTGTTTGTCCTTTTCAATATTGTACCTAAAACACCGAAAAATAAAACGTTAGTCAGCATAAATGAATATGCCTGTATGTGGGGACAACCAAAATTTCACATATATGGCTAACAATCTAAATATCACAATCAAGTTAATTAACAAGCCAATTTATAACTTTTAATGTGACATTCTCCACCGCTTTTGCCCTAACCCTGGAATACCCTCCTTAGGGTTTCTCTTTTTCCATTGACTTAAGGCCACCTTCTCCATCCTAAGCTTGGTGCCTGGGGTCACCTCTCATGGTGCCCATTAGTCATGCAATATCATAAGGCCACCTTCTCTATCCTGAACTTGGTTCCTGGGGTCACCTCTCATTGTGCCCATGGGTCTTCCCTTTGGGCTTGACCCCATTGCATCTTACATCAGGGTGGCCTGTAGGTGCGACAATACACACTTATATCTTAATTGTGATAATCATATTGACTTTATGATTTGCATATATGAACATCCAAACATATAGGTTGCATTCAATTTGATTAAACAACTGAGAAATCTCCATGAAACTAAAGTGGTTAACCATAAATAACCACATACCTGATTCAGAGCAACTTGATGTCCAAGCAATTATATTCAAGAACAATCACACAAGCAATCAACAATATCCTGAAATTAATGCATAACACCCAAGTGTCATTGTTTTATCCAAATCATTCTCAAGATAGACTTGAATTCCACCTTAGGATTTCTAGGCCAACTTTAGGGTTTTAGCCTCCATAAAGCTTTTATCACGTTTAATGCTCTTTTAGTCCACAAACCCTAATTTAATCATCATAGGCATACTTGAATGCCAATTAAGTCTAATATATCTCTTTTACACTAAAACTACCATCTTTATCCTTTTAAGTCATGTCAAGGTCATTAAGCCCAATTACCATTTTCAGTTTCTTTCAAATTGACAACTCATATTTCATTATAGTTCAATTCACATATATGAACCCTATTTATCACTAATTCCACATTTATCCACTAGGAAAACCCTAATTACCAAATTAAGGGTATTTATCCACAATTATAAACATTTATACCCAAAATAGCTTAGAATAATCATATCTCAGATTTATTCATGGATTTCAACAAATAAAGCCATTAAGAGTCATAATTACCAAGATTAGGGTTTCAAGGCCCATTAAAGCATATTCGTGTACATGGAACCTTAAATTAATCAAACTATGCATAAAGATCATCCTTTTAGATCTAATGTGTCCTTTTATAATCAACAGGTTAATATCAACTTTAAACATCCATATAACCCTTCCCAATTCATTAATCATCATAGATTAGGCTTTCTTAAGCATTAATGCATTAAAGTTGATAACTTCAATTAATTTTCTAATTACAAGAGGAATTATGATCTAAAACTATTTTTAATGGATTCCTCACATTTTTCTGAGAAAATTACATATATTATATGTACCAATCCGATCTACTAATAATTAGATGTGAATTTTGCAAGAATCCACTTGGACCAATGGGATGCTGACACGTCAGCCATCCCATGCACTACGTAGCTCGGCCAAAAACATAACGAATTGACCTTTTTGACCTCATGTAAGTTCCCAACTCTTCATTCCCCAGAGGGGTAAAACCATCCAACGCCTCCTGGGTCATCTTCTACCTCGTGAACCCTACTCAGTCACCTACTGCAGCTGCTCGCGTGTCCGCCCCCTCCTCCCCAAGGTTCGAGGGCCACCGATGACCATCGCCCTACCTCCACCACCCTCCGCCGCACATGGGGCTCCTCCAATTTGTGGTCAATGCGACTGGTTCAGGCTGGGCAGGTCTACAACTCATAGCCAAACTTGCAGCCATGTTGCTGCTGCTACGCATAGGCTAGGGTGAAGGGATGGCCACCGAGCATCCCCTTGGTGTCGTGGGAGCAGCACACCTCAATCATAACTCTTCCACAACCCCTCATTGCTCCAGGGTTTGAACTACTCCCTATGCTAGGGTTTGAATGAAAACAAGAAAGAAGGAGAGAGAGGGATGCATTGAATTCTTTTAGGCTCGGGGCAGAGGGTTCAACCCTTATATAGGGGAGGGTATCCACGCCCTAACATGCTTGCCCACGAAGAAAACAAAGCCTTTCCACATTAGGAAACCTATTTTTCTTAATTAGGTATACTATCTCTCTTTTTAATAATTCCTTAATTATCCACATTCCTTAGTTATTAGGAAATCCGAAAATTTCTTGTGCTTGGACAAGAAATTTTACTTTCTTATAGCAAAAAGTATTTCTTTTTGATAATACCAACAAGTCATTAACTATGTAGCACATTATCCTCATATTTTTGTATTATTTATATTTTCTCTTTCTTCTTATCCATTGGGACTCCTTGGCCCCTAAGAAATCCTAAGATTTTGAAATCCTTTATAAGGATGCTTATTATCCTTCTAGATGCATCTACATTCTTCATTTCTCATTATCTTACTTATTTCTTTATGAAAAGATTTCTTTTCAAGGATTTCTCTTTATCTCTTATTTCCTTTCCCTCTTTTCCTATTTCTTTCATTAGAAATCACATATAAACGAAATTTACTCAATTGTGGCCATTAATGCCACTTTCTAGAGATTTCTATGTAAATCTCATAAATACTTTGCTTAATATTAATTATCTTGTATCTTTTTCTAATATTTGGTCTTTTCTTCTTTTCTTCTCTTTTATATCCATTATTGGATTAATTTAATAATAGGAATCACAAGATTCCTACCAAAAGGGAGATTTGCAAAGAAATCCATCCTTTTCAATTAAGTCCATATTCATAAAATCATTACATTTCAATTATGAAAACATATCAAAATTGAGGTTGTAACAGGAACCTACCCAAAATGCTGAATCACAATGTTCTGGTAAGACCTATGAGAGGTTGAAGTGCGTGTGTGCACAAAGTATGTAAGCACTGTGGATATGACAAATGCAACTATGTGGCAAATGGAACCGGAGAAGGCATTTTCTATCTTAAATATCACTAAGGAGATCAAGGTCAAGCATGCAGTCTGCCTTCTGAAGGGTAGCGTTGGTCATTGATGGACTATTGGGTAGGAGAATATACCAGGTGAAGTGATCAGTTGGGAAGAGTTTTTGTTGGAGTTTGTGAGCTATTACTTTCACGAGTCATATCTAGGGGAGAAGATGGGTCAGTTTGAGCGGTTAAGCCAAGGATTGCGGTCTGTGAATGACTATCAGGCAAAGTTTGTGAAGTTGTTGTGGTTTTTTCCTCACATGGAAGCAATAGAGAAGGAGTAGATTTGGAGGTCTCAGAAATTCTTGAATTCCAAGTTGGTATATACAACATCAACTTGAAGATGCGTGAGAAGTTTCCACCTTTATGGAGGTAGTTAGAAGGATATAAAGGATAAAAGTGACCCTATGAGATGGTAATTTAAGGAAGAGGCCAGTTCAGTTTCAAGGGCAATAATCAGGTGTTTTTAAGAATAAAATGTTTTTTGTGCCAAAAAAACAACTTTAGTATCAACAATCACACTAGAGGTCAACAATTTCTGGGTGAGGACACACATGCAGTCATAATGTCTCCTAACAAGGGGAGAGTCCATGGGTTTTTTATAGATGGGGAAAATAGTTCTGTATCGATGTCTATGAAGAGGATGTCTAGGCCATAATATGATACAAGGACTTGCTTCAAGCATGGATAGGTTGGGTATGTCAACTAGTCTTTCCCCCAAAGGAACTAGGAACTTACACAATAACTAAAATAGAGCCAATAGGGATTGCAACAACAATACAATAGTCGTGGTGAAGAGCATGTGCCCAGACATCTCAGGCAGGGTCTTCCTGACTAGTCAGTAGAGAACAAGGTCAGGGACGTCAGTGGGCAAGGGCTAGATTCTACGCTATGAGCCAATCGCAAGGAGCGGTCAACCTTTGAGTTGTGATAGGTCATATGGTACTTTTTCATTCTAACTTATTAGCATCTATATATGTATTTATTTTGGTTGACCCGGGTGTCGTGCACTCATTTATCACCAGAGAGATGATAAATAGTTATAAGTCACCTGTTTATAGTAGAACCCATGATCTTTTATTATAAACCCCCTTAGTTAGTTCCATCATGTTGTGGGAGCACTAGTACATTTCTAACATCTGCTGTCACTTTTCCTGATGTCAATTCAATTGAAAAAGCAGCACTACAAATCAAACAATGTCGCTTCACAAGAATAAACGTCAACATTTATCAAGTCTTGCCAGTTTAGAAAAGACACGGGTATCACTTTTTCTTTAACATCGGTTACATTTTAAAAAATTGAAGTCTAAATAACCCTCAAAATACAAAATTCTAGGGAAAAATATTTGACTCCAAAAATTTAAGATAAGGTTGGTTGTCTGGGAATCGATGACAAACACCTTCGCACGAAATAAAATTTGCCTCCAAAATACTTGTGCTTTGATTTTTTATCAACAAAATTGACATTGATTCACGAGAAAAACCACAAAAAATTACACAATCGGTGTCGGTTTTATGTCAAGAAACCGACATTGGAGGGTCCATGCCACATCCTGGTAAAATGTGTTCCGCCAAAATTGCATAGTAGTATCGATTGTGGCTGAGAAAACCAATGACTCAGGCACACATCATGATGTTTTTTTTACGGATAATGGCCTCTTGTATTGGTTTTCAATGGTGAACTGATGTCCAAGTAAAACGACTGTGTGTTAGTCTCTGGTGACAAGCCAATGACTCATGCCCTACTCCAGCTGATTTTTTTAGTCCAGATAATGGCCTCTTTCATCGGTTTCCTATTGGAAGCTGACGTCTAAGTAACCAAGTTAGGTGTCATTTTTTTTGGAAAATTGACATTGTAGGTTTCCAGTGTTAGTTTGTATGAACAACTGACGACTATGTTAAACTTAATAGCACCCACACAAAATGGACTTTTTCCCAATGTCTATTTGATTGCTTAGATTTTCCCTAGCTCTGACCATTTTCCAATTGCTCCTCTTCTATTCTCCTACTGTAGCCTCTACCGCTCCTCTCCTGCTCTCTTGCTCCAGCCTCTGCCACTCCTCCTCATAGCTCTTGCTCCAACCTCTGCTGCTCTCCTACTCACAACTCCTTCTCCAGCCTTCGCTGCTCTCCTTCTCATAGCTCCTGCTCTAGCTATACACCAGAGCCAGCCACAACTAGGGCCATCATCTTGGCTCATGCTATCCACCACCACCACCACCTTCATCACCACCGTGCTACCTGTTGTCACTGTTGGATATTAGGGCTTCTATTGTGTGCTTCTTCTTTCTATCACCAAAGGTAAGGAATAAATTGCTAGTTATAAATGTGCCCTGGAAACCTTAAAATGTTAGTTATAAAATTGCTAGGAACAAATTGCTAGTTATACAATGTTAGTCCTCACTTTGAAAGTTAATTATGTTTTGATAATGCTAAATGTTGATAATTCTAGTTAATATTATTTTGATAATGATTAAATGTTGGTGACATATACAACACATGTTACACGAACCCTGATCCACAAATCCCCATAATAAAATCATAGATTCACTTCTATAGTGGGGCGAGCTGAAGTTCCTGATGTCCTCATTTTTTTTGCACCTATGATATGATCAAATGATGAAACTAAGATCATAGGTATATAAATTACAATGTAACATTGTCTGTTGGCCTAGAAACATGTTTGTGATTTACTCATTAGGAGCAAATCTTACATAGTCCCCAGTTTGAGACAATTTTTGAACACTTAATCTCACTTAGAATGTAAGTGTATAATGTGTATTCAGTTTGCAAGACATTTCATCAGAACTTCACTATTTTCTCTCTAAGTACACATGTAGGTGGATATTTTCCCATCTATGTCGGTGTACTTGGAGAACAATAGGGAAATGCTGCCAAAATTTTCTTAAAATCCAATCACACATTATATAATTACTAGTGAGATTAGGTGTTCAAGAATGGGATAGGTGGTACACACATTAATTACTGAAATCTAAACCTTAATTTCTAAACCATAAACCCTAAATCCTAATCTGTAAACCCTATAACCTAATTTTTAAACCCTAATCCCTAAACCCTAAATGATATCCTCATTTGTAAACCCTTATCCCTAAACCCTAATCATGTAAAACCTAAACCCTAATCATGTAAACCCCCCTAATACTTGTTTTATATTTGATCATAGAATGGATAGATCATGGATGTCCATTTCAAATCACTCCACTATGGAGTTTATTACTGGTCTTGATCAGTTTATAAGATTTGTAGAGGAACATAGGAAACAATATGGAGACAGGTTATATTGTCAATGTATAAATTGCAGCAACAACTTGAAAGTCAATAGTGATAACAAAATCCAAAGTCAAATCATGTGCAATGGTATTATACATTGATATACAAAATGGTACTGGCATGAAGAGATTCCTACTATATGATTAGTAGATGTCGATAGAAGTACTTGTGTTGAAGAAGAAATTACCGCCGATGATGTAGATGTGAATGACCTAATTCCGATAGATATGGTTGATGCACACCATATTCAACATGCAAAAATAGGAGGCATCACCACAATGAACATGTTACTAGAGCAAGGGGAAACAGAGCTAAGCCTCTCATTGAGTTTGATGATCAAGAAAATCCTGTTGGGAAGAACCACAATTATTTTGGTAATAGATCGAAGCTGGTTTTGACTCGTAGCAAAGGGATGTAATTGTAGAATCCTGGCATAAATTTAATCAAGAAAGGCTTAATATGGAATAAAATATGTGTGTGACATTATAATTTACAATTCTTTTTTTAAATCTATTTATAATTCTATTTTTAAGAATATTCCATTAAGTATATGAAATTTTGCATAGAAAATTTGACCTAGATGAAAAACTGCACCGCAAAAAGATGATGCAATGATGTGGCATGGTACTAAGGAATTATAGGAAAAATCTGATAAGAGAATACATATGGAATGATGAGAAGAAGAAGTCAGCCACTGAGCAATAAAACTATCTTGACCCAAAGGTGTGCGAGGTGTTTGTTTCTAAGAGACAAACTGACAAATTCAAAGCATTTAAGCCTCACTCCTCATTTTGAGTACATTCTTATGAATTCATTTTATTACATATTATACATATGTTTAAATAATTAGGTTATAAGCGATACTCAAAGAGAAAGGCGTGCAAAGAATGTGCACAACCACAAGATGGGTCCAGGTGGCTATGCAAATCTTCACAAAAAGTTATTGTAGGTGTCTTCTTCTCAACAACCTACTCCTGGGACTGTATAGTCCTCTACTAATCCTGCACCTCTACCTCACCATGATCCATGGATAGATATGAGGTAAACCAAATATGAAAAAATACCCAACCCCTCAACTGCTGAGGCAGCTGCAAAAATGATGAAATTCAACTCTCAGAGCAATTATTGTTGATGATTGTTATGTTTTACTTTGACCTTGATTGTTATGTTTTACTTACTAATTACTATTAATGATGATTAGTGGGAGTTCCATGAGCAATGGAAACAGGCCAAGTTCATCCCTGAGGTACAAGGGATGAATTGACGATTTCTCTAGGTAACACGGAGCATTTTGGGTGTGTTAGGGTTGTTGGTGCTGGTGTCGGTATAAGAGCCTTTTTTGGGCCATCAGAGCATAAGTTTTATCTAGAATAGTGAATTCTCAGAAGAAAAGGTACAAGAGATGATTCAAAAAGGCACAGAGGAAGTAATGAGACAATCATGCTTCTCATTAAACTACTCAAACGGTACCAGTGACCCCCCACTCTTCATACGAGGTGGACCCCCCTACAACATAGTTGGTTGGGAGTAATCCCATAGACCCACCACCTAGCACATCCTCTATAAGTATTTTTATGACATAGTAGTCTTTCATAATGATTTGTATAATATGTTTGAGTTTAGGTATATACATAACACTCTATGCAAATTTGTAGGGGTTGAGGCCATACCATCTTTTATTACAAGGATATGTTGTTACATTGGGCGTGGCTTACCCATGCCTTGAAGGTGACATGCTTCATGGTGCTCCATTTCCCATCGATACGGTTCGCGTGACACTGAGGCTTGTCTACAACCCTTAGAAATAGAGTGCACTACCATATGACCACCATGAGCACGAGACGACAAATGATGCAGCAGACAGCATGGTTGCGTGGCCCAAAGCAGGAGTTATATATATATATATATATATATATATATATATATATATATATATATATATATATATATATATATATATATATATATATATATATATATATATATATATATATATATATAATGGAGGACACATCGCCTAAGAACCCTCCCTAATGGTCATCCTCCACCTCCATCTCCTCGTCAATTACTTGGTTGGCTTGCAAAGGACCTATTCGACTCGCTAGGTCCTAATCACAGGGGGTTGGCAATATGAATAGGCAACTTTGAATAAAGGTCACCTATGATGGTCCATATTAAGGAGGACGCTGTAGGTCAACCTCATGATACTAGTATATTTTTGCAAGATGTTGTGGAGATGTTTACTTATGCTTGGTTGAGTACATCTGCGATAAAATTTTGGATATGGTGAGATCTGATATAGCTAAATATCTCATTTTATACATGTTAATATGTTTTCTTATATATTAGTGCAAACATAATATACAT
The DNA here is from genome assembly GCA_963693085.1 of Alisma plantago-aquatica. Lineage (NCBI taxonomy): Eukaryota > Viridiplantae > Streptophyta > Magnoliopsida > Alismatales > Alismataceae > Alisma > Alisma plantago-aquatica. Next base: position 1,428,186,594 of record OY856409.1, read on the forward strand.
TTTGTAGCTACTTACATAGGGTGTGTACAAAGTTCACACTGCCCCATGTGGCATTTCTAGTTCCATCATTGATTAGTCATGTTGTTAAAGACCCTACAACTGTTAGCAAATATTTCTCTACTACATTTAAATATTTCGATAAAGTGAAAAAGAGCGTAATTATAGCTCTATTTAATGTTGAGTAAGTTTAGTTACTTTTCTTATAATTTTGAATTAAGAATTACATTTCATTATGGATTTTAAGTTTTATTTTGTTTGCCTTCTTTTCACTCAAGAATAACCATTGGGTGTTGTTGGTTATTGTCCCCATGACGCTAACTGTGTATTATCTAGATCCCAAGGGTGATGAAGTATACAGTGGGGGACACAAAATGAAAAAGGCATTATTCACTTGAGCAAAATTTTATATTTATATCCATTAACATATATTATTGCATGAATATTTAGTAATACAATTCTCAATGTGTTACATTAACATATAATGCTTTAAAAGATTTCAAAAGGCTAGAGGAATGGTGGACAAGAAAAAGAAAGTGATAGCTTGGCAGAATGCTGATGTAGTATTCTGACTCCCTTATTTTTTTATTAAAGTTTTGTATGTTGAAATTTATAATGCCATGTACAAGACAATGGTTGGACATGCAGATACTACGTGATGCAGCATATGGACATTATTGTCAGATATGGGGCACTAGACATCAACTGCATACAAAATGTAATATATATATATATATATATATATATATATATATATATATATAGTCTTGATCATCATAAGTAAATAGTCTCATTTGAAAATATGAAAATATCAAACTTTTTAATTATATATGAGATTTTCTTTGTTGGTTTTTGATACAAAATGGTCCTATATGACATAACAACTAGATGAGATATGAGAACAATGGGAACAAGCCTTCACTAAGGATGTGAACTTTGAATTTTATTAGGATAAAGATTGAGTTTTCTAAATTTGATGTCATTATTTATATAGACATGTGGTGCTTATGACTTCTTGCATCTTTCTAGTTGATGTGAGTAAATTATTGATGCATATGTGAATAATGAATATATACATGTGTGTTAATGTGAAGATGAATGAATACAATGAGCATTGTGTTTCTACATGTCATGAGAATGGAATTGGTGCAATGTGATGAGAATGGAATTGGTGCATGTGAATGAAGTATCATGTGTGTGAATGAATATGAAGATGAATGAATAGTATTACATTTGTACATGTGATGAGAATGGATCTTTTATGTGGGTGGATTGTGTTTGTTATTGTAGGTTTTGTAGGTTTGTTGGCCTATTGTTAAGATGAACACAAGATGGAACCTGCATTTTAGAATTGCAATTCTAAACTGCATGTTCTGCATCCTTCTAAACAACTGACAGTAGATATGTAGACACACTGTTTAAAAAAAAACTTAGTCATCAGTTGTTATAGAAAAAATGTCATTGTAGGTCTGAGTCGTCAGTTTTAGGCCTAAAACTAACACCATGGGACTAAACCAAAATGCCTGTGCTGGATAACACAGTCATAGTTGTTGGTTTTTTTAAGACATCATCGCTGCACCTCTTAATCGTTGGTTGTATGAAACGTAACCAACATCTTAGATGCTAAATTATGTCTATTTGATTTGTAAACCAACGAACTAGGAACCTTTACCAATTACTAATGTGACATGAGATGGCTTTACGATGTCAGCTTTGGTTCCTGAATTGACAACCCAGACTCCTACCTATGCCAATTTCTTTTATCATAGCAATCGAGGCTGGACAACCGTCGTCATTTTGCAAGTCCCCAAATAAATGACGTCTTAGACTTGTGACTGTAGTGTCTCCCACTTAAGTGTCAGTTAGAAACTGATGTTATAGGTTTTTTTTAATCAACGCTAGAGGCATTTTCTATACCAGTGGAGGTGTGCCCATCTTGCGCTCTTTCTTTCTCAGGACACAACATTTGAGTGGATTTTGTGCCACTTGATATGCATGGATGCAATGTGATCCTAGAGATGGATACCTTGAAGAAGTACAAGGTTTTTTGGGACAATGGTTCTAAGGTTGTGAAGCTTTGTGATGGAGATATCTCTTGGACCTTCCAAGGAGATAGGAAGATTCTTCCTACATGTCTAGTGTCAGATGTGATAGCAAAAAAATTGATAAGACAAGGGTGTGAAGCCTTCTTAGCACATTTAGTAGACACCAAGGTGAGGAGTAGTAGTATCCAAGATGTACCTATGGTGCATGAGTTCTAGGATGTTTTCCGTGATGCATTTCCTAGTGTTCCACCGTCAAGATTGATTGATTTTAAAATCATTATAATCCCTAGTACACAACCCATAACACAAACACCCTATATGATGGCTCTAGCTGAGATGAAGGAGTTGAAGAAGGATTTACCAGATTTGTTAGAAAAAGGTTTTATATGGTCAAGCAAGTTCCGTTGGGGTACCCTAATGTTGTTCTTGAAGAAGAAGGATGGTTCTATGAGACGTTATGTTGACAACCCATTTTGTCTCACTAAATACAAAATTCATAATTAGCACTATTTTTTTGTTAATGATCGAGTACATTCCACATTCCACCCATTTCCTAAATTTATCATTTTCTCACATTTTCTACAATTCCTACATTTTTTTCGCATATTTGATCCACCTATTTCCACCCACTTTTACCTAGTTTGGGACTTTTTGTAAAGAAACTGATGGAGCTTCCACTTACATGGAATTGCGTGCACCAACTAAAAATACTAAAGATAGTAAGTCTTTAGGTTTAGCCTTGCTTATACTAGATAGAGAACTCCACCCATGTATGCTAAGATACGTGGAAGTCTTATCGTAGTATAGTTAAGGGTCGAATCCACAGGACAACGGTCTTGTTGGAAGCAACAAGATGGAAAACGTTAGAGTTTCACTAGTCTCTTAATAGTAGGCACTTAGTCAAAAGTTTGGTTTGTTGTTTTAAACTAAGAACATGTAAAATAAAGCAAGCAAGTAAATCTAAAGACGTTAAACAATGATAAAAGTCACTAGGGTGTGATCGGTTTTTCACCGCCACTACACATGGATCAAGACATGCAAAGTAAAACATAACCTGCAACAAGAGTTTAGTCATTTAGTATCTTTGTAGACTTAGTTTCCTTTTGGAAAACTAACTACGAGAAGTGCGGGAATGTTGCAAAGTCAGCCATCCCCGAACGAATGGTCAACTACTTTGCACCATTCCCTTCGCAAAGTGTGTTCCTCGACTCATCAAGGTTGTACTTTCACACGTCAACTGATTCCATTTCATAGCATGAAAGTACAACGATGGGAGTGAGTATACTCCACTTCTTGAAAGACACTCCTAGATACCGAAACAGATGCATGGTGGATACATGCACCAAGAACCAACATACAAGAGAGTTTTAGATCTAATAGTACAAACGTAGACAATTCATACTAAAAGATAAAAGATAACACAGGTTGATGATCAGGAAACATGTATTCATTAAACATTTGATGTTGAACTGAAAAGATAATAACTCTATATTACAAACTATGGATTACATTTACATGATATGAAAACATGGGTAGCGGGGCTACTCCCCGCACCCTAGTGAGAGAGACTACTCGCTCATAACTAGGACAAAGAAGGAGGCAAGAAGAGAGAGAGAGAGCATCATCCCCACAAAGGAGAGAGGAAAGTCAACCCCTTGGAGAGAGAGAAACGATCCACCAGCTTCACAGGTTGCGTGATGACGAGATCTCCCTCTTCCCACCTTCTTTGGCGGAGAAAGAGAAAGTAGCTTCGAGATGGAGTATGGGTCTCAGACCGGCAGCCCCTGGGCGGAGGATGGAAGTCGGATGTGCTCCGGAGTGATTGAGGCAGCCTTTGGACGTTTGGAAAACAAAACTCGTCTTTTGAAGGACCCTTGGGGTCTTATTTATAGGCCTTAAGTGAAGTCTAAACGGTTTGGAGACCGTTTAGACCTCAAGACTGTTTGGGTCTCAAGACCGTTTGGCTTCATGCGGTCTTGGGACCGTTTGACTCCATGCGGTCTCGGGACCGGTTGGCTTCATGCGGTCCTGGGACCGTGTGTCTCCATGCGGTCTCAGGACCGGTTGGATTCATGCGGTCCTGAGACCGTGTGATTCCATGCAGTTTCGGGACCGGTTGGCTTCATGCGGTCCTGAGACCGTGTGACTCCATGCGGTCTCAGGACCGGTTGGCTTCATGCGGTCCTGGGACCGTGTGACTCCATGCAGTCTCGGGACCGGTTGGCTTCATGCGGTCTTGGGACCGTGTGACTCAATGCGGTCTCGGGACCGGTTGGCTTCATGCGGTCTTGGGACCGTGTGACTCCATGCGGTCTCGAGACCAATTGGCTTCATGCGATCTTGGGACCGTGTGAGCCCATGCGGTCTTGAGGCTGGTTGAGTCTTTTATGATTTTTTTGTGTCTTTTTCTGCATATATAAAAGGGAAAAGTTAGTCTAGTAGTATATTTACAATAAGAGGGAATATTTAGGGATTATGTATAATTTTAATTTAGAAAGAGTGTGAAAAACTAAAGAAAAGACTAAGATAATCATCCAAAATTGGAGGTTGTCACCCCCCTAACTTAGAGTCTAGCTTGTCCTCAAGTTAGATATAGTTGAGGCATGTAATGGCGAGGTGATTTTGTTTAGTTAGGATTTCCATACTCTTGCTTCAATTCTCAATCTGAGTTCTCCTAAGGTCATATCAGGTCCTATTTCTTGCCTTGACTCTTTCAGGTTTTGAGAGTTGCTTGGGTCTCAGGTTCCTTTCCGTATCTCATAGCTTGCATCGGGACCACTTTTATTCTGTGCATGTTGTTGACTCTAATCAGCTTTATACCTCTCTGAAGAACCTACTAGAAGCTAGAGTGGGTATGAGGGTTGGCTAAGGGCTTGAAGTGTAACTCCCCCTTCAAGTGGGGGAGGGGTTGTCTATGCTTTTATAATCTCACTATCGGGCACGACACATCTGCCTTTGTGAGGGCAGCTGAATGTACTGGTCGGGTGAGTCCTTTATAAGCCTTTCATATTTTTTTGAGAGCAAAACAGATTAAATACATCACTTAGCCACACGACATCTACATAAAGAGGGAGAACAACCATCACAACATACAATGATCATGGACACACCCATAATCTTACAAAAACTCATATTGGAATGCGAATAAGACATTTCTGCATTGATCTCTTTTCTTCGATGCTGATATAACCAACTTTCCTTAAGAGATTCCTTCAACACAAGCATAGATCTGCAAACAAAGGGCAGTCTAAGACCTGTGATCCAACGGGAGTTCACCTCTACACGCGGAGACATACAAGAAAGCAACATATCTAATCTGAATCAAAATCCAAGCTCTAGCCGAGACTAGAAGCAACGACACTCTCATGAAGGAGAGACACAAAATGCCGATGAAACGACGAGTAACAAACACTGATTAGACGGTGAGAAACCAGACTGAGTACAGCCACCGACCAATAACAAACAACTAAACTAAAGCATGAAAAGGAAAAAGAAGATAGGGAGGAGGAGCCCGGCGCCGTAGAACTTGGTAGCGGGAAGAGGATACACAAACCGCTCACACTTGGGGCACACCAAAACACCGCTTGGCCCCCAATCGCCGACCAAAACTGAATAGTCTTTCACCAGTGCTACGGAAAAATAGGGCCAGAAGGACCTGAAGCCCCAACACTGGAGTCAAGGGAATCCGTCGAGAGCCACGATTTGACGATACCCAACTCCTGTAGCCAAATCCTATGAGCCGCCGGGCGAGGAGAGGCCTGGGGGAGCGAGGCGGCACCCACCGGCGGCCGAAGCCCCCTCCCCCAAGCCAGCCACCACACACGAAGAAGCCCTAGCCGCGTCGCTCACACCAGAGTAACTTGGGAGTAAAGAAAGGGTTTATAAGACTTTCATATATTTAGATACCTTAGGGTTTCACTACCGGGAACGGCACATCTGCCTTCGTGAGGGCAGGTGAATGTGCCGGTCGGGTGAGACCTTCATTGGTTCTTTATATAGATCCTTATTTATGGCACAACTCTCATAATTTTATTCAACTCTCTGACTTTTATTCGAAGACTCGCATGCTTGGGTTTTGGTTTTTCTTTCGGGAAATTATTTTGGGCGGCCAAGCCTCTTTTATTTGAAGAGAGGAAAGCTGTTCTTAGAGTTTTTCAACATGCACTTATTTGGTTTGTTTTTGTGATCCTCTTGCAAGACTTCTTGATTTGGAAGTCGCCAGATGCCCCTCTCATCCTTGAGAGCTTGGCTTATTTCTGCCTTGATATTGACCTGTGGAGAGTCAGATATAGAAGTGAAACAGAAGCATGAAAATCGATAGTGGGGAGGCATTATTAAGTCACCATTATATGTCTAAGTGCTATTTACTTTTGAGGGCTAACATGATTCTAAAGTTAGCTGAGGGTAACTTTATTCCAAAAGAACTAATTTAAAAAGAATGTGTAAAGGAAAATAATGAAATATGTGCAGAAGATGGAAAAAGAGGATTTAGAATTGATACATCGCCCTTGTCTAATGTACCCCCCCCTAACTTATCACTCACTCTGTCCTCAGAGTGTCAAAGTGATAGGTAGAGAAGTACGATGACAAGGGCTGCATGCTAAGTTAATCCGGAGTTTGCCCCAGGCGTTCGAAGTAGATTAGCTGCAAATTGTCCGCGTAGAGCGTGATAATCCACATCTTTCATATCCTCTACTGGTCTTTGGAGGACTATGATGGTGTACATCCAGTAGAGGACGTGGAAGCCGCAGTCATTAGATTGTCAAATTTGCTGGGGACATTTGTGGCTGAAGGAAGGGCGATGAAAATGATCTTTGTCGTAAGCCCTTGTATGCTGACTTAAAAGGCGATTAATTTGTCAGCACATTCCTTCGCCACTACCTCTGTGGACGTCTTTGGTGTCACGACGTAATTCTTCTATCGTGGATTGTACTGGCTGTTAGAACCATTATAGATTGTAGTTGTTCCTTCTGGCAGGTTTGTTGCCAGGAACATCCAGTGCTCATGATAAAGGAATGGTAGCATGATGAACTTCGATGTTGTATGTTGTAGAAAGGAGATCAGCGCGTCAGTTGTTCCGAAGTTCTTTAGCTTTAAAAGATCATCCTTCATGTATGGGGATGCCATATATGTTTTGGGGTTGTTTTGGCCGAGGAGAAATTGATAAGCGGCCATTAAGCTTATGAAGAGAGATCCTTTAAACTGTACAGTCTCTCGAAGCGTGTCTGCCATTATTAGAATGTCACCAGACATGAATACGAGTTCATCCTTCTCGGCGGAAAGCCTCAACATGATGAGGCGTAGTTCAATGTCTGCAGGCACTGAGGTCAAAGTTCGGGAAGGTTGTGTCTATGGCAGATAAAAGATCTATGTCACTTTTTCTTTGTTCGGGAGCTGTGGCTGTCTCCTTGGATTTCTCCAACTCCTTCAATGTTTTTCGGAAAGGTCGCCTCTGCGGACGTTGTATTGCTGAAAAAAGGTAACGAGGGACGTCATCTGGTGCCATTGTCGAGTCCTTGAAGAACCTTCTGTCACAGATGAGCTCCATGGCGTAACGCCTTCGCAAGGAGTGAAAATCTTCAGCAACTAGATCAGTAAAAGGGATTTCTTGGTTCAGCGCTTGGATGTGACAGATGGTGTAGAAAGCACAGTCCCTAGATTCCTCAGCACCTTGAACTTGCGGATTAATTATTTGGAACCAAGATTGGCTCCAGTCTTGACGGAGGGATGGGCGTGCAACCCACATTAACTTAAGTAGCCGGAAGGGTATACATCTCGCTTCGCCTGCTGCTTCACCGACAAAATTTATTGTACCGGTAGGTAGCTCAGTGCCGCAAAAATTATAAACCTTGGCATCCCGAGCCTCGGTGTCTACAATCATAAATATCCAGTGGTCCGAAACTTGGAAGGGCACGGTAATATAACGTGCCCGCCGTGCTAAACCAGCACGCAGTTGTTTGATAGACTTTACTCGTATGTCTTTGTATAAAAGGATGATAGACAGAGCAGGTGAGGCGTTAAAAACTGGCTGCTGCCTCTTAGAACTTATGTACACTTCTATACAGTTGGAGAGAAGGACACAAAAGATGTTTATTGGCATCGTGGACCGAGGTTGTAGGATGTTGCGGAAGTCTTCTCGTGTCAACTTGCACTTAGTTTTGGTGTTATGGTAGATGATGTCTTCCCCTGCCTTTGCATCATCCACAATAGTGTTCAGTATAAAAATGTCCTGAGCATCTAATGTGGAGATGGCCGCCATATCTAGATCATGCATTTTGTGTGGTAGAGGTGGTGGCGGGGGAAGCTCCTGCGGAGGGGGGAAGAAGGTTGTTCTAGGACTTCTGCATAGCCCTGCAGATCGTCATCCAAATCTGAAGCAGAATCGAGTTCTTCATCTGGATCTAAGCTTACTCGTTCTGACTTGTCCAGGTCTTGGGGGGAAGGCACTGATTTGCCAAGTGCGGAGGAAGGCTGAGCGGTTGTTGCTGGTGGGCTTGCGCTGGTTCCTAATATACATTGGTGGAACTCAGTGAAGGCCGCGTCTTTGGAAAACTCTCCAAAGGATCCCAGAGCAGAATAATCAAGGAATTGGTCCCCATATGACATGTTTACGTTTTCGTTGTGGGGGGACTTGGGGTGATGTCCACCTTCTTGGTGACCTTTGTCGAAACCTTTCTGAGAAGGTTCTGCTGCTTGGCCTGGGTCCGCTCCATCATCAGATTTATCACCTGAGGAGGTGGTATCGTTGTTCGAATAAGCAGAGGAGTCAGAATCTTCTTCGTCGTCGTTGTCACCATCTTTGTCATCCGCTGCTTTTTCTGCTGGCTTCTGGTGTGCGGTCTTTTTGCACCGCCGATGGGTGGCTTGTAACTCATCGAAAGCCACTTGCACATGCTCGTGTGTTTCGAGCAGTGTATCATGTGTTTCTTTGAGGTCGTTATATCGGCCCTCGGCGGAGAGGAGTCGTGTTGTAAGATCTATTACTTGAGCATGTAGTTGCTGGATTTCATTATTTGTTGACTCCTCTTGGCGATTGGTTAGGTGTGTGAGGGTACTACTGATGGTGTCCAAGCGCGTGCTAAAAGCTGCTTGTTGCTGCTTGAGCTCGCGGAGAGTATCGAGCAGAGGTTGAGTCTGCGTAGAGATCTCATCGACTTACTTAGCCATCGCTTCTTGCTGGCACTTCGCTCCAAGGACCAGCTCGGGCAAGTTGTTGTAGTGGCTGTTGATGTGCTCAACTTGCTTGGCCACCTCATCTTGTCGTTGCTGAAAACCTTGGAGGATGTTGGGCAAGGCGCGGTTTTGTTTGTCGATCGTGGCCACCTGTTTGGATAATCCCTGCACACAAGAAAAAATAGAATGTAAAATGTTAGAAGGATCGGTGAGGAGGTTTCAGACGACGTCGAATTGACGTCTGAATTCCTCACCGATATTAGAAAAGGGGACCCCAGAAGCGAAAGGGTGGGATGGCTGGGGTCTGCGTGGGAGGGTGGTAGTGTCTTGTGGAAGAGACACTGATGGTGCCGTGAACTGCATGGTGACTATGGATGGGGTCACCAGCGGTATCGGGGTGGTGGTGGATGTGAAGGGTGGTGGTATCTCAGGTGAAAGTGGTGGGAGTGATAGTGATGGGGTAGTGACTGTGGAGGTGGAGGGGAAAGTGGTAAAGTCGGGCATAGGGGTGGAGAAGGGAGAGCTCGAAGGGAAAAGGGGTGAAGAAGAGGATGCGAGTGGTTGTGTAGATGTGGTGAAGAAAGGAAGAGTGGTGGATGTTGGAAAGGTGGAGGGAGGTGAGGTGGTGGTGGTTAGATGAGCGTTTAGACTCATAATGAAAGAGTCTAAAGATGAGGAGGTGATGTGATTGTCGGGAAGTGGTTTGTCTTCAGGATGTGGTTTTGAAGTTGGCGTCCCCGACAACTGTTGATTCTGTGAAAGTCTTGTGGAAGGTCGTTTCACAGGAATTTTTGGTATTCTGGCTGTCGAGGCGTTGATGCTGAGTTCAGTCTGCCCTGCCTTTATTTTCTTTTCTGGTGCTTTTACCATAGCTAAGAGTTTGGTAAGCTCCTCGACAGTGAAGAGGAGCTTTTCCTTGTCGTAGTCTGCGAGCTCCGGCAGCGGTAGTAGGGTTCTGGATGATTTGACTGTAGGGCAGAAAACATAGTGTAGTTTCGCATCCTTTTCCTTGATAATGAAGGAGTTCTTCAAGGTTTGTTCGTTGGTGAGGATGTCGCCCTTTATTTATGTGCATCTGGGAAGAGGTCTATCCATCTTGAGATATTTGATGATGGATGTGACATGACCTCCCATGCAGATTTCCTTCCCTAGGGAGTAGGTAGATAATTTCTGGAACAGATGTCGTCCAATGTTGACTGGCATTCTGTTTAGAATGGACCGGAGAACAAAGAGATCTGAGATTATAACATTCCCTCCTTCTGTCCTGGGGAAGAGTGTGCCTGCTAGGATTTTGTGTAAGGTGCGCACTAGTCCAGAATGTATATTCGATGCTTTGCATGTCTTAGCATCATAGGTGGGGAGCCCAGTCAGAGATTTCCAAAAGCTGTGCATGTTGAAATTAGGATTCTCAGTTCCCACAACCTTGGCTTTCTTTAGCTTCTCCTGGTTGTCAATAAAAGTTTCATTCAACATGTTTTCTGTGATGACAACCTTGCTGCCGAAAAGTTGGGTAACCAGCCTACGGTCACCTCCATCCTGTGATCTATCCATAATTTCGACTGGCTCTTTGTTAAGAAAGGTGAAAAATTCAGTTGTGGGTTCGGAATATGAGATCTCAGGTACTAAACATAGCATTGCAAGGTTGGCTTTATCTAGCATGTTGAAAATTCGGTCATGGATCCCCATCTTAAGTAGTATGCTGGAGCAGACATACTTAGTAGGTTTTAGGATTTTGTCGGCGGAGAGGGCGGTGTTTATGTAGAGGTTTTCTGGTGGTGGTGCTACGGTGGTGACAAGAGGGAAAGTGGGGACAGTGATGGTTGCGGGAGTGGCAGCAGAGGTGGTGATTGGTGGAGTGTTTCCTGCCAGGATTTGCTCCCTTGCAGTGGCAGGTCGGACTTGCTTTCTGGCTCGTTTCTTGGGGGGCTGTCCCGTTGCAGTATCCTGGACTTTGCGTTTCCCCTTTGATTCTTTAGCTGGGGATTCCTCCTCGGAGTTTGGCTTATATTCCGAGCCTTCATCACTAGAGGATATTTCAATTTCTTCTTCAGGTGCCTCAGCTAGACATTTGTTGAGGTGGTCAATGTCACACAAGACATCCATCATCTTGACCTTTGGTGGGGCCTTTCCAGTCCTGTTGTAGTCATCTCTGATCTTCTGGAGTTTGGCCAGGTCTTCCATCATTTGCTCCTTTGTCCAGAAAGGAGCTTCATCAGATCCTGTGGCATGCTTAGCTGGTGATGTCATTTCTGAAAAGTGAAAAAATTATAAGTAAGAACACATGCTTAGAAAAGAATTGGATTTTTATTCGTATTTATGTGATTTTATATTTTTTTGAAACTTAAACGATGAAGGACAAATGGTTTGAGGACCATTTGGTTCTGAACGGTTTGAGGACCGTTTGGTCCCAAACGGTTTCAAGACCGTTTGGTCCAAACAGTTGTGGAACCGTTTGGTTCCAAACGGTTTGAGGACCATTTGGTCCCAAATGGTTTCAAGACCGTTTGGTCCAAATGGTTGCGGAACCGATTGGTTCCAAATAGTTTGAGGACCGTTTGGTCCCAAACGGTTTTAAGACCGTTTGGTCCAAACGGTTGTGGAACCGTTTGGAAGGTGAAACGTCGGGTGAAGCGGCCGGCGAAAATAAGGATCGCGGCAGAGCCGACGGCGCTAGAGGCGAAGCCGATGATGGAAAAGGTGGAGCTGACGGCGATAAAGGTGATGGTAAAGATGATCGCGGCGGAGCCGGTGGTGATAAAGATGAAGGCGGTGATGGGAGGTGCCACGGCGGTGCCGAAGATGACGGCAAAGCTGAAGAAGATGGTTGCAGAGGCGAAAAGATCGAAATGGTTGCCGCGGTGGTGGATACAGGCATCGACGATGGCGGGGCTACCTTGCGGTTGAGGTGAGGTTGCCGTGAAAGAACATGGAAACTGGGTCGACGGAGGTGGAGGGAACCGGGGTTGCACGAGAGCAAGACAGCGGAAGCAAAGGAACATCTCTTGCATAAGAGTATGAGGAAACTCAAGAATTGAAGAGGGAAGAAGAAGGGGAAGGGTTTGTATTTATAGGAAACGGGGGTCGACCCTAGGTCAAACGGTTTAGAGATCGTTTGGACTCCAAATAGTTTTAGGACCGTTTGGCTCCAAACGGTCTCAGGACTATTTGGACTCCAAACGGATTCGAGACCGTTTGGCTCCAAACGGACGGTTTCAAGACCGTTTGGACTCCAAACGGTCTCAGGACCGCTTGGCTCCAAATGGTTTCGAAACCGTTTAGAAGGGTAAGGGTCAAAAGGATTTTTATATTTTTATGTTTGTTTTGGTTATATGAATTTTTTTGTATATTTTCATTTTGTTATTTTTATGTTTGTTTTGGTTATATGGATTTTTTTTATATTTACATAAGATAAACCTAAGGTAGTTAAAAGAACGGGAAATAAAGAAAGAAACTGAAATCTTGGGTTGCCTCCCAAGTAGCGCCTGGGTTTTACGTCACTGGCTCGATGAAGCTGTGACGTTGTTATGCTGATGGCTTGGTGTCTTTGATTTCAATAGTATGTCTTGGCATTTTATCTGCTGGAGTGTAGTATTTCTTTAAATGATGGTCGTTGACCGTCCTTTCTCCTCCGTTGTTGTCAACAATTATGACAGCTCCAGTTTGGTAAATATGCTTTATGGTGAAGGGCCCGGACCATTTTGTTCGAAGATTTTCGGGGAACAACTTGAGCTTGGAGTTGAAAAGGAGTGCATTGTCACCGATGGCGATGTCTTTCCTCTTAAGATGGTCGTCGTGCCACATTTTGGTTTGCTCCTTATAAATCCTGGCACTCTGATAGGCGGTCATTCGGAGCTTCTCTAGCTCCTGCAGCTAGAGTTGTCTATTTTCTCCAGTACTTTTAAGATCAAAATTTAGCTGCTTGATGGCCCACCAAGCTTTGTGCTCCAGCTCCACTGGAAGATGACATGACTTCCCGTATGCTAGACGGAATGGGGTTGTCCCGATTGGTGTTTTGTAGGATGTTCAGTATGCCCAGAGGGCATCGGGAAGCTTAGTGGACTAGTCAGAGCAGTTTCTATTAACTATCTTTTCTAAGATTGCCTTTAATTGTCTATTTGATACCTCAACCTGACCACTGGTCTGTGGATGGTAAGGTGTTGCTACTTTGTGTTTGACTTCGTACCTTTTCAATAGGGCTTCAAAACTTCGCTCCAAGAAATGGGCCCCGCCATTTGATATGACAGTTCTGGGGACTCCAAATCTGGGGAAAATGATATCTTTGAACAATTTAATAACTGGTTTGGAATCGCTGGACACAGTGGGTATAGCTTCGACCCACTTTGAGACATAGTCCACTGCAACCAGGATGTAGGAGAAGCCATAGGAAGGAGGGAAAGGTCCCATATAGTCTACCCCCACACGTCGAAAAGCTCAATTTCTTGCCACATTGTGAGGGGCATTTCGTCCCTTTTGGATATGTTGCCAGAAAATTGATATTTATTGCAAGATTTCACAAAATCATAGGAGTCCTTTGCTATGGTTGGCCAGAAGAAGCCTGACTACAGAAATTTTATAGCGGTTTTCTTTGCGCTCATGTGCCCCCCCGTAGGTCCTGAATGGCAATGCTCTAGGATGGGGGTAATCTCTTCTTCCGGCAAGCAACGACGGAAAAGTCCATCAGCACATAGGTGAAACATGTAGGGTTCATCCCAATAATATTGCTTTATGTCATGGAGAAATTTCCTTTTGTCATGGTGGGAAGCGGAGGGATGAATGATCCCTGTAGCGAGGTAATTGACAATATCCGCATACCAAGGGAATCCATGGGTTACCTTCATTAGTTGGTCGTCTGGAAGAGAGTCTCGGATAGGGATTTTATCTTCGTTTTCCACTTCAATACGACTGAGGTGGTCGGCTACAACGTTTTCCACCCCGCTCTTATCTTTAATTTCTAAATCAAATTCCTGAAGCATCAACACCCAGCGGATAAGTCTGGGTTTGGCATCTTGCTTCTGAATCAGGTATCGAATGGCAGAATGGTCGATGTAAACAATAACCTTGGATCCAATCAAATAAGAGCGGAATTTCTCGAACGCATAGATGACAGCCAGGAACTCCTTCTCTGTGGTAGTGTAGTTCTTCTGTGCTTCATCTAGCATTTTTGATGCATAGTAGATTACGTAAGGTTTCTTGTCAATATGTTGTCCTAATACATCCCCTATGGCGTAATTGCTTGCGTCACACATGATTTTGAATGGCTGCGACCAATCTGGGGCTCTCAGAATAGGTGCGGAAATTAAAGCATTCTTGAGGGTGGAGAAACTTTGCATGCATTCTTGGTTAAAGATGAACTCAATATCTTTAGTCAGGAGTTGGGTCATGGGTTTTTCTATCTTTGAAAAATCTTTGATGAATCTTCTGTAGAACCCCACATGACCCAAGAAAGCCCTTACTCCCTTTATATCTTTCGGTGGCGACAGTTTCGAGATAACATCAATTTTTGCTTTATCGACCTTGATTCCTCTGTCACTAAGTCTGTGCCCAAGGACGACACCTTCAGTTACCATGAAGTGGAATTTTTCCCAATTCAGTATAAGGCTCGTTTCCTCGCAACATTGTAAAACTTGTCCAAGGTTGATTAGACAGTTATCGAAAGAATCTCCGTAAACTGAGAAATCATCTATGAACACTTCCATTATGGATTCTGTTAATCCTGTGAAAATGGCGGACATACATCTTTGGAACGTAGCGGGTGCGTTACACAACCCGAATGGCATTCTTCTGAAAGCATACGTTCCAAATGGGCAGGTGAAGGTAGTTTTCTCTTGGTCTTCCAGGTGTATGGGTATTTGGTAGAACCCGGAATAACCATCAAGATAGTAGAAATATTTCTAATGAGCTAAATGCTCCAGGACTTCATCGAGAAAGGGCAGAGGGTAGTGGTATTTCCGCGTGGATTTGTTTAATTTCCTATAGTCGATGCACATCCTCCACCCCATCACCATCCTGGTGGGTACTAACTCATTTTTGTCGTTAAGCATGATAGTAGTGCCTCCCTTTTTAGGAACTACTTGGACGGGGCTGACCCATTGGGAGTCAGAGATAGGGTAGATTATGCCAACTTTTAGTAATTTGAGGACCTCCAGGCGAACCACCTCTTTGAGATTAGGTTTCATCTTCCTCTGATGTTCACGTGATGGCTTAAAGTCTTCAACCATGGGTAGTCTGTGCATGCATAAAGTTGGATTTATGCCCGTCAAGTCAGTTATCTTATACCCGATGGCCTTTTTGTGTTTCTTTAGCTCATCCAGAAGTCTTTCTTCCTGGTCTTCTGTTAAGGTGGAACTGATGATAATCAGACATAATTTTTTCTCGTCCAAGAAAACATGTTTAGTCCCCCTGGGTAGGGTATTCATCTCAGGAGCCTTAGGTGGCTCAGTTGCTTCTATAATGGTGACAGCTTTGAGTTCTTCAAAGGTGGCCGTCAGTGCTTCTTCGGCCTTCTCTAAGTGTTGCAGACACTGTTGAACTAGTTCATTCGTAGAGAATTCGACATCTGGGTTGGTTAGGACATTCTCTAGCTCGTCTGATGGCTCAGAAATTTCTAATTGAGACATTTGTTGTATTGCGTCTAGAAGAAATACCTGCTCTTGAATACTAGGGCCTTTCATGCTGTTAAGAACTCAGAATTGAATTGCTTCTTTTCTGAGTCTTAGAATGATGGTACCTGCTTCAACATCGATAAGCACCCTGGCAGTAGCAAGGAAAGGTATGCCGAAAATTATCGAGTATCTCAAATCTTCTTTGATATCCATGATGACGAAGTCGCGCGGGACATAGGCATCCTTGCCTATCCTTACTGGAATATCTTCAATGATCCCCAAAGGTGCAGTGATGGTGGAGTCAGCTAATTGAATTGTCATTGCTATAGGCAGCAATTTGGTGAAACCCAATCGTTTGCACATAGAATAGGGCATAATGGATATGTTGGCCCCTAGGTCAGCTAATCCCTTTTTTGTAGATGCATTTCCAATGAAGCATTGAATTTCGAAGGAACCTGGGTCCTTCTTCTTCTTTGGCATTTTATTGAGGATGATGTCAGAGGTGGTCTGGGCAAGCTTGACAGTTTCTTGTTCCTCAGTGATGTACTTCCTTGATAACAAAGTTTTGAGGTATTTTGCCCAAGCCGGTACCTCGGAGAGAGCATCAAGGAGCGGGATATCGATGTAAAGTTTCTTCATCGCCTCCTTGAATTTTTGGAACCTGGTATTTTTCGTTTCTCGCAGTCTACCCGGATATGGGATCCTTGGTTTATATTGCAAGATTTCTGGCTCTATGGACACTTGTTCTTTATCTTTGCCCTTTGTGCCCTCTGTGGGCTTCTCCGTTCCTTGTTGCGGGCTCTCATTCATCATAAAGGCAGGTGTATCATCATTATCAAGAGTGATCCTTGTAGTTTCATGAAGAGTGCATCCATATCTCGTGGTAACGACATTCAACTGTTCAGGCCTATTCTATGCCTAGGATTCGATTCGGGCTGCCCTGCAAATGTGCATGCTGGAGGCTTCAGTTGTGCAGCAATCTGGGCAAGTTGAGCTTCTACTGCCTTTTGCTGCGCTTGTTGATTAGCGATCATGGTCTGTTGGGATTGAAACATCTGCCTTATCAAAGTCATTTCATCTTCCGGATGAGAAGGAGTGTTTTTCTGAGGATTTTTCTTCTTGTCAAACTCTCCAAGAGAAGTTTCGAGAGCTTGTTGCTTATGAGCTATGGTTTTCAAGGCTTCAGCAATAGCCTTCATCTCTATTGATTCTTCGGCTTTATAGACCTTGAGGACACCTTTGCTAGCTGATCATCCCGAGTTGGACTGATTCTCAGATCCGAGTGTGACTATTTTCCAGGCATCCTCATAATTCTTTCTCATAAAGTTTCCTCCAGATGAGGAATCCAAAAATTGTTTGATATCATCACTCACTCCCCTATAGAAAGTTTCTATCAATTGGTTCTGGGAGATTCCATGATGAGGGCACTTTCACAAAAGTTCTTTGAACCTTTCCCATGCTTCAGCAAGGGATTCTCCGGGAAGTTGAGAGAAGTGATTAATCTGCCCCCTGAACTCATAAGTCAGTGAAGGGGGAAAGAACTTCTCCAAGAACTTTTCTTCCAGGGGAGCCCATGTGGTGATTATTGGCTCCTTGTCAAGTGAGTTATACCAACTCAGATCTCTCCCAGATAGAGTGAAGTGAAACAGATGAAGCATTATTGCATCAAAAGCAACTCTGACTTGCGGGACCAGGCGACATAGTGCCTTAAACCTCTTCAGATGATCCATGTAGTCATCTCCAGAACCCCCAGAGAATGAGATGCCCTGCATGATCTGAATCCATTGGGTTCGGATCTCAATGTTAGGAATGTTGATGATCGGAGGTCGGACCGGATGGTTGTCTTCATAGTTCTTTGGGACAACATAATCCCTCAGCTGCTTATTCCTTAGTTCCAACTGAGCAGCTTGGGTTGCTGCCTTATTTTCAGCTCTGATACGGGCCTGTTCTTCCGCACGAATCTCTGCTTGAATCTGGGCATGAGTATCAGCAATGAGTTGTGCTCTTCGAGCGGTGATGGCGACGTTGACCCTCTCCATCACCAATGCAGCCTGGCGTTGATCTTCAGT
This sequence comes from Alisma plantago-aquatica, assembly GCA_963693085.1. Classification (NCBI taxonomy): domain Eukaryota; kingdom Viridiplantae; phylum Streptophyta; class Magnoliopsida; order Alismatales; family Alismataceae; genus Alisma; species Alisma plantago-aquatica. The sequence continues at coordinate 1,428,204,480 of OY856409.1, forward strand.
CATTTTCCTGGCTCTTTGGCGATTGAGTCTAATGCGGCGATGGAAGCTTCTCTCTACCTCATAGTCAAACTCCGGATCAGGGGAGAATCCGCGGTTATGTGATGATCGCATACACGTTTTCTACCTGAGTAGAGAAAAGAAAACACCTTTTAGATAATGGTAGAGATATAATGATTTCAAGAATATATGGATTAATGATTGAAAGAAAGTGTAAAAACCTAACCAACTAGCAAGATACTAAATGAAATTAAAACGTTCCGTTGTCCCCGGCAACGGCGCCAATTTTTGATGGAGCTTCCACTTATGTGGAATTGCATGCACCAACTAAAAATCCTAAAGATAGTAAGTCTTTAGGTTTAGCCTTGCTTATACTAGATAGAGAACTCCACCCACGTATGCTAAGATACGTGGACGTCTTATCATAGTATAGTTAAGGGTTGAATCCACAGGACAACGGTCTTGTTGCAAGCAACAAGATGGAAAACGTTAGAGTTTCACTTAGTCTCTTAATAGTAGGCACTTAGTCAAAAGTTTGGTTTGTTGTTTTAAACTAAGAACATGTAAAATAAAGCAAGCAAGTAAATCTAAAGACGTTAAACAGTGATAAAAGTCACTAGGGTGTGATCGGTTTTTCACCGCCACTACACATGGATCAAGACATGCAAAGTAAAACATAACCTGCAACAAGAGTTTAGTCAGTTAGTATCTTTGTAGACTTAGTTTCCTTTTGGAAAACTAACTATGAGAAGTGTGGGAATGTTGCAAAGTCAGCCATCCCCGAACGAATGGTCAACTGCTTTGCACCATTCCCTTCGCAAAGTGTGTTCCTCGACTCATCAATGTTGTACTTTCACACGTCAACTGATTCCATTTCATAGCATGAAAGTACAACGATGGGAGTGAGTATACTCCACTTCTTGAAAGACACTCCTAGATACCGAAACAGATGCATGGTGGATACATGCACCAAGAACCAACATACAAATGAGTTTCAGATCTAATAGTACAAACGTAGACAATTCATTCTAAAAGATAAAAGATAACACAGGTTGATGATCAGGAAACATGTATTCATTAAACGTTTGATGTTGAACTGAAAAGATAATAACTCTATATTACAAACTATGGATTACATTTACATGATATGAAAACATGGGTAGCGGGGCTACTCCCTGCACCCTAGTGAGAGAGACTACTCGCTCATAACTAGGACAAAGAAGGAGGCAAGAAGAGAGAGAGAGCACCATCTCCACAAAGGAGAGAGGAAAGTCAACCCCTTAGAGAGAGAGAAACGATCCACCAGCTTCACTGGTTGTGCGATGACGAGATCTCCCTCTTCCCACCTTCTTTGGCAGAGAAAGAGAAAGTAGCTTCGAGATGGAGTATGGGTCTCAGACCGGCAGCCCCTGGGCAGAGGATGGAAGTCGGATGTGCTCTGGAGTGATTGAGGCAGCCTTTGGACGTCTGGAAAACAAAACTCGTCTTTTGAAGGACCCTTGGGGTCTTATTTATAGGCCTTAAGTGAAGTCCAAATGGTTTGGAGACCGTTTGGCTTCATGCGGTCCTAGGACCGTGTGACTCCATGCGGTCTCGGGACCGGTTGGCTTCATGCGGTCCTAGGACCGTTTGACTCCATACGGTCTCGGGACCGATTGGCTTCATGCGGTCCTGGGACCGTGTGACTCCATGCGGTCTCGGGACCGGTTGGCTTCATGTGGTCTTGGGACCGTGTGACTCCATGCGGTCTCGGGACCGGTTGGCTTCATGCGGTCTTGGGACCGTGTGACTCCATGCGGTCTCGAGACCGATTGGCTTCATGCGGTCTTAGGACCGTGTGAGCCCATGCGGTCTTGAGGCTGTTTGAGTCTTTTATGATTTTTTTGTGTCTTTTTCTGCATATATAAAAAGGAAAAGTTAGTCTTGTAGTATATTTACAATAAGAGGGAATATTTAGGGATTATGTATAATTTTAATTTAGAAAGAGTGTGGAAAACTAAAGAAAATACTAAGACAATCATCCAAAATTGGAGGTTGTCAGAAACCTTCTTTTCTGACCAAAAATACAATTTGCTCCTCAATTCTACTTTTTTACAAGCTCTTTTTCATAAATTCTTAATTGAGTTATCTAAATAAAATAATAAAATTTCCCCACAAATGTTAAATTGATTTTTCTTGATATCCTAAATTATCTCTCTCGATTTTCTTCAATTTTATCCCAAACATTTATGAAATTACTAGAAAATTATGAAACCAATTTTCATCCAACCAGGACACCCTTTAGATCTAAGCCATCCACCATGTGTCACGTTGCATATCTCCTTGATTCTCTCACCCCATAGGTGGCGTATTATGGTGGTCCACCACCACTTACAAAAGGTTCTATCCAGAACTCCAAACTCTAATATACACGTATAAATACCCCTCCATATCCGTCGTATTCTGAGCCCTTATCGGACCTCCTAAAGCTGGAACATCAAACTATCTCATTGATTTCCACATTACTTGTAATGAGAGGATCCTTCCTTGAACAACACCTGCACTGTTAGCCTTAATCCATTAAAACGATAGTCTAAACTGCTATGTTACAACTATTATGCTGTTAAAACTTCTCTACTATAACTACTATGTTATTCTTTTCTTAATTACATCTTATAATAAACCCATGTCTACTAATCAACATATAAATCCTACACATTGTTCCTAATCACCCATGAGGGATCTCTCTCGTGGGATGTCCAGAGGTGACTATACCCCAATTTATTTTAAAATAGCACTTTCAGGGCAATGAGGAGAAATTCGAGGACATTTCCATCCCTAAAAGAATGCCCACAGCCAAAACATGTTTTTTTTATCACTTCTTGTTTTCCAATCAACATGAAATTGCTCTTTCTCCGAATCACATTGAAACAACTCGATATTGGTTTATTGGGCAAGATGGGGGTGCTAATCATTCCCCACTTATAATAAGATCGCCAAAGCTGATATCTCTAGTTTTTGTCCTATTTTTTGTTTCCGTATTTATCTGATTCTGATGGTGGCTCAATTTTTTGATTTGACTTCAACAACTTATTGTTTTTTTTTCTTATTTTCCATATAAAATGTGGTGATGACTCAGAACACCTATCTTAATTTTCCATGTGATCGATGAACAAAGTTTTACCATTAAAATAATAGTAAGCACATCCATATTTTTTTGAGAGGGTGCAACCTAGAGACTCCACGTCGAATGCCAAGACAATATGAGCCTTACCCCCATAATTTTGTTGTAAGGATTAAGCAATGTAAATTCTATTCTTTTTTGTTATTTCTATTTTTTCAGTTTTATTTTCATTTTTTTCTTTATCAGGTTGGTTTTGGGACTAGGTTGCACGTCCCTCTACACCTATAGCCTATGGCTTGCAGATCAAGGTGATCCACTAAGCCCCCTTCCTTTCTGTCTCTATGAATTCTGACAATTTCTGTTGTTTGTTATTTTTTTTCTTTATTTTCCCTTTCTTTTTTCCTGATTGATTTCGAATTTTGTCCACACTTCCCTTTTATGATTTCATGTTCATATCTCGTACATCACTTTTTTTAAATTTTATTCCCCCTTTTTAAAAATAAATAAAATGGATAAAAAAGAAAAATCAAGGAAAGGCGAATAGAAGATGTAGGTTGGAATCATGATTTGATCTTCCTTAAAAAGTATTGTTAGTATTTTTTTATCTACATATGATTGGATTTCATGCTCTGTGGTCTCATTTATAAAAATGTTAAAATATTACACTAGCAATCTACTCTCCTATAAACCTATGCATCATGGAACTATCAACCTCATGTTGGATCCCTAGAAGTGATGCAGGTCGTTAGTATTGGTACCAGTACAACATTAAGTTGAATGTTCAAAGGCCTTGCACACACCTCACCCTCGTAGCACTCACGACTGATTACAACTACCATAGTCATTAGGGGTATTTGAAGTACCTCTATCCACTGAACCCATGTTACTCCCTCAATGAATGTCATCTATCCATATAGAAGATAAGGATCAACCCCTCCTATGTTGGTCGTGTTTGAGTGAGGACTTAATGCTGATATAAACTCATGGCTAAAAGGGGAGGGTCATTTTCTTCCTATATAAATCTTGTTGTGGGTAATGAGAGGTTTTAGATTATTGCTAACCCCTTTTTTATGCAAGTACAACAACCTTTTTAAGGTTAGCAATCTTCCCAAATCAAACAATCTTTATAAGAAAATTAAAAATCTTCTCAGTTTAAAAAATCTTTCTAAGAAGATTAACAATCTTTCAAATCAGATAATCATTCAAGAAGATTAACAATCTTCTCAAATCAACAATCTTTTTAAAAGGTTAATAATATTCACAAATCAAACAATAATTAAAGAAGATTAACAATATTCTCAAATCAAACAATATAACTAAGAAGATTAACAATATTGTTAAATAAAATAATTTTAGAAAGAAAATTAACAATCTTCTCAATTCAAATAATTTTTTTAAGGTTAAAAATCTTCTTAAATCAAACAATCTTTTTATAAGGTTAACAATTTTCTCAAATCAAACATTCTTTTCAAGAAGATTACAAATATTCTCAAATTAAATAATCTTTTTAGAGGTTCACAATATTCTCAAATGAAATAATATTTTTAAAGATTAAAACTCTTTTAAAATTCAACAATCTTTTAATAAGATTAAACAATCTTCTAAAAAATATCACAAACTTCTTAAAAGATTAGCAATCCTTTCAAAAAGCAAACCATCTATTTTTTCTAAAAAGTGGATCATCTAGTTTATCAAATTCAACAATCATTTAAAATATGAATAACTTTTCAAAAGTTCTATATTTTCCAAAAAATATGCTAATAAATATCTAAAAGTGAACATAATTTTCTTTCTAAAAGGTTGAGTGAGGCAGTTCTTCAAAGTTTATTGAGACATCATTTATCAATGCCGGGTTCACCCATCGCAAGGTCATGGACTATGACCTAAAATGGACCTCACAACTCCACCCTAAACTAGACCATCTTATGCTCTTTATGCATACGTATACAATCATGTACTATGGCATAGAATCAAACCACAACACATACCTAACTCTATAATCCATAAGGATATGTCATGCCAAGGCTCCCTCCTTGTCGACCGCTCGTGGCTTCCAAGGGGCAAGGACCCCCAAGAAACCCCTCAAATTAGGAGGAAATGTCATGGATTCTACCAAGGATTTTATTCTAGAAACTCCATTGGATGAGGATGCCCTAGAGGAATAATTGATTGATTAGGCACAATAACTAGGTCAACATGGGCTACCTTAACATTAATCGACCACTTGAGCCTTCACCTTTCATCCTATTTTGAACAATTCTTTTGGTATACTTTCCTAAGGAAGATCATGTAGACCATATTTAATTTTTCCAACAAGGGCATTGTCAAGTACATCTTAATCCAAAGTTGAATAAACTCATGTATCTCTCCAAGTCTAGGGGCAAGTACCATCACCTAAAATTTGACGACAGTAAAAAGTAGAGACTATTGCAGGTATCCTTCAACATGAGAAGATTGCAAGAAACTAGTTAATTCTTTTTATGAACTTCATAGACAAAAAGGGAAGTAATTTTAACTTCTTGTCTAATATAATACGTGTGGTAGGACCCATACCCAAACACAAAGTATCTTATCATATACCGTGATCCCTACTTTTGAATCCCATTAATGTGAATTTTAAGATGTCACACGAAGTTCAAGGAACCCATACATCACTTGCTCTTATCGATGATCAACCAAAATGGCCAGAATTAGTAGTGTGGACAAATAATTTGAGAGTGGCACAAAGGGACATGCTAGCCACAATAAGAAAGATAAGCCTATTGGAGGGGAAAAGCACAAAGAAGCCACTATGATGCTGGAGACACTTTCCTCTCAGGAAGGTCCTCTGTAATGCACACCAAAGCAATTGGCTAACATGCCATTCATGCCCCCAAGCTCAAGATACATAGGAGGGTGGAACTATCCATGATTCACTAGATAGAGAGTTCCATATGTTGATTTATTAACGAAATTCTACCCATACATCGTGTGGGGTTCGCACCAGCCTCAACCAGAACCATTCCAACTAGGGTCCTATCAAGGTCCAACTGTTTTGAACACTAGGTAAGTCCCAGTAACTCTGTAAGTGGAGACATCCATCTTGAATCCTAAAGGAGAGACTAAGGTAAAAAATAAGGAGGAGGAAGTTACAATTGCAAAAGAAAATCCCAAGGAGGCTAAGAAAGCCATTGTTGTAGTAAAGGTTCAAGCACAACACCTGAATGGTTATAGACCTATCCCCAACCTACATTCTTTTTATCCACCACCCCACTCCTAGTACAATCTATATATAGAAGAAAGGTATGAATTCCCACCACCAATATACATAACACCTTCAACAAAAGTCAGACCTCCAGTGATACCGGTGGTAGCCACCTACCAGGAATACGCTATTCCAAAACCTGTCGTTGTGGATCTCCTCTTGCGAGATCTTACACAAAATCAAACAACTAGAAGGGAAGAAGGATAATGGAAAAACCTCCAGGGACTTCTACCATATCCCAGATGCAAATATGCCTGACAACTTCAACATGCCTAAGTTCCACGAGTACTATAGAAAGTGGGGCCTAAAAGCCCACATCAAGGCACACTACTTAGACATTGTAGAGGTCCAAGATGATGATAAAGTGTTAATCTGCTTTAGGTGAACTTTGACAAGTCTTGTCTTGATGTGTTATAACAAAAAAGACATGACAACCATCACTGCTTGGGCCAAGATGACTGAAAGGTTTACTTATCAATATGTCTAGAATCTAGATCAAGTCCCCACTAAGGTGGATCTAGAGGCACTACAATAGAAGGTAGACAAAATCTTCTTCAAGTTTGTAGGACGATGAAGAGAGATAATCACCCAACTAGCTAGAGTTCAAGCCCATGGATAAGGAGGCTCTAGACATGGTGATCAAAGATGCTATACTAGCTCTCACAACCATGTTATCCCTATAAAGGTATACTACATTCCTAGAGTCATGCAAGAACGAGTCTCGATTAAAAATTTCATCAAGAGGGGGGTCTACCGAACCACAAGCCTCACTTTCCAGCCAAGTCTGCCTCTCCAACAACCAATTAGAAGCCCAACTAGACCAAGGCAAAAGAAACTAATGCAATATTAGGAGCGGTGCTCATCCGAATTAGAAACAGTGAGCTACAATAGGTGACCGTCCAATTCTTTCCGGTTCAAGCATCAAAATATCAGGCAACCAACATCTAGACACCCTAATTGTAGTAGGATTGGATGGTGCCACCCAACTACAAGCCACGATACATTCCTTTGTAGTATTTGTGGCTACAAAGAAACTACTATGGGTATGCATCACCATCATTTTAACTGCCTATGAAGCAAGCAATAGCAAACACTTATTCAGTACCGAATAATCTTGCACCTCATGCAGAGCTACAAACCATGGATCCATAATCAAAAGAACCCTTTAAGCCAAAAAGGAAGTTCACTCTACTGAGAGCTTACCTCATCACAATATTTCCAGACATCAAGCACTTGTTGAAGTTCCCAACTATAAGGGAACAAATAAATCCCCTACCAAAGAGCTACAATGCCAATGTATTTCATAACTATTGAGCTTAAGGGCACAAGATGAATTCCTACCTCATGCTCAAGCATGCATTGCAAGACTTGATAGAATTCAATGAGGTCAACACAGGCACATCAGAGGAGTTGCCTTCATATTCCAACACTGTAGTTGTCATCTCATGACTAGAAGACCCAAAACATGGGCTTATCCTCTCTTTGGAACAAACCATCAAGAATTGGTCTCGAAGTGTGCAAATCATCACTTTGGTCCAAGATAAGAAATTGATGATCCCAGTGTGCACCAGGAACCCAATCAACATACCAAGAGCTCATTAGGGGAAGAAAGTATTGAAGATCTAGGATCCTAAGGTATTGGTCCTAGGTTAAGCTTAGTAGAAGACAATTCCTCATCCAGTGGTGGTGGTACAAGTTGTGGCATCCAAATTAGCCATGTCGGGGATGGAAAAATACCCTATCCCACTAGGATTACCGTTGACCCTCGATAAGGGTACAAAGAAGACCACTAGATCTGTAGAAGTCCCTACTAGCATCCCATAAGAGGATACACGCAAGTTTTCCATCCCTATAGTCAACACCAAGAAGGTACAACCAATGCCAAAGCTTCACAAGGAAACAAATTTCAAAGGCTCCAACATAATTCAAACTCTAGAGGAAATAGGGGATATCAGTAGCACAAATAATGCAAAGCTCCTATAAACACGGTGAGGAAGTTATGAAGACATTATAAGGGACTTACGTCTCCAAAGATGTGAGCCTATAAATGCTTGCCGCCACCATCAAGTTAATCACAATCCCACATATGGTCTAATAATTCAAAGATGAGTTCCCCATAGGAGGAAGTCACAATAAGACATTGTAATCACCCACCATATACAAGGGCCTCAAATTCCCCTCTTTCTTTGTTGATAATGGTGCATGCCTCAATGTGTATCCCCTCAAGATGCTCGTCAAATTGGAAAGGGATCCCTCTAACTTACATCCTACAACGAAGAAGGTGACCTTGTTTCAAGGGGTGATCAAACATTCCTTAAGAGAGATCATGCTTAAACTATAGGTTGGACCACATACATTCATAATACCATTCATGGTCATTGAATTGAGTCCCTCCTTCAACCTGCCCTTGGAAAGGACATGAACTTTCCACAATGTGGGGGTCCCCTCATCACTACACCAAAGATTGAAGTATCGGCTGGGACATGGCATTGTCATGGTTTAGGCCAATAACCCTAGCTCCCTAGCCTGCATTAAATAAGACAATATCCAATTTCACTTTGAGATGCTTCATGTTGCCAACATCAACTGGGTGTATCTATGAAGAAGAGCTAGCCATCTCCCATGTAATCCCACATTTTCACTCGACAACTATGAGATTTTGTATATCTTCCTAGATCAAGGACTAGGAGCCAAATGACAAGGAAATATAGAGATCATCCAGATTCCTCTAAGACAAAAGGTATTGGGCCTAGTATTCTATGGCTCATCATGTACACTACCTTAGGTCACCAAGTGGATGCCATATTGGAAGCCCATAGTGTTGTGGCCTACTATGATGGACTTGACTTGAAGAGGTTACTTCAACTATCTATTGTTGCCTAGATACTTGATATGCAAGGCTCGATACACTCAGCTGGATGAAGAGTTTTCAACTCAAAGTATAGTATCGATGGACCTTAACCATGAGTACAAATGTATCCATCTGTACTTTCCCAACACTGTGGCTATAATTGAATAAGATACCAACATCACCAAGGCCATATTACATGTAACTATACCTTACCTCATGTAGGAGGTCAACGAAGATGAACAGACGACTACCCCGGGATCACATCCAGTATTAGGGAGATCACCCTCATCATTGAAGAAAGACATGACATCCCTACCACCCAAAACAAGCAATAGTTCAAATGCAAGATTATTCCTCTAAAAGAGGAAGCTACCAAGCTTGTGCCTAGCCTTGTTACTGAAGTATCATGCCCCGGGCTCCCTGACGTAGGATAAAGCAATGACAAGCACCATGATGATCACATTTGCAAGGTGAAAATTACCAACCCAACTACAAAAGAAATGTAGACACCATCCAATGCAACCATCTATGGTCCTTTTGGAATGGCCTCGGCTGGCCTAGACAATACAATAATGTGATTATGATTTGCAAAGTCATAGAGGAAGACAATGACATTCTATTAGATAACTATGACAAATCCAAGGACATGATTGAAGGGTGGAGCATCAATGACATATTTGACGCGTAAGTTACAAAAGACCTACAAGCCCTCATCAATCCCATCCTGAACAATAAAGAAGACCAAAATTGGTGCATAGATGATTGCAACGTCATGAGGACCAGGTTTCCTTATGCACAAAAAATAGCCACTTAGAGGAATAACACACCGATGGGATAGATATCCCAGAGTGTCTATTTAGTCATGGTCTGCCACATCCCCGCTCACCCCCAAAAAATCTTAAAGGTTTTCAAAATCCACAAAATTCCAAAAATTACAATCATCAAAAAACCCAAAAATAGTTGAAGACAAGCATGCTCTCCAAGAGTGTTCTAGCAACTTCACCGATGTAGCACACATCTACAACAATGAATACACCAAGTTTAAGATGTCCCCATCTAGCGATATATGAAAAAGGATCGTCAACTTTTCATATTGAGGACGTGACAGAGATAATGAATCTCATCTCAGACCCCAAGCAACAAAAAATTAAATCGGGGTGCATCTACCACAAGATTTCAAAGACTAGTTGATAGAATTTTCACACCACTACATCAACATGTTTGCAATGAGCTACTCTAAAAATCTTAGGTTGGATGAGGCATCACAGTTCATTGAATTCCTATAATCCCCAACGTTCACCTTATCCATTTGAAGGTTAGGTGGCCATGACTAGAATGGAGCCTCAAGACCATGGAAGAATTCAAAAATAGTACAATGTTGGTTTCTTAGAGCCCGCCAGCTATCCTACATGGCTCACCAACATTGTGCCAGTACTAAAGAAAGATCACAAGGTATGAATGTGCAAGGACTATTGCAATTTCAAAAAAGCATCTTTAAAAGATAATTTCCCACATTCACACATAGGCTTACTGATCGACAACACCGCACAACCATGCACTACACAGTTTCATGGATGGGTTCACTAGCTATGAGAAGACATCAGTCATCATAGAATGATCAGTATTCTATAATCGAGTGATTCCATTTGGTCTCAATAATATCAGAGCTACATATTAGTGGTAGATGGTCTCTTTATTTCACAACATGATGCGCAAGGAGGTAGAGGTTTACATGGATGATATAATTTTCTAAATCTAAAAGTCCAAGAGATCATATTACCACTTGAGAAGCAATTTCAACAACTATGAAGATTGTCCCTTTTTCTAAATTTAGGGAAATTTGCCTTTGGGTTCACATATGGCAACTTACTAGGGTACATTGTCAATCAGAGAGAAATCAAAGTTGACCCCATGAAAGATCGAGCTATCCAGGAGATGCCATTACTTGGAGTAGAGAAGGATATATGAGTCCTTCTCAATCATCGCCAATACATCAACTACTTCATTGCCAAGATCACACCTATTTGTGAGCCCATTTTCAAGCTACTAAATAAGAACTCAAACTATGGATGGAACAAGTAATGTGAATAGGTGCTCTGGAAGTTTAAAGACTAACTCACCAATCCCCCAATATTGAGATCTACCATTCCATGATACCATTTAATCCTTCCCCTATCAATTTATGAAACATCAACAAGGATTCATGAGTCAAGAAACAATGGATGGTGAGCACACCATATGCTACCTTTCCAAGAAAGTCAATGACACTGAGGCCCGCCACATTATAATTGAGAAGTATTGCCTATTCTTGATAAATGCAACAAGGAAGTTGTGTCAAAATTTGATGACATACCCCCTTCATATAATTGTCAAGCTTGACACTCTCTTATGTTTGTGTGATTACCTACCCTAACTGGACAACACACCAAGTGGCAAGTAATGTTGTCAGCGTTCGACATAATTTACCTACCAATGAAGATAGTCATGTTGGCTAAATGGACATCTATAAATCCCTTTGTTTTGATAATGATAAACATTTCATTCTTGTTGATCTAACGTGCTACTTGAGTGTTGTAGGAATAAGGTGAATGACAAAGCACTAGGGAATCTATATGCTTGAATGATTGTAAATGTCATGAAATGTAATCAATTGTAAACTTGTACAAATATATAATGTACAAGTACTTAGACTTCATGTAAATCAAGCGTTAGATCTTCCCTAGCTAAACACCACATTTAGATAGGTCATCTCCTTCAATAGTGTCACATATGCACACTCATACACACACTTAATGTCTTTATTTGAAACATTGAAATAGGGTCTATCTCGGTCGACAAAATCCTCGACTGAGACACTCTCGGTCGACAAACTTCTCGACCGAGAAAGACCCAAGTAGCCGTTAGACACAGCTGACAAGGTAGTTGGCAGTTGGAGATAAACGTTGCAAACACTTGATCCAGAGAGCCTGTCGGTCGACAAAACGTCGACCGAGTAGGTGTCTCGGTCGACCATTTCTCGACCGAGATGGTCTCTGTTAGCAACTGCAGAATTAATTAACTAGTCGTTGTTAAAGCAACTAACTTATATCTAACGGCTAGTTAAGCATTTAGAAACCCCTAGAAAGTGTCTAGAACGTTCTTAAGCACTTGTAGGACATTCCTATAAATAGGACATGCCTTAGGACACCTAAACTTACTTGATTCCACACTTGAGCAATCTTTGAGCATACATTTACATTGAGCAATCTGTTTGTGAGCAATTAAGCATATTGGCAACTAGCTACTTCCTCTCCTAGCTCAAATTTCGTGTCCTATAGGCTATCATCTCCTAATCCACATCCATCACAATTCCATACATATTGGTTAGGAGATCTACACGCTTGATCTAGGCAAATCAAGCCTTGTGCTTCAAAGGATAAGTTGTAATTTCCATTTTCCTTTCTTGTTCACTATTATTGTTTGTACTCTCCTTGCTACTCCTAGGTTGGAGGCTGTGGATTGGAGAGGTTGGAAGATCTTCTTGGTGAACAAGGGGACCTTGAACTACTTCAAGAAGGCTGGTGCAATAGGAGGTTACTTCTAAAGAGGAAGGCTACTTCAAGGGGGAGCTTGGAGTTACTTCAAGAAGGCTACCTCAGGTTTGTGCATCTACTTCAAGTGAAGGTTGTTCAAGGGGTGTAAGAAAGTATTGTATTTTGTGTAAATCCTTGTGAAGGTAATAAAATTAATACTTTCAAAATCCCGGTTGGGTAAGCAACCGGGTAGTGGACTGACAATCTTAGTATTTGCTAAGATTGGAACCACTCTAAACACTTGTCTCCTTCTTCCATTTTCAATTGTGGTTGTTTGAGTTAAATAATTGTTAAAATAATTTAAAAACTCTATTCACCCCCCTCTAGTGTTTATCAATTGGTATCAGAGCAGGCTTCAAGGAGCTCTAATCGAGTCTTGAAGGATGAAGGGTGGTGGTGTTAACAACCGCAAGCAAAGGAAAAGCATGGACCAATCTTCAACAAGTTGCAATTGGTGCTTAGGAACAAGGCACACTACACTTAACTGTCCATGGAGGTCAAATAAGGAAGATGTGCATAAAGAATGTCTTATTGCTACAATAAGTGAAGAAGAAGAAGAAGAGGTAAGCCTTTTTGATTTATCTAAAGAAGAGCTAGTTGCTAGTCATGAAGAGACACATAATAAATATATTGAGTGCAAGAAGAAATTAAATAAATCTAATAAAGCAAATGATGAGTTACATGCTAAGCTTCTTGCTCTCACATCTGAAAATGAAGATCTCAAAAAGGTTATTGAAGATCATGATATTAAGCTAAAATCTGTAGAAGTAAATTGCAATCTTCTTTCCCTAGAAAAATTAAATTTGCAAACTCAAGTAAATGATCTTCAAAAACAACCTATTTTGTGTACACATCTAGATTATGATATTATTGTGAAAGAAAGAGATTCCTTGCTATCTAATCTAGATCAAGCAAAGTTAGACATCAATAAGAGAATGGATGAGATTGTTAAGTTGTAACAAAAAGTTAGTAGTTTAAGTAATAATGACACTCTTGATAAAATCTTAAATAATTCTTACCATCAAATTGGAAGGAGAGGACTAGGTTACAATCCTAAAGGAAAATCTTATCAAAAACCTAGTTGGGGAAGAACACAAGTGCCAAAGAGCCAATCTATGTATGTACCTAAAGGCACAAATACATATGTACCCAAGAACAACCTAGAACAAAATCATAGAAGGAGATATGAGGTTGATTCTATATGTTGTCATTACTGTTTGCGCCTTGGACACTATTCCTTTTCATGTCCTTACAAGAAAAAGGATGTCGAGTTAGTTTGGGTCCCAAAACCCCCAAACTAAATGAGCAAAAATAAGTTGAGATATGACCAAGGACCCAAATTGCATATTTATATGTCTATCTCAACTTAACAAATTAATTCAAGTATTTAAACATCTAACTTAATTATATATAATTCTTTTAAATCTAAAAAAACAATTCTGATTTACTTACTGAAAACAGCTCTGAAATAGTACAGAACCTCTCTCGGTCGAGAATCTGTCGACCGAGAAAGATAGTCGGTCGAGAAATGGTCGACCAATCCGGTCTCTGTTGTCAAATCTAAATCTGCTGAATGTGTTTTCAATTAATCAAATTGCTATCGATTTATTGTTAATGACTGATCTTACAAGTTGAAGACCATCATGTGTTATGACATCTAGTATAAATGATCACTGTATTTCATGATATTATATGTTCATTACATCATGGACATGCTTTCACTATTCAGCTCATAAAGATGATAGAAAATGATTATTGTATGCATGGATCCTTGATGACACATTGGCAAACAAAATGATTCATTTGTGATTTGAAAAAGAACTTTAAGGCTTGCAACACATGAGATAAAAATTTCTCAATTAAGAACGTGAGATATTGCTTTCAAGGATATATATTCTCTTGAAGAATCTTACATGAAAACAAGGGTACAAGAAGAAATAGAATTTGATATTTATGCATCTACAACAAAGCTTATATAAATATTCTAGGAGAATTACGAACGGAAATCTTCATATTGAGTATCACTCAAAATTGCCTCTTGGTTAAAATCAAGCTTGACCAAGGGGCGCTATGGTCGTAGTCAAAGTTGACCTAAAATAAGTTTGGCATAATACTTATTTGAATATCATTTTCTATATAAAAATTGTGATCAAAAGAACAATTAATTTATGATCACAAAATTGTCCAAATATTGGTAATAATAATCACAATATTACTCCCTTATAAAATATATATATGCTCTACAAATTCAGTCTATCATTTACATTAAAAATCAGCTTAAAAATTCATTCACAGAAAGTTTGTCGGTCGACGAATTCTTCGACCGAAAACATCTCGGTCAGCCTATCTCTTTCGACCGACAGACCTCAAATAAAAATTACATCGGACACACTTCCAGTCGACAATTATTCGACCGAGCCGATGTCGGTCGACAATTGTTCGACCGAGAATTGACCGTTGGGATATGACCGTTGGAATCTGACCGTTTGAATATAACCGTTGTCGGTCGGCCGTTGGGCGACCGAGTGGCGCGCCTAGGATATGACTGTTGCCGGTCGTCGGTCGACAATTTTTCGACCGACCAGGTTACTGGATTTCTATAAAAAGGACCAAAAACGGGTCATTGTATTACACCTTCACATTCTTACTTCCTTGGCTTCCTTCTAGTGCATTTGTGTGCAACTCTTTAGCCTCTCCATCTCTAAGACTTTCTTGCTTCTTCTCCACCTTAAAGACAAGAAATGGCTTCATCATCAACATGTGGAAAGAAGAAAGTTGCTAGCAGGAAAGAAAGGGTGGCTACTCCACCATTGACGATCATCAACGACATCCCCTTCGTCGACGCAGATGTTGGTGATCGCTATCTTAGGCTATTCTCCAAAACTCCTCTTCCACGACGGCCGGTTGACGTCATGGACTTCCTCAGCATCGTCGACCTGGAGGATCTTTTTGAGGTGCAAAATTTGAAAGAATTTCTTAATCCTTCCTTCCCTTCCTACTCTTCCAAAGTGGTAAATGAGTTCTATGCAAACCTAATCTCCCATTCCGAAAATGAAAATAACTTCTTCTACTCTATGGTCAATGGGCATAGCTTTTGATTTACTGAGGAGGATATTCTTGACATGCTCAACATAGACTCAGAAGAATACCAAGACACTCTTGACCTTACCACTGGAAATACACTTAATACTCTTTCCCAAGATGACAATATCGTCAATCTTAGTGAGATTAAACGAACCATTTTTCAATCTAATACAACTTGTCACGAAGATAGGGGCACTACTATGCCATTAACCTCAAACCTGCAGCTAGGATTATCAACCTTATTGTTTCCACAAATATACATCCTAGAGCAAATAAGTCTGAAGTCCCTACCTTTCGCATGTATCTAATCTATGCCATCATCAAATGCATTCCCATTAATTTTATCCGCATCATCATTAAGAATATGCTTGAGTTTTTTGGCAATCCCCCATATGCTGATTTCGTATGCCAAATCACTCAACACTTTCTTAAGACACAAATTGAGGGCATGGGATACACATGGGAAAGAAGACCACAAAAAATAAGCAAAAACACAGTAGAGAAGATGGGAATTGATTTTGGACACAAGAGGGCTAGGACGGGAGGTGAGACATCTAGTCAAGACATACCACCACCACCTCCTCCTACTAACCCATCCTATGATCCCATCCAAAACACCCTAACCTATGTTGCTGGGTCACAATACCATCTAAGCAGACAATTAGATTATAGCCATCATGCCATGACCTACCTAAATCAAAGGATGCAAACCCTCTCTCCAAATCAACCAGATGAGTATCCTTATTCTTTAAATCCTGGCATGCTCAACCCATATAATCCCTCTTACAACTACTACCAAACTCCACCTCCACCATCTACAGATCTCACACATACTCAGTTTTCCTCAATACAATTACAAGACATTGTTGCTCATTTCCGCTTTGATCGTGTTCCTACCTTCTTGGAAGCATATGCCTTAACCAAGACAGGTGCTTTGGAGTGGCAAACTCTAGTCAAGTATTATGGAGCTGAGCAATTTCTTGGAAAAGACCCTGATATTGATGTAATACTTAAGTCTTTCCAGTGAGATTTGGAGTGTTCGTTGTATTAGTTGTAATAAAATGGTTATCTTTGCATGATTGTAATGAATGGTTATCTTTACATGACTTGGTTATCTTTGCATGATTGTAATAATTCCATGATTCTAATGAATTGGTTATCTTTATTGATTATAATGGATATTCCTCTATGGCATCATATTGAACATGGCTTATAAGACTATTCTAGTAGAGCATACAAAGTAAGGGGAGTAATAAATATGTCATAAATAAAAAAGGATGAAATCTTTGCAAATACCTGAAATTTAAAATTGTGGCTAAATTGACCATCTATTGAAGAAGGATATCTATTTAAGGGGGAGCAATACTTTTCATATAATATTTGTTCTTAAACGGATATCTTTTTGAAATGACAAAGGGGGAGAAATAAATATAAATGCAAAACTCAATCAATGAGTTTAATAAACAAACTCTTGGCTTTACATTGAAAGTTGCTATATTCCCTAAAGAATTGGATTTCATGTTCCATACTTCATGGGGAATAATAAGCACACATTTTATAAACAAGAGAAGAAATTTACAAAGGTAATCTTCAGGTATGAAATTCACATGTTTTATATTTTCTTATTTTATATTTAGGAAATGTTTGTCATCTTCAAAAAGGGGGAGATTGTTGGCTAAATGGACATCTGTAAATCCCTTTGTTTTGATAATGACAAACATTTCATTCTTGTTGATCTAACGTGCTACTTGAGTGTTGCAGGAATAAGGTGAATGACAAAGCACTAGGGAATCTATATGCTTGAATGATTGTAAATGTCATGAAATGTAATCAATTGTAAACTTGTACAAATATATAATGTACAAGTACTTAGACTTCATGTAAATCAAGCGTTAGATCTTCCCTAGCTAAACACCACATTTAGATAGGTCATCTCCTTCAATAGTGTCACATATGCACACTCATACACACACTTAATGTCTTTATTTGAAACATTGAAACATGGTCTATCTCGGTCGACAAAATCCTCGACCGAGACACTCTCGGTCGACAAACTTCTCGACCGAGAAAGACCCAAGTAGCCGTTAGACACAGCTGACAAGGTAGTTGGCAGTTGGAGTTGCAAACACTTGATCCAGAGAGCCTGTCGGTCGACAAAACGTCGAACGAGTAGGTGTCTCGGTCGACCATTTCTCGACCGATATGGTCTCTGACAGCAACTACAGAATTAATTAACTAGCCGTTGTTAAAGCAACTAACTTATATCTAACGGCTAGTTAAGCATTTAAAAACCCCTAGAAAGTGTCTAGAACGTTCTTAAGCACTTGTAGGACATTCCTATAAATAGGACATGCCTTAGGACACCTAAAGTTACTTGATTCCACACTTGAGCAATCTTTGAGCATACATTTACATTGAGCAATCTGTTTGTGAGCAATTAAGCATATTGGCAACTAGCTACTTCCTCTCCTAGCTCAAATTTCGTGTCCTATAGGCTATCATCTCCTAATCCACAGCCATCACAATTCCATACACATTGGTTAGGAGATCTACACGCTTGATCTAGGCAAATCAAGCCTTGTGCTTCAAAGGATAAGTTGTAATTTCCATTTTCCTTTCTTGTTCACTATTATTGTTTGTACTCTCCTTGCTACTCCTAGGTTGGAGGCTGCGGATCGGAGAGGTTGGAAGATCTTCTTGGTGAAGAAGGGGACCTTGAACTACTTCAAGAAGGCTGGTGCAATAGGAGGTTACTTCTAAAGAGGAAGGCTACTTCAAGGGGGAGCTTGGAGTTACTTCAAGAAGGCTACCTCGGGTTGGTGCAACTACTTCAAGTGAAGGCTGTTCAAGGGGTGTAAGAAAGTATTGTATTTTGTGTAAATCCTTGTGAAGGTAATAAAATTAATACTTTCAAAATCCCGGTTGGGTAAGCAACCGGGTAGTGGACTGACAATCTTAGTATTTGCTAAGATTGGAACCACTCTAAACACTTGTCTCCTTCTTCCATTTTCAATTATGGTTGTTTGAGTTAAATAATTGTTAAACTAATTTAAAAACTCTATTCACCCCCCTCTAGTGTTTTTCAATTGGTATCAGAGCAGGCTTCAAGGAGCTCTAATCGAGTCTTGAAGGATGAAGGGTGGTGGTGTTAACAACCGCAAGCAAAGGAAAAGCATGGACCAATCTTCAACAAGTTGCAATTGGTGCTTAGGAACAAGGCACACTACACTTAACTGTCCATGGAGGTCAAAGAAGGAAGATGTGCATAAAGAATGTCTTATTGCTACAATAAGTGAAGAAGAAGAAGAAGAAGAAGAGGTAAGCCTTTTTGATTTATCTAAAGAAGAGCTAGTTGCTAGTCTTGAAGAGACACATAATAAATATATTGAGTGCAAGAAGAAATTAAAGAAATCTAATAAAGCAAATGATGAGTTACATGCTAAGCTTCTTGCTCTCACATATGAAAATGAAGATCTCAAAAAGGTTATTGAAGATCATGATATTAAGCTAAAATCTGTAGAAGTAAATTGCAATCTTCTTTCCCTAAAAAATTAAATTTGCAAACTCAAGTAAATGATCTTCAAAAACAACCTATTTTGTGTACACATCTAGATTATGATATTATTGTGAAAGAAAGAGATTCCTTGCTATCTAATCTAGATCAAGCAAAGTTAGACATCAATAAGAGAATGGATGAGATTGTTAAGTTGTAACAAAAAGTTAGTAGTTTAAGTAATAATGACACTCTTGATAAAATCTTAAATAATTCTTACCATCAAATTGGAAGGAGAGGACTAGGTTACAAGCCTAAAGGAAAATCTTATCAAAAACCTAGTTGGGGAAGAACACAAGTGCCAAAGAGCCAATCTATGTATGTACCTAAAGGCACAAATACATATGTACCCAAGAACAACCTAGAACAAAATCATAGAAGGAGATATGAGGTTGATTCTATATGTTGTCATTACTGTTTGCGCCTTGGACACTATTCCTTTTCATGTCCTTACAAGAAAAAGGATGTCGAGTTAGTTTGGGTCCCAAAACCCCCAAACTAAATGAGCAAAAATAAGTTGAGATATGACCAAGGACCCAAATTGCATATTTATATGTCTATCTCAACTTAACAAATTAATTCAAGTATTTAAACATCTAACTTGAATATATAATTCTTTTAAATCTACAAAAACAATTCTGATTTACTTACTGAAAACAGCTCTGAAATAGTACAGAACCTCTCTCGGTCGAGAATCTGTCGACCGAGAAAGACAGTCGGTCGAGAAATGGTCGACCAATCCGGTCTCTGTTGTCAAATCTAAATCTGCTGAATGTGTTTTCAATTAATCAAATTGCTATCGATTTATTGTTAATGACTGATCTTACAAGTTGAAGACCATCATGTGTTATGACATCTAGTATAAATGATCACTGTATTTCATGATATTATATGTTCATTACATCATGGACATGCTTTCACTATTCAGCTCATAAAGATGATAGAAAATGATTATTGTATGCATGGATCCTTGATGACACATTGGCAACCAAAATGATTCATTTGTGATTTGAAAAAGAACTTTAAGGCTTGCAACACATGATATAAAAATTTCTCAATTAAGAACGTGAGATATTGCTTTCAAGGATATATATTCTCTTGAAGAATCTTACATGAAAACAAGGGTACAAGAAGAAATAGAATTTGATATTTATGCATCTACAAAAAAGATTATATAAATATTCTAGGAGAATTACGAACGGAAATCTTCATATTGAGTATCACTCGAAATTTCCTCTTGGTTAAAATCAAGCTTGACCAAGGGGCGCTATGGTCGTAGTCAAAGTCGACCTAAAATAAGTTTGGCATAATACTTATTTGAATATCATTTTCTATATAAAAATTGTGATCAAAAGAACAATTAATTTATGATCACAAAATTGTCCAAATATTGGTAATAATAATCACAATATTACTCCCTTAGAAAATATATATATGCTCTACAAATTCAGTCTATCATTTACATTAAAAATCAGCTTAAAAATTCATTCACAGAAAGTTTGTCGGTCGATGAATTCTTCGACCGAAAACATCTCGGTCAGCCTATCTCTTTCGACCGACAGACCTCAAATAAAAATTACATCGGACACACTTCCAGTCGACAATTATTCGACCGAGCCGATGTCGGTCGACAATTGTTCGACCGAGAATTGACCGTTGGGATATGACCGTTGGAATCTGACCGTTTGAATATAACCGTTGTCGGTCGACCGTTGGGCGACCGAGTGGCGCGCCTAGGATATGACTGTTGCCGGTCGTCGGTCGACAATTTGTCGACCGACCAAGTTACTGGATTTCTATAAAAAGGACCAAAAACGGGTCATTGTATTACACCTTCACATTCTTACTTCCTTGGCTTCCTTCTAGTGCATTTGTGTGCAACTCTTTAGCCTCTCCATCTCTAAGACTTTCTTGCTTCTTCTCCACCTTAAAGACAAGAAATGGCTTCATCATCAACACGTGGAAAGAAGAAAGTTGCTAGCAGGAAAGAAAGGGTGGCTACTCCACCATTGACGATCATCAACGACATCCCCTTCGTCGACGCAGATGTTGGTGATCGCTATCTTAGGCTCTTCTCCAAAACTCCTCTTCCACGACGGCCGGTTGACGTCATGTACTTCCTCAGCATCGTCGACCTGGAGGATCTTTTTGAGGTGCAAAATTTGAAAGAATTTCTTAATCCTTCCTTCCCTTCCTACTCTTCCAAAGTGGTAAATGAGTTCTATGCAAACCTAATCTCCCATTCCGAAAATGAAAATAACTTCTTCTACTCTATGGTCAATGGGCATAGCTTTCGATTTACTGAGGAGGATATTCTTGACATGCTCAACATAGACTCAGAAGAATACCAAGACACTCTTGACCTTACCACTGGAAATCCACTTAATACTCTTTCCCAAGATGACAATATCGTCAATCTTAGTGAGATTAAACGAACCATTTTTCAATCTAATACAACTTGTCACGAAGATAGGGGCACCTACTATGCCATTAACCTCAAACCTGCAGCTAGGATTATCAACCTTATTGTTTCCACAAATATACATCCTAGAGCAAATAAGTCTGAAGTCCCTACCTTTCGCATGTATCTAATCTATGCCATCATCAAATGCATTCCCATTAATTTTATCCGCATCATCATTAAGAATATGCTTGAGTTTTTTTGCAATCCCCCATATGCTGATTTCGTATGCCAAATCACTCAACACTTTCTTAAGACACAAATTGAGGGCATGGGATACACATGGGAAAGAAGACCACAAAAAATAAGCAAAAACACAGTAGAGAAGATGGGAATTGATTTTGGACACAAGAGGGCTAGGACGGGAGGTGAGACATCTAGTCAAGACATACTACCACAACCTCCTCCTACTAACCCATCCTATGATCCCATCCAAAACACCCTAACCTATGTTTTTGGGTCACAATACCATCTAAGCAGACAATTAGATTATAGCCATCATGCCATGACCTACCTAAATCAAAGGATGCAAACCCTCTCTCCAAATCAACCAGATGAATATGCTTATTCTTTAAATCCTGGCATGCTCAACCCATATAATCCCTCTTACAACTACTACCAAACTCCACCTCCACCATCTACAGATCTCACACATACTCAGTTTTCCTCAATACAATTACAAGACATTGCTGCTCATTTCCGCTTTGATCGCGTTCCTACCTTCTTGGAAGCATATGCCTTAACCAAGACAGGTGCTTTGGAGTGGCAAACTCTAGTCAAGTATTATGGAGCTGAGCAATTTCTTGGAAAAGACCCTGATATTGATGTAATACTTAAGTCTTTCCAGTGAGATTTGGAGTGTTCGTTGTATTAGTTGTAATAAAATGGTTATCTTTGCATGATTGTAATAATTCCATGATTCTAATGAATTGGTTATCTTTATTGATTATAATGGATATTCCTCTATGGCATCATATTGAACATGGCTTATAAGACTATTCTAGTAGATCATACAAAGTAAGGGGAGTAATAAATATGTCATAAATAAAAAAGGATGAAATCTTTGCAAATACCTGAAATTTAAAATTGTGGCTAAACTGACCATCTATTGAAGAAGGATATCTATTTAAGGGGGAGCAATACTTTTCATATAATATTTGTTCTTAAACGGATATCTTTTTGAAATGACAAAGGGGGAGAAATAAATATAAATGCAAAACTCAATCAATGAGTTTCATAAACAAACTCTTGGCTTTACATTGAAAGTTGCTATATTCCCTAAAGAATTGGATTTCATGTTCCATACTTCATGGGGAATAATAAGCACACATTTTATAAACAAGAGAAGAAATTTACAAAGGTAATCTTCAAGTATGAAATTCACATGTTTTATATTTTCTTATTTTATATTTAGGAAATGTTTGTCATCTTCAAAAAGGGGGAGATTGTTGGCTAAATGGACATCTGTAAATCCCTTTGTTTTGATAATGACAAACATTTCATTCTTGTTGATCTAACGTGCTACTTGAGTGTTGCATGAATAAGGTGAATGACAAAGCACTAGGGAATCTATATGCTTGAATGATTGTAAATGTCATGAAATGTAATCAATTGTAAACTTGTACAAATATATAATGTACAAGTACTTAGACTTCATGTAAATCAAGCGTTAGATCTTACCTAGCTAAACACCACATTTAGATAGGTCATCTCCTTCAATAGTGTCACATATGCACACTCATACACACACTTTGAAACATTGAAACAGGGTCTATCTCGGTCGACAAAATCCTCGACCGAGACACTCTCGGTCGATAAATTTCTTGACCGAGAAAGACCCAAGTAGCCGTTAGACACAACTGACAAGGTAGTTGGCAGTTGGAGTTGCAAACACTTGATCCAGAGAGCCTGTCGGTCGACAAAACGTCGAACGAGTAGGTGTCTCGGTCGACCATTTCTCGACCGAGATGGTCTCTGACAGCAACTACAGAATTAATTAACTAGTCGTTGTTAAAGCAACTAACTTATATCTAACGGCTAGTTAAGCATTTAAAAACCCCTAGAAAGTGTCTAGAACGTTCTTAAGCACTTGTAGGACATTCCTATAAATAGGACATGCCTTAGGACACCTAAACTTACTTGATTCCACACTTGAGCAATCTTTGAGCATACATTTACATTGAGCAATCTGTTTGTGAGCAATTAAGCATATTGGCAACTAGCTACTTCCTCTCCTAGCTCAAATTTCGTGTCCTATAGGCTATCATCTCCTAATCCACAGCCATCACAATTCCATACACATTGGTTAGGAGATCTACACGCTTGATCTAGATAAATCAAGTCTTGTGCTTCAAAGGATAAGTTGTAATTTCCATTTTCCTTTCTTGTTCACTATTATTGTTTGTACTCTCCTTGCTACTCCTAGGTTGGAGGTTGCGGATTGGAGAGGTTGGAAGATCTTCTTGGTGAAGAAGGGGACCTTGAACTACTTCAAGAAGGCTGGTGCAATAGGAGGTTACTTCTAAAGAGGAAGGCTACTTCAAGGGGGAGCTTGGAGTTACTTCAAGAAGGCTACCTCGGGTTGGTGCATCTACTTCAAGTGAAGGCTGTTCAAGGGGTGTAAGAAAGTATTGTATTTTGTGTAAATCCTTGTGAAGGTAATAAAATTAATACTTTCAAAATCCCGGTTGGGTAAGCAACCGGGTAGTGGACTGACAATCTTAGTATTTGCTAAGATTGGAACCACTCTAAACACTTGTCTCCTTCTTCCATTTTCAATTGTGGTTGTTTGAGTTAAATAATTGTTAAAATAATTTAAAAACTCTATTCACCCCCCCTCCAGTGTTTTTCAAGTCAAATCACAACAACTAGGTAAACAATGTGCATACTCCACTCTCCAATAAGAAGCAACACATGAATAAGACTTCCTCGTACACAAGGATGATTAGTCCATTAGATGTGGTTATTCTTCCAGTTCTAGACATATAGACAATCTTCTTTGATAGAGCTATCAATTGTAAAGGAACTGTTACGACCCCACCTTCCGGTAACCCCCAATTAAGGGAGACCGATAGGTTGAAGCCACACCCATAAATTCCGGATCAAAGGTTCGACATATAACCAAGAACAATTATTAAATTCTAACAGACTATACTAAAAAATGGTAATAAATTTTTTCCTTTATCATACCTTTGAAAAGTTTGGAAGGTACTAAACTTCTAACCACATTTGAACTACTCTAACTGGTTCCTCCTTGTTCTTTAATTCTTGAATTCATAATGTGTCGCTTTACTGTTTGTACTTTTGGGATTTGTACCTAAATTGCCGACAAACAAAACAACGGTCAACCAAAGCTGGTATATGGGGAAAACCAATAATCTGCAACTATGTAACAATGTAATCAAGCAATTATTCATTTAACAATCAAGATTACATTTTAAGCCATACAACTCAATCCATACATATTCCCAACTCTGTGTTGTTCCTGCGGTGAACTTTTATTATACCTCTATAAAGGTAGAGTCGCATGGCACTACTCCAGGTAGCCCAATATCTAACTCATTGTGACTTGATGGTCCTACCACAAGGGTAGCCATGTACTAAGTCATCCATAGACCTGATGGACCTACCCAATAGGTAGCCATGTACTAAGTCTTCCTCTGACCTGATGGACCTACCCAATAGGTAGCCATGTACTAGGTCAACTATCATGCCATAGAGGGAACCAGGAACTGAGCTTGTAGGCATATATCCTTTTTGATAGTCATAGCCACATTATAGTTTGCATGAACTAAATTCATCCAACAATTTATTTAAAGCATCCGGTAAAACATTCGAGAATCATCGTGAACTAGAACAGTTATTCATAAGCGTAACCACATACCTTTAATTGCAGTTTTCAAGACAGATTCAAGTATGTAGAGAAACCCAAATAATCAAGCAAGGTTGAACAGAAATCTTGAAATAAAAGCACCAATTCCTTTTATTAATAATTATCCAATTCCTATTATACTATCTAGAATTTCAATTCCAACTTTAGGGTTTCTTTTGGAAATTAGGGTTTTGCTTCTTCTTTCATTCTTATAATCTTTAATCTATCAAAACCCCTAATTTCTCATTGTAGCACTCTTAACAATTTTAGGATCTTAATTTCTCCCTTAATTCGAAATAACTTTGCTTTTATTTCCTTTTCCCTAAATTAGGGTTTTTATTATAACTTAGCCTCTTTTATGAACTACAACTCTATTTAAGGCATCTTTGTATTCAAAACAAATAATTTAGACCATTTTCATTATCAACAGAGTTAACCTTATCAATTTGTCCGATTGATGTACTAAATTATACCCTTAATCTTCAATTAGGGTTTCTTATTAATTCTTAATACACTTTATTAGACAATTATGGCACTTTTGCAAAACGGAGTGGAATGAGGTTCTGAAAACATTTTTATCAGATTCCTTGTATTTTTCTATATAACTTTCATATATAAAGTTTTGTCATTGGACGCTCCTAGCTATTTCTATTATTTTGCAAGAATAATTCTTTTTCTTGAATATTCGATTAAAGGAAAACATTACCCAAAAAGAATGGGCCGTTTGATTAGTAGACCCATGATCTGCCCTTGGATCGAACGAAGTTGGTCGCGTGCCTTCAAGCACAGTCGCCCCTTCTCTGGACCGTCAGATGCCAACGACACCACCGTGGTCTCGGATCTAATGCCTGGCAAGTCGTCACCTACCTCAGACCCAGCAGCTCGCACGGTCAACTTGATGGTTAACTCGGAGCTCTAGGCATCCTTTGCTCGCTTCGACCGTCCAGGGAGCTTCGCCTCCCCCCAACGAAGATGAAGGCCAGTTCAATTCTTGTCCAAGCTCCCCCCAACTAGGTCCTCCTGCTCGCCGGATTCTGGCGAGGTCCTCGGAGACAAAGAGGGCGAAGGTCAGGTCGAAAGAACCAATTGATTGAGCAAAAACGCTCCTTGCACAAATCCGCAGAGGTTGAACTTGTAATAAATCCTTCTGGTCCTCTCCAATGACCTCCCCTATATATAGGGTCAAAATCAGATTGGCGGAAGATGGGTGTTTCCCAAAACGTCCTCAAATCCCATTAGAACTAGGGATGGTTCCCTTCGCCATCATCCCCCGAGTTCAAAGAACCACTTAGGAAACCTGCCGACTCCTTGGATCGGGAGGAAAACAAGAGGCAAATTCCCTCTGTTAAAGGCAGAGTCCCAGACTGCCTGGGACAAGGACGATGAGTGGCGCATGTTGGATCAATATCCAACGGCCCACCATCCTCGCGCTCAAACCAGATTAGGAAATATTTTCCTAAATTCTCAATTAAAGCCATATTCGAGGGAAAACTTGAAAAATTAATAACTCCCAAATGGTAACTCTTTTCCCACTCAAATTTTTAGGGAAGCCTAATTATTCTTTTTCTTTCATCCTACCAAATTTGGAGTCATTATCATAAGTTCACGATTCCTTTTCTTGGTTTGCAAGTTACCATCATTTTAATCATATTTTCCATGTCTTCTTTATTTCCTTTCATCATTAATTCATGATTTTGAGTTCCTTGAACCCCAAGGAATCTATTATCTCGAAATCTTATTTTTTTGGGGAAATTATTCCTTATCCTTTTTCTTATTTTATTTGATTTCCTTTATGTATTCTTTTATTCCTTTAACTGGGCTCAAGGACCAATAAGGCTCAATAAGTAATTACACAAACAATCATACATGAAATTCATTCCAATCAACACATCACATCAATCATGGATTTCATTCATCTTTAAAAAGAGATTTAGAATCTCATTACATGCTTTGGAAAAATGGGGTCGTAACAGGAACTCACGTAGGGGTGGTCGTTCAGAACCCCTAGGGAGAGAAATTATCTGTAGGAAGGCAGTTGGAGTTCAACGCCACTAACAATATCGCTAAATATGAAGCTTGCATCTTAGGAATCCATCTTGACAGGTAGTAAGGGGAACGCCACTTACAAGTCTACAATGAATCCCTTATGGTAATATCTCAAGTCAACAAAAATTGAAATATGTGCCATGAAAACGTGGTTCAAGATAAAAAAAACATGTGCTCTGTAGCTAGAAACTTTGAGCACATCTCCTTTAATTTCATCAGAAGGGAGCACAATGCATTTGTATATGCTTTGGCAACCCATGCTTCCTCGATAGAATGCCTTATCTTTTAAGGTATAGATACTCTCTCAGCCTATCTATTACATGGTCATCTACAACCCACCTAATGATGAAGAAAAGGCTTTGTTCCATGACATAGGCATATCTAGAAAATCAAGCCATTCCAAAAAGCTTATCCTAAAGAGACTAGAAGGTGCTCAGATGACAAGCCATGCAATATATCCTAGGGACAAAACAACAATATCACAGATTCTACAACCAAACTCTTCTAAGATGTGTCAAAAAGGTGGAAGAAAAAACTCTCATGAAGGAGGTCCAAGAAGGGTGTACAATGCACATATGAATGGAATCACGCTACACAAAAAATACAACTCTTGGGGTACTAGTGGAACACCATGGAAAGGAACTATTTCCACTATGTATGTAAATTCCGAGCTTGCCAAATTCATGGTGACTACATTTATTCACCCACCAATAAAATATACAACATGACCATGCCTTGGTCGTTCCCAGTCAGGGAATGCACATGGTCATGAAAATCAATCCAATGGCATCAAATGAAAGCTAATTAATTATGGTCACAATTGATTACTTCACCAAATGTATAGAAGCCATGTCCATCATGAACAAGTCATTTTAACAAGTCATGAAGATCCTCAAGAACAACATCCTAAGTTGATACATGTTATTGCTTGAGATTGTCTCTAACAACAGTACAAACTTTATTGCCAAGAACGTCAAAGAGTATTTGATCTCTTTGGGTATCAAACATCATGGAACATCACCATATCACCCTAGATTAATGAGACCGTAGAAGAATCCAACAAGAACCTGACAAAAATTCTAATGAAGATAATCAACTGTCATGTCGTGGTTCAGATCCCATTCAATTTGCATGCTATGAGAAGTGGATATCTCTGAGAAGAAATGGATTCAAGATTTAATCTACTACCTCAACACCCTGGAAGAATGACAGACAAGATCTCTACATCACACAGTGTTATTAAGCAAAAATGGCTCAAGCATTCAACAGAAAGGTTCGACCCCATTATTTCCAAAATGGCAACCTAGTACTGCACATCATGCAAAATGTTGATTCTAGAGGCAAGTTAAACCCTAAATGGGAGAAACCCTACATCACCCATGACATCTATGATCAGGGTGTGCACTAAAGGACATGGATGAAGACATTCATATTCGTCACATTGATGCTAGACTCATCAAGTGCTACTACTACTACTGATGATCAAGCTTCAACTATAAGAAAGACTTTAGCAAAGAGTCTTGTAAGGGAGACAAAATATCCCACCCCTCTAAAAAACACATGAAATCTACTTAAGTACTCGACCATGTCCCCCGTGCACTTTGAAGTGCAAAGGTCAAAGTAGAACCTAGGTCCTAGGATAGAAGAAGCATGGTTGTTATTCTGAGGCCCAAATGGTTCGCCAACCTAAAAATAACGCCTTAAAATAGGACAATCTTAATAAAATACACTAAATTGTTCATGATTGTGGAAATGGCAAGGTGACACCCCATGATCAACATGATAGGAGGATAACAGAAGCTATGAGTTTCTGGTGGCAAGTTAGATTTGTTTCTCTCAATCAATGCCCTGACACCTATAACTAGATAAATACCATAACACTGACATCTCTTAGTATCAACCTAAAAGTGAAGGACCGTAGGGAGAAATAGAAGTTGAAACTCCTTACGACTATCGTTGCCTCATATCTGGAAACAAGGTGAGACCAAAATCCACATAGACTAACTCAGGAGATACCCCCTCTAGGAAACCCCAATTCATTAGCCACATAATCTTAGGTTCTTATACTAAGGTCATGAGCATCAATGTCTAACAAAAATCTTCAAAGAAAAGATCAACGACAACTGGACACCTCATCGAAAATTATCCTAAATCCATTAAATTAGGCAGACATATGCTTGTGGTAGATCACTACAGTAAGGCATATTGAGAGTAAAGCCTACTAGGGTGTCTCTGACACATGGCGTGTTGGCCCAACTAGGTAAGTTTCTACCAATACACCTGCTACACAACATCAATTTAACACTTAGCATGATACCCATGTCCAACAAAGATTTGATCAATTTCCTCCCCTAGATTGAGGATCCCTCTCATGATAGAATGTACCATGAATGTTTGGAGGGAAGAAAGACTTATTATAAGGAGATCTTGATAGGAAATAGCTTAAAAATTCTTGGGGTTTCAACCTTCTAACTTCATTCAAGGAAGTGGGCAAGGATAAGGTGACTCTAGCATATGTTAGGCAAATATATAGCCATCCCTGGTGACCTGAACACATAGGGGGAGGTACATATGGATCTCAATCACCTGATTTGTCAGAAAGGATCTCATGAACACAAATCTTTATTTCAGAATGAATCTATTACAAAATCTCAATTCCATTCTCCAACAAACTATATATACATATATATATGTATATATATATATATATATATATATATTTGAGGACCATATATATATATATATATAGAATAAAAAGTGTTTACCATTTTGGTTCTATAAAGAATCAAAAGTCACTACCCCTGGAGGCGTTAATGCAAACCACTCCAGATACTCGAGAGAACTATCCTGTCCAATAAAAGAATCACAAGTCAACTTCTTTTGGTTCAACCACATCTATGCCACCTTCTCGTGAACCTTTTGGGAATCCATAATTAATATCTTGAGAATGGAGGACATGCTTCAATATGATACATGTACTGACAATGAGTAAAACTATCTCAACACTGACATAGGTTAGTAGGAAACACAACTATCCAAACCTAATAGGATGATCAACCATTGAAAATCTGATATGGCAACTCCATAGTCCAAATTGTCAAGAAGGAATTTTATCCTTCCCCAACACATGTTCATAGATCTAATGCCTGCAAGCCACTGATCCATATCACTGCACCGCTAAAGAAGCTCCTTGAGTGAATGTTCTTTGACAAGAAATCATTTTCCATGCTATGGTGAGGGTTTGAAGACTCCATCATATGAAGGCGTGATGCACATTCTGAAATGAATATGAAAATCCTTGAAGGGTCCCCTCGTCCTCTCAGTCAATTGGAGACTTGTACAAAAATTTGTTTTGTTCAATCAATATAAAAGGGACGATAGTCTCCTTCTCCCAAAGGGAGAAAACACCTCTAGAAGTAGCAACCATCACCCACCCAACACTCTCTCCAAAAAAATAGCTCTACTAAGATAATCAAGGTGTATGCTTGCAAGCAGATCATGTTGAGAGAACCAACACCGTGTTGGGCCTCGCTCTTAAATGACTCCCATAGGGGGGCATAAAAATAGAGTGACTTTCATCCGCCAACCATCAAGAAGCTTGGGACTTCTTCACATATAGGAGAGTCCCCATCTCAACATTCCAACTTGGCTTCACAGACCAACGGTCATGGAGGTGAAGCTGGGTAATCTTGGCCACATCTTCCAAGGTAGGAGTCAGAACAACGTCCCCAATATGTAAGGAGTGACTTATAGGATCCTAGAAGGGGATCACCACCGACATTAGCTCTCTCACAACATTGACGCAAGCCAGATGACAAAGATGATGAGTCACATCAAAACTTTCCAGTTTTACTTCTTTAGTCTCAGATAGATCGATGATGCAATGACACACCAAAGATAGATTAATGAAAGGAATCCATAGAAGTTTAGTTTCACTATTCACCTTCTCTACCATGAATGTGGGACAAAAAAGTCAAAGATGTACAAAAAAGATGAAAGTATGCATACATATTTATAGGCTCCAAACAAGATAAATTTTCCTTCCAGAGACAAAAGGACTCATACCCATTTTCCCAGTAGAATGATGCAGCCCACCATAGAGGTAAACATCAACAATCATCATGAACATGCATCCCAAGATAGAAGGACTCTATGTTCTAGAGGCTGGTGGAATGCTGAAATACAAGATCCATAGATGGCACATGGATGGAGGCAATCCACTAATTCTACCAGACATCTTTTAAAGACCAAACTAATGAAATCCAATTCTGATTCAAAGATCAGAAAACCTCGCAATCTGATTTAACCTAAACTTAAAATTTTATTTTAATAATTACAAATGACAGAAAGCATTTCAAATAACAACATGACTAATAAATGATTTTTCTTGTAGGAAAGAAAAATAAATAAAATGAGCTAGAAGTGATGAAATGACTGCTACTTCTTTAGCTTTTTCTTCATCCACCCCATAAAATTCTTGGCCAAAATTGATGATCAGTAAAAGAAGACGCAGAGGAGCAACACTTCCCACTCACATCACATCAAACAGCACTAGTGAACCACTAGTGAATAAAAAAGGAATTGCTGGAAGGCACCTCCATGGCCAAAGAAATATCCCTACAATGTGAGGAACCTGCTCCAACGCCATTCGATGGCTGGTTTACAATATGAAATGGGACCTCGGTAGAAAAGTCACCCAGGTCACTGGATCCCCTAGAGAATTGATTGTGCATGTATCCTAGAGGGATGCTCAAGCCAAAGAGTCTACCCCTACATCTGCATCCGCTTCCTGGAAGGACAAGGTCCAACCAATATATATGTGACCTCAACCTGGGAAAATTGTCAAAGCCCAAAGTGCCAACAGGCAGAGAGGATGGAGACTCCAGAGGAGGAACTACGTTAGGAGGTGGTGCATGATGAAGACCTTATCCATAATCATCCTACTCCTAAGCGATGTCATATATAATCACATGTAGAAGACACATGTCAAGACAACACAAGAAAATGATGACAAAATTAGATTCAAAATTCTTAAATAAGCAGACGTCGATGCTGATTGTATGCCTCTCTAGAGAAAAGCAACAACTGACCATGGTCATAGTTCCACTCAAGGTGCTCGTCATGTGTCACCTAACCCCACATCATCTCTCAAGCATCCTAGCATATTCTGAGACTAGGAGGAACCAACATATAAAAAGGGTCAAAGGGATTGGCCAACCACCAACCCATTGATGAGAAAAACACTCACACATGTATTTAACACCCCCCTATGGGTGATTCAAACTAGATTCGAAAAGTGTTTTTAGTACTCATCATGCGTCACCTATGCCCAAATCAGCCCTGGAGGATCTCAGTAGATTTTGAGACCAGGAGGAACTAGCCTAGACAAAGGGTCAAAGTGAATATGCCAGCCACCAACCCATTGGCGAGAAACATATTTTCCCATGCACAAAATACTCCCTGAGGGGGATTCAAACTAGATCTAGCAAGTATCTAGGGATAACGCCTCAAAATAGACAAAACATGATGTGACTACCTTGCCATATTGGAACATGGAGAAGATCCTAAATGGACATGGGAACAACAATGAACTGGAAGTATACACATGATAATGCATTGTTAGAAGTGATACACAAACCTCAACTATGGCCATCATCTCTAGTTCTTCCCTCCACTACTCATATTGCATCTTACTACTACACACAAATTAGTGGTGACAGGTGGAAGGGACGCATTAAAATATCCCTCTGAGTGATATGATTCTGAAGCCAGAGGTGATCATAGTTCCATAGCTATAAAGAAAAGGTCAGCAAAATTAGCCATTGTAGATATTTTAAAGAAAAAAACAAAGCAACAAACAAAAACTTAACACAATCAAGCCAATGAAGCCACCACAACCCTTTGTAGCTGGACCATCTCCCCCTTGAAGTATCCCACAAGACACCTCCTCAAGTTCTTCAGTAGGTGGGCATACACACAACCACCCCAATCATAAGAAGGTACTATATTCATATCTATAAGGAAAGAGAACCCACCTATATCTTCCGTATTCCAAATGCTATTCATAAACAAGCAACCAATGATCAACAAGAACAAGAACACCCTAGCCCCCAATGTTGCATAAAAAGGATCATTTCCACCCCTCCTCTCACCCTCCCAAAATAAGGTGGTTCTCAACTAAGTAAAGTTGACCTAATACCTAGAGGTCATCTAAATATCATCAGGGTTCACACTTAGAATCCCATCTTGACGCCACTACCCCCACTTTTGTCAGTCATGCATAGAATCGATAGCAATCCCACTAAACCCTAATCTAGTGATACTGACAAACTCACTAGGTGTTATGGCTAACTCACAAAAACAAAGTGGAACATGCTAGTTTATGGGTGGAAGTTCTCAATTAAAGGAAGGAGGTAGTGCATGTCAACTATACCATACTGACAAATGCTACCAAAGTTGGTTCCCTCAAGTAGATCTACCTCCTAAAAAACTAAGATATAGTATAACATCCCCAACTCAGTCCAATGGGCCTACATATACACATACGACAATCTGAAGCCCTAAAGAGACAAGCCATAAGATAAAGTCAAAATCATTGCCACAAGAGGAAAATTCCATTTCAAGCTTAGTAAAGTACAAAGTAAATAACATGGAGCAAGGTTTCCAAGTTATACCTCATCTCGCTCAATGAACTCTGTGATACATGCTCATCTAAAGCATGCATGGATGAGCACAAACCACTCAGTCAGGAGTAGCTCTCCTAAAAACCTACTCCCACCACTGTGATGCATGTCTATAGCAAACACCCATCACATATTTCATAAATCAGATACAAACTCAATAAGAGAAGCTACAATGAATACTGTGGATATGCCTCAGTTCGTACATTGTGACCCACATCTTTCTCATATATGATAGGGTCCTACTCATGCCAGCCATGAGATGCCATTTTCACAAATATGATGGTAACGACATGACCTTTCCACATTAGCAGAAATTATCCTAATCAGAGGGCAGAGACAACTAAGAAAACATCAAAATAAAAAAATTATCTGGATGGCAAATCATATTGCGCACCAGGTCATCTTTAACCTCCATACCATGAAGAATGCCAGGAAGAAAAAAAACCTAATTTCTCCAACGAGGGCCAAAATGGCCAAACAAAAGTGCAAAAATGAAACTATACCTTCCCCAAGAATAGTGTAGCTGGAACCCACACAAAAATGGTGTCAGAGAAGAAAATCAGAAGCTTTATTGCTGCCACAGAGCCACTACCCATAATGCCACCTGGGAGGGTTGGAGGAACACAACAATCTACCAAACTAAGGTTGGTGGACCATAGTAATCCATCGACTCTATCCTTCTCTTTCCTCATGGTTGCAGTCACCTTCAACTGTCTCTAAGCTAGTCGTCGTTGTCGTTGCTTTGCATAAGTGAATAAATGGGAAGGGTGCTTGATACCCTCTCATTTTCCCTCTTTTAAAATAAAAAGATTTACAAAATTTGTAATTAGGTCCCTAAATTTTCAACAAAATTTCCAAGAACTTCTTAAAATCATAATAAAATAACATAAAAATAAAAATGTAAAATACAAAAAATGTGAAATTTTTGATTTTTTTTTAAATATTGGCTTAAATGAAAAAATACCTCTATTTTATAAGAAAATTAGTTTTTTAATCGAAATATGATTTATAGGGTTCCAGACCATGGCCTAAAACTGGGCCAATCACATTCTTCTTCTTTGAAATCATTTTAGATTCCCAAATTATCACCTACAACTAAGGAAACACAAAATCTAGTTTTCATATATCCAAGGTCCCAGGTCTTGAACTTAAATTGATATGACCCAAAACCTTTTTTTATATATAGGGTCATGTACTAGGACCTAAAACTAGGCCAATCATGCTCTTCATTTATCAATTATTTTTTAGTTCTACATCATGACCAAAAACTGAACCAATTTCATGCTCATATTTCTGAATCTTTTTAGGGTCCTGGCATATGAATTGAAATTGAACCAAACTCACAATACTAGTACCATATCTTTCTACAACCTTAGATCATGACTTCAAAATGAACCTAATTTCCATATCCTTTAATGATGATCTTGAATCATGATTCAGCCTCTAATATCCAACAAGAGAATTAAACAGTTAGAAATAATGACTCATCGATACCCTAGGGTAACATATGATGAACTAGTGGAGGAACACGTTGTGGAAACCATCTTTTTATTGATAATCACATGATTCCTAATATCAACTTGTTTTGATACTTTGAGAGGAGAGAATTGACTGATATAGTCACTATACAAAGGCCACCTTAAATTTGGGAGCTTGTTTGACACTCGACCATCAATCCCAATGATCAAAGACTTATCCCAGATAAGTGAAATATCCATATTGCACCTTTTTTAGAATTTTGGTCCTGACTCTAAACTAGCCCACTCAAATAAAAAAAACAATGATAATAAAAACTAAAGAGGCACATGAAAGGAGATGATAACTCTTACTCCTTTTTTTACAAAAGAGTAGTTTCCACTATCTATCATGATTATTGAATCTTGACCTTAATTTCTTTTAACAAATCACCAACCTGTCTACTTTTCACATCCACCTTTTTATCACTAAGGCATGAGTTAGTGAGAGAACCAAAAATGCACTAATTTAAAAATTAGAAGCATCGTGAGAGACACCCGATAAGTCTCATATGGCTCATCAGAACTCCAGGGGAATGAAGGGTTGATAAAATGTAGGTAAGCGCCTAAGCCGTAGGCTACCCTTACTCTAAAGAAATCATTTACACCCAATCTTATTTCTATTATGAATGGCTATTTTATTAACTTTTAGTAGGAAAAGACATTGCCTATGCTTTCCACCCTCCACAAGGTCTATCTCAACATCTTCGATGATTCCAACCTTTTCGGCCTTTCCTAACTAAAATGGGGGTCACACTTGGCTTAAGCATATGATTCTCACTCTTATCTTGAACCTTACCATGAGGAGAGAAACTATTGACACTCCATTTTTGCTCACTCAATAGATTTTCACGATTATGTCTAATTATCTGGATAATAATGAAGTCCATTCTATATTCCATTCATTCTCCACATTTATCATTTTTCTACATTGTCCCATTTTTATGCATATTTAATCCACCCACTTTTACCTAATTCATGACTTTCTATAAAGAAACCTTTTAGTCAAACCAAAAGTATAATTTGCTACTTAATTTTACTTTTTACAAGCTCTTTTTCATAAATTTCCTAGTTGGATTATCTCGAAGAAAATATTTCTTTTACCACACGAATATTCATTTGTAATTTCTCAATAAATCTGAGGGATA
Organism: Alisma plantago-aquatica; assembly: GCA_963693085.1. Lineage (NCBI taxonomy): Eukaryota > Viridiplantae > Streptophyta > Magnoliopsida > Alismatales > Alismataceae > Alisma > Alisma plantago-aquatica. The sequence continues at coordinate 1,428,241,607 of OY856409.1, forward strand.
ATTTTAAATTTTATCTCTCCATAATTTTCTTTGATTTTATCTCCAACATTCCTAAAATTATTGGGAAATTGAGTAACAAGTTTTTATGCAAGTGGGACACCTGGTGGATCTACACGTGGCAGATTGCCTAGATACACTTGATCCATAGACATGGCACATTGTGGTAAACTGTCACCACTTCTAGAATGTCCTATACAAAACCCAAACCCTAATGCCTACCTATGAATAAGCACTCATATCCACCATTTTCTGGGCCCTTTCAAATATGTTACAACTATTATTATGTTATATTGCTCTTCTATAACTGCTCTATTATACTTCTATGTTATTCTGTTCTAAATCAAATCTTATTATTAGCCTGCATCTGCTAATCATACTCTATATCCTAAATATTGCTCCTAATCATTGACAAGGGATCTCCGCCATGGGAGGTCCTGATGAGATTTCGACCCTAATTACCTAAATATAGGACTTTTGCAACAATGATGGAAAAGTTTGAACATCTCTAGTCCTAAAAGCATGCATGCAATCAAAAACCTTTTTTTATCACTTCTTATTTTTTAATAAACCTAAAAATGATCTTTCTCCAAATTTCATTAAAATGACTTGATACGATCTTAATAAGTGAGCTATGTGTGTTAATCCTTTCCCACTCGTAAGAAGATTACCAATCCTAATTTCCCTAGGTTTTCCCTATTTTTTATTACCTTATTTACTCAAATCAAATGATTATCCAATTTTCCACTGTGGCTTCAATGTTTTATTATGTTTTTCCTTATTTTCTATATGAAAATCTGGCTAAAACTTCGAACACTTTGACTTTGTTTCCCTTGGGACCGCCGAATGAAGTTTCACTACAAAAAGGATAGGAGTCACGTCTATATTTTTTTGATAGGGTGTGACACTTTTCATAGATTACCAATAGTTGAACAAGGTCACAACAAAGAGAAAATATATGTTACTAAGGATAGATGACTTGTTTGAATAGTTGAAGTGTGCTATAATGTTTTCCAAGATAGACCTGAGGTCATGGTATGACCAACTGAGGATCAGGGAAGATGACATACCTAAGACTACTTTTAGGACTAGGTATGGTCAGTATGAGTTCATAGTTATGATGTTTGGGCTAACCAATGAGCCATCAACATTTATGGACTTGATGAATAGAGTTTATAGATCATACCTTGACCGGTTCATGGTGATGTTCTCAAATCATATCTTAATATATTCTAGTGATAGTCAACATCATGAGCATCATCATCATCAAGTGATGGGATTGTCGAGGCAACAAAAGATATATGCTAAGTTTAGTAAGTGCAAGTTTTGGCTAACCAAGGTGTATTAATTAGTCATGTCATTTTAGAAAATGGTGTTTGTGTAGACACCAAGAAGGTGGAGTCATTGATAAAGTGGGCATTCCACAAAGATTGGAAAATGTTTGAAGCATCCTATGTTTATCTAGTTATTATAGGAGGTTTATCAAGAAATTTAGTGCATCAAATTTACCTTTAACTAGGCTAACTAGGAAGGATGTACATTTTGTATGGGATGAGAAGTGTCAAAATTCTTTTCAGTTGTTGAAGGAGAAGTTGACAACAACCCTAATGTTGGTAGTTCTAGATCCCGGAAAGGGCTACACCATTTCCTATGATACATTGAATAATGAGTTGGCTTGTGTTCTGATGCTGAACAAGAACCTGATTTCTTTTGATTTGCAACATCTTAAGAAACATGAGGAGAACTACCCAACTCAGATCTAGAGTTATTAACTATGGTTCTTGATTTTAAGATTTGGAGGCATGCATTTTTATGGAGAGGTGTCAAATTTTCTAGCCCATAAGAATTTTATGGTTCAACTTTTCAAAGCAAGAGTTGAACAAGAGACAAAGAAGATGGATGATGGTGATCAATAACTATGAATGTACAATAGATTATCATATGAGAAAGACAAATTTAGTGGATGATGCATAAAAAAGTCATATGTGTCTTCGTCAACATTTTTAGGTCAAGTATAATGATACTCTTTAGATTGTTCCAAGAAAGACATGTTGGTGTTACTTTGACAGATGAATGTATAGTTGGAGGTCTCCTTGTTGGCACAATTATAGTTGAAAATGACATTGATACAGTAGATTGGAGATGCACAAAAGGAAGATATTGTGATATAGAACATAGATCAAAGTTTGGCACCTGGAAACATGATGGGTTTCATGAGATAGATGATGGGATAGTGTGCTTTCCCAATTCGATGGTGGATCCCGACATTGACAGTTTGAGAGAAATGGTACTTGAGGAGGCTAATTCCTCAATGTATGTGAAACATCCTGGTAGTATAAAGATGGGTTGTAATCTCAAACACTCGTATTGGTGGCCATGTTTGAAGCGTGATGTGGTGGAGTTTATGGCCAATTATCCAATGTGTCAGTAGGTCAAGGTAGAAAATCATATGCCTATAGGGAAATTGCACCCTCCACTAATTCCATAGTGGAAATGAGAACATGTGACCATGGACTTTGTGGTTGGTCTTCCTAGGACAACCAAGGGTCATGATTCCATTTGGGTGATTGTTAATTGGTTGTCCAAGTCAACTCACTTTTTTCTGGTCAAGACTACCTATACTAAAGATAAGTTGGCATAGCTATATGCTGATGAGATCTTTTGTCTTCATGACATACCAACTACAAAAATATCATATGGAGGTCCTCATATTACAACATGTTCTGGGAGCACCTACAACACATATTTGGGATATAATTGAGGTTTAGTACAACCTGTCACCCACAAAAAGATGGCCAGGTAGAAAGGACCATAAAAATGTTAGAGGATTAGTTGAGAGCATATGTACTTTAGTTACTTGGGATTTGGGATATTCATCTTGTGATGATTGAGTTTTCCTAAAATAACTATTACCATTGGAACATAGATATGACACCGTATGAGGCTTTGTATAGAAGATGTTGTAGGTCACTTCTTTGTTGGTACAAGACATGGGAATATTAATTGTAAGGTCCTAAGATACTTCAACAAACTATAGAAAAAATCATAGTGGTCAGGAAACAATTGAAGATAAGATAGGATAGGCATAAATTTTATGTAGAGAATCACCATTGACCTTTGAAATCCCAAGTTGGAGGCTGTGTGTATCTCAAAGTCTCCCATGGGAAATGTGTTTTAAGGTTTTATAAGAAGGGTAAGTTGGATCCTAAATTTTTGGGACCTTACACTGTCATTGTTTGAGTTTGGAAGGTAACAAACAAACTGGAGTTACTTCCAGAGTTGCACATGTTGCATAATGTGTTTCACATTTCTATGTTGAGGAAGTGTCACCTTTAGACAGAGCAGACGATACAACCAATGGATGTCTAGTTGGATGATGTTGTCTCCTATGTTGAGGGTCTAGTTTTGATCTTAGATAGGCATATGTAGAAGATAAGGAAGAAGGATATATCTTTAGGAAGGTGTTGCGACAACACTATTGTATATAATCCATGTGGGAGTTAGAGGACTAAATGTCTGGAAGTACCCATCTTCATTTGTGTAGGATTTTGAGAGAGGAATCCTTGTTATGAGTTTATTACTATAAGGTATATGACATGGATTAATGCTTAAATATGTTATTCGTCTTTATTGATTACTTAGTTTTGTACTAAAATATTAGTTTAACTTTTAGTATAAATTGATAAATTTATGCTTCAAATTTGAGCCAATTTGGACGTCATTTTCTGTTGTTTTGTAATTTCATATACCTTGTGGGCTTATATCTACTTCCCCAATTCTAGGAGTCTAAATACAATTTTCATACATGGATATTTGGTTACATTATGTTCTTGATAATTAGGTAAATTTTCTTTTATTTGGATGTACTTGGAACTTATTGTAGAAGGCATTAATCCCTTATAACATACTAGTAGGGTGGTGATGTAAGTGCACCTACTGATGCATGTTTGGATTTAAAAATGGATAGTTATTATACATGTTCAAAAATCGATGATTGTTCTACATGTTCATAAATTGATGGTTGTTTTGCACATTTTCAAATGATAGTTGTTTTGCATAGTTGCAAACTGATGGATGTTCTACATAGAAGTAAACTGATGGTTGTTTTCCATAGTCACAAACTGATGATTTCTCTGCATAGTTGCAAACAGATGGTTGTTCTGCATAGTTGCAAACCGATGCCTGTCTTGGGTGTTTGCAAATCAATGGTTGTTCATGGTGTTCACCAACCAATGAAATTTCTTATTTTGATGGTTGTTAACAGATGAAGATTTTGGACACACAAAATAATGGAAACATTTCTTAGGCCCTTTGACATTTTCTCTATTCCACCCTAGCTTCAAATGTCCATCCCTATTTATATATGACTAACCCCTTATCAAACTCTTTTCTTCTGGTGGAGACTGATAAGAAACCACCAGTAGATGACGGGGAACCCTCAAGGGACGAAAGCTTGTTGATTATGGATGCATGTTGGTGCATGCCTTTAATCTATCCTTCCTAGGATGCATCTAAGACTTCTAGTTTAGTTTCTTGCTCCATACATGTAAGATCTTCTCTCCTAACTTCTTTTTCTTACTATTATAGTTATGACCCTTCTTCATCTTAGTAGGTAAGGCAACATTATAAAATTATAATGTCAGATTAGTAGTGTTATCTAGCTAAATATGCTCATATTCAATCCATTTTTATATATATACATGATTTACAATATTAACTATGGAATGAGAAAAAAATTATAAATTTTCTATTATAAATGTTATTTTAGTTTTTTATTGCCTATACAACATGTCTTATGGATGCTAATATTTATCAACTAGATTTTGGAAGAATAAAACCTACTGAAGACTTGATTTCATCTTTTCTACATGATAGTATAATTTTTACAATGTGTGTAAATAGCATATTTTTTGTCTTATATGAACCATTAATATTCTTATAAATAAGGGGATTGAATGGCAGAGATTCACATATGAAAAATGTTGAAAAAGTGATAATTTGTTGGTTTAATATTATCCTAAAAGTGGACAAATAGAATGCAACTACATAGAATGAATATACCAATGAGAATATATAGATATGGCATATCAAAAGCTGTAAAGAGTTTCAAAAATTAGGTCAAATAATATAAATTTTACAAGGTATTACAATGCCAAAAATATATAAAAAATAGTATTTATTCACGACTAATAGGACAACCACAACAACGACAAGAAGCAGCATGCCTGTAAGACGAACTCGAAAACCTAGGATCTATCAACTCGTATCTCACCGGTGCATTCACTACTACCTCTACTATATTTCCAAACCATCACTTTTATCTTTTCTAGCGATTTGGGGGTGATTTGAGAAGGTTTCAGCAAAACGGAAAAGAAAAACTCTTGCTTTTTTGTGATTTTATTAGGTTAGAAACTATATTTTATTTAATTTCTTCCTTCTCTAAGTTTTTATTTGTGTGGAGAATCACCTTATATCTTTCTCCCCCCTCCTTTCTCCATTTCTCTTCTTGAATTAGGTTTTTCTGCTACGTACAATCCTATTTAAGGAAGAATAATGTCAAGTTCTTCATTTGTTGCTTACCTTGGGGTGAATATACTCTCCAAAAAATTCTAAATTTGTAAACTCTAGGGGCCTGAGTGATTAATTCAATTATTTAGTTTCTTGCCCTAGTTTAGTTATTTTCCCCTTAATTCTCATTTTCTCCCTTGAGTCGGCTTTGAAATTTACTATTTATATATGATTTTACTAGACACGTCACTCTTAACATGAAATTATGAGAAATTGATCATTGTAAGATGAAACTCATATGGAAAACTACATATATTAAATTTTAAGGAATTTATATAATTATCTCAAACTTTGTAGAATATAACATTTGGTGTTTTCGATGTTTTTAAACACATTGTTGGTGAATTGTTAAGAAAAATGCACTGATGTGTTTTAATATTAGAATTTATTTTGAATGCCTTTAGCTTATGGTGGATGTCAAGGAGAAGCATTTCTTGACTAGATGAAAGTGAATATAAGAGTGATATCTAAGCGTTACTATGAATATAAATTATGTTGATAGGTAATATAGTAAACTAGTATCATGAATACCGTAGAGACAGCTATTTCAATCGGAACCTGCGGGTGCTCTGGCGATTCAGGGCGCCGCGGCTAGGGTTCTCGAAGGGCGGCGGCGGGCTTGGGGGAGGGGGTTCCGGCTGTTGATGCACGCCTCCCCACTCCCCCCAGGCCTCTCTAGCTCAGGCACGTCCGGGATCTGACGACAAGAGGCGGGAGGTGGAGGCTCTTGGCGAACTCCTTCGAGCGGCGTCGTGCTGCGACAGGGTCGCGGCGTTCTGGGCAGTGGTGTCGGACCGACGGATGCGACAGGGTCTCAGAGGCACACACCTGTCCTCCCGTGAGAGGAGCCCTCACCGCTCCCCCTTCTTTTTGGCGGTTCCAACAGCTTGCGCTTCCCCTTTTCGGTCTTTTTCTTTGCTTTTTTAGTGTAGTATTAGGTTGTTTTGTTGGGTTAGTCGCTGGTTCTTACCCTTGTTAGTCGTCTTTCTCATCGGTCCTTTTCCTGTTACTGCTTTGTTGGTCGTTTGGGATCCCGATCAAGGGCCTTTCGACCTCAGCAGTGCTGGGGGCAGCGCTGGTGGGGAACGGCGGCGGGTTGTTGTTTTTTCTAGTTTACTTGTGTCGTTCTTCTGGTTAGGTCAGTTCTGTTAGGTTGTTTTATTAGTGACATGTGTCTTTAGTTTTTCTAGTCTCTGCCTGTAGGCATTTTCTGTGGTCGTTGGTTGGTCGTGTCGTGCCTTGGGTTCCTTCTTGGGCAGACGGTGGGCTCGGGCGCCCTTGGTGCTCCAGGCAGAGGAGGAGAAAGCTGGGTTTCGGGCTTTGTGTGGGTCTTCCACCCCCTATTCGCAGTGGTGGTCGGGAGTGGTGGTGGAGTTTCCGGCACCCTCTACTCCCCGCCTTTATACTAGCATGAGCCGTCCTTCCTCTGTATCTGCATCCCTGGGTTTTGGCCTCCTTCCTGGGTCTCCTGATTGGTGCAACCTTAGTGCTCGTCGTTGGTAGTTGTGTTTCTCGTCCTTTTTGTGGGACGTTGTGTTGTTAGGTAGGTGTTGTTGCTTTAGTAAGTTATAGGTTCTATGTTGTCGTGTGGTTTGTGTCCTCCTTTCATGTTAGGTCTTTTTTTGTTTCTTTGTTATATGGAAGCAAGTGCGAAGGTGATCACTTCTTCGGTTACTGGTTTGGAGCATATACCTTATATCAGATATAATCTCAGGTTGAAGGAATCTCTCATAAAAAGCTGTTTTGGTCAGCGATATAGAAGAGAGATCAATACATCATTGTTCTTATCACGTTCCGATATGAGTTTTTGGTTATTGTATCTGCTCTTTACTTTTTTGTGTTCGGTTGGTGTATCTCCCTTTACATGTAGATGTCGTATGGCTTTAATGTAATGAATGTTGTGTCTTCAAAAAAAAAGAATACCGTAGAGCTCTTCCTAGGAGTCATGTATCTGGAAGAGTGAAACATGATTGACTGGTGACTTAGACTAGAAAAGTATCACTTGGAGCACAATCTAGTCACGGGAAACCAGTAGCTTCATGTTTCCTTAGTAGTAGATGATACCCATGTAACATACTCAATTGCAGACATATAGGCTAATCATCCATCCTTCTAGCCCCTTACTCGACTATGCGTTATCCTATCTACCTTTTTATCCCTTCAGGACCCATTTCATATAAATACCCTTTAGTATGTGTCATTCCCTATTTTATGGTAGACTAAACCTTGTCGAAACCTTTTGACCCTAATTGACTCATTAGTATCCAATGGAGGTGAAATCTTAGGTTGTAATGAGCATAATATTTGAATCATGGAATTGGTGAATGATAATGATATACTACAGTACCGATCATAATCAAATAGTCTAGTATAACCCTAGTGTCTTATAGTAAGTATTTTAGGGATACTATAAGTGGATTTAACCTATTTGACCATTAGGGTAAGCTTAATACCCTAATTAAGTGATTAGCAAACAATGGGGAATTGTATAAAACAAGTAATCTTAAAAGTAAAAACTAAGTTAAATTCATATTCCTCATATCCTAATTGGGAAAGCTACCAATTTTTCGCTTAATCAGATGTGTAATACACCCTAAAAACAAGTTTAGGAAACAAGATATTAATGTGGTTGATTTTTCTAATTTAATCGAATGTCACACCCTGCTTTTACCAAAGTTTTGGCTTTATGTAAGTGTCACACACATTTGCCGCTGACTCCGTGACTCACGGGGGTCATGCTACTCATATCGGGTTGGGAAACTTCATCTCCCACCTCCGTCTTCTTAGCATCTGCGTGAGACTTTCTCGACACAAAAAGGGTCTTCCTCACCTTTCTCCCCTAATGCTTCACCATCTATCACAATTTCTTTGCCAACCGATTCCCAATTAGGTATCGATTCCTACGATCCATCACTCATGGTGGAAGGCAGACAATACCACAAATGCCCATTTGCAACTTGGCTAGCTTCCACTGTGTTTCTGGGAAATGAAGCAATAACCCTAGAAACCATTACATAGGGTTACCAAATCATCAAGATACCTTCGTAATCCACTCCTTTGTATTCCACATTGCTCAATTTCTCCTAAGAAGCACATATTTGGGCAACTGAGGTTGACCTTCTTGTCCAACTGTCATCTAGGGTTCATGACAAATCCTAACACCCTAGACAAATTCCTTGAGAGGTAAGCATGTTGACCATCGCCTCATCAAATATAAACATTTATTTTGCCATGGATTTTGCTGGATCTCTCTCCCCACAAACTCCACCTACATGTTGCTCATGGGGTTGCCACCTGTGTTCACTGTCGGACATCTCTAGGTGTTGTTTGACCATGCAAAGACAATGAATGGGTCTGTCTGATCCCGAGGAAGGCTTCTCATGTCATAGTTCCTTCGTGGATTTGGCTCGAACTAAATTGGGAACTCTAGCCTTTATCATTCTAGATGATGTCTCTATGTTTTGCAACAAATGTGTTTCTCGATGGTGAAGGTCCTATTTTAACAATGTTTCTAGGGTATCACCTTCACCATGATGCCTCGTTGAGTCTCAGTTGCTTGATAGAGACTCTCAATTGTCCTTTTCCTATGGTTTCATTATTCCCCTACCTTCAGATGGAACTTGTCACTTTCCACCCTGGAGGTTCCCTAGAACTGAGAAATGCCTCACTGAGACCGGTCGAGACCCAAGAGATTGATGGTCGTGTCTTCGTTGTACAAGGGTGGCTGCATATGGGTTTTGATCCCAGGATAGCAAGCTCCAATAGAGTTGCTTCAGGCATGGTGTGAAGGTCAGGAGGGGGATAAACCCCCCTGTGAATGTTCTGTCTCACCCTTGGTGTCTCATCTGTCTTGAATTCAACCTTTGGGGTAATTCAGTCTTTTATACCTTTACTTGATTATCGAACATGTGAACTTGCAATGATGAATCTGTCCTATCACATGCAGTTAGATGATAACCAGATGTGAGGCATATTGGTCATTTGGTAATATCCCTTTATTAAATCTTTAGAAATCATTTTCATTTTGTAAAAATCATAACTAACTATTGAGTAATAAAAATATATATATATATATATATATATATATATATATATATATATATTTGAAATCATCGAAATTAGCTTGACAATTTGGTGTGGTTTTTATAGTCTAATTTAGAGGTCCCCATAAAGGCTTTTTCTAGAGTTTTAAGTAATTATATAAACTGTTAGTATCCTAAAAAACACTTATACTTTGCATTTAGGATTTGGAAGACATGACCTTGTATCATAGAAGTACTTTTGGATATATAGGCATGAATGTTCATGTATGTACATCCTTTATTTTATTTTGGGCATTATTTTACTGAAACCTACATTTCTTTTAATGAGGCATCTCTTGAAATATTGATTCTTTTGGAAATCCAATTGTTTGTACATTCATATTTCTAATATTAATTCATTATAATCATGTGGATGTTGAAATACTCTGTTTATATGGGTACTTATGACTCTACCATTATTATAGGGGTATGGGTTTTGAGACAAAGAAAGATCAAGGCATCATATCAGTTTTTCCTATATACTTTACTTGGATCCATTTTTATGCTATTAGCTATTCCGTTAATTCTTCTCCAAATAGGAACCACCGAAGACCCCCCCTACTATGATTGCCTTTTTATGTGAAATTGACTAAAATGATTGTCTCACCACTCTATTTATGCATGCTACATGTTTGGCTAGAAAACCTAGAATAGTGGTACTTATGTACAACCATACTTGTAAAGGGTGTGTGTATTCCGCCTGGGGTGTGTTTTTCCACCCACATTTCTTTTAGGTGATGATCCTATGGTTTTATGGCTATGTTTTAGGTATATTTAGTCTATATTGTTATGCATACAAAATTTTATTGCTTTATACTGTGATTGTGGTTAAATGTTATGGCACGACACTTTTATTATCTATGTTTGTAATCTAAATTTAATATGCCTCATTTCACTTGATATAATTCTTTTGAACTTACATAATTGCAAAGAGCCCCCTTCTTGTGGGAAGATCTCTTTTTGTGCTATTAACCCAATATAATGTCCAAAGTGTTTACTATATGTACACACTTAGCCTTTCCTGACCTATACCTTGTTTCCTATGTTGTGGGTGATGTTCCCTTCCACCCAAGTGAAGGTACATTAGAACACAAAGATATACGAAGATCATATACATGATTTTGGACCTAAGGATAGTTTAGAGTGGATGGGTTTCACATTATTAGATTTAGTATATGTGTATCTTTTTATTTTGCTATTCCATCTTTTACGGTGATGAACAATTGTAAACGAATCATCATGTAACTTTGTAATAGTTATGTTTCCTATTGCTTATAAACTTCATGCTCTAGTATGTATACCATTTGAGAAATGAATGATATTTATCCTTTTCTTCTTATTTGGGATTGGATGGACTTATTCTTCAATTTAGTGAAGAGTGATCCCCCTCTCAGGTCCCACTCTTTACAAAATGGTATCATAGCCTAAGCAGTCAGTGACTTGATTATTTCAAGTTATCCTATGTTGTTCTTTAGTTAGATAGCTAAGTAACCCTCTATAGGTTTTTGATATGCCTATAGCTGAGTTATGGAATACAAACTAGGGTTTTAGTCCCTATCTAATTGGGTGATTTCCACTCCCAAACCACATTGTGGTTGAGACTTAGTTTTTGGGAATCCTAGATAACCTTACACCCGTTATGAAATACATAATTACCTTATATAGGTATTGACTTTATTGATCATTAAATCATATCCCCCAGCCTTATGGAAGGATAGTTCATGACCAAAGTGTAGTGGTAGATTTGAATACTCATATCTAGGCTTAACCCTAATTCTGGTCAGGACCCTGTCGTTGTTGTTTTCCTAGCATGCCTCTAATACATCAGTATGAGGATTGAGCATGCATGCATGATAATAGAACTCTATAGTAAGTTGAAGAATGGTGATGATTCCCTTGATGCTGGGGTAATGATTTGAATTAGATATGTTGTGGTTAGGCATACCTTGGCTTCAACATGGAGTATGTTCACACAACCCTTCTCAAATCCATCTATCCAAAGGATGTATACCATACTCATTGAGCTTATTAGGCCTCATACATGAGAATTAGTTGATGAAAGCTATAAGTTTTAGTATATATCCATAGTATTCACTCTCTCATCTCCAATAGTGTACTTGGATTATGTGGTGATTAAGATGAGTAGATTGACTATGTAGGGTATCTTTATATGTGAAGGAATTATGGATTTAAACTAGACAGTGATAAGGAAACCTTAAATCTCTTTCTATAAAATTGGGTAATTTCATGATTCCCTTAGGAATCAGAATGAGGCAGTGTGAATTATGATTAAGAATGACATAGGAAAGGTAGACATCATGCTTTGGTAGGTTTTTATTGATGATTGATTGTGAGTAATAAGAAGCCCTCCTCTCTCTCATTCTTACGTATTAGAGAAGTAGTTGTATGATCTTTTAAGTGATAAAAGGATTAGACCCCTTTTTTGTAGAATGAAGTGGTGATAGGATGATGGTGTATGTGCAGTATGTGGAAGGTGCATGACTTGGTTATCAGATCGATTATGGTTCCAATTTTGGATTTGCATCGCAAAATTTTCTTTCTCAGACTTCATCTCATTATTAAATTATATGTACATAAAGAAAAAGTTTCAGATTTAATCGATGGTTTTGGAACCAAGTCACCACCACAAGGAAGTTGAGCAGTAGAGAAATCCTTTCATGAGGAAATCCTTGACCGACAGGATCTAACATGAGACCCTATGTCTAGTGTGAAGTAGCGAATACTAGGAATAAATATACAACCTAGATCCACTCTTGTTACCTGTCTAGGTGATTAGATGAGTTATAGACTAATCCTTTTAAGGAGCGGAATCTTATAGGCTTAGGACTGTAGCTTAACTTAAGGAATAACCAAGAGTTTATAGTGGTTGTAATAAGTAGAACTTGGGTAACTTTCTAAATTAAAGTCAAACAATTTAGAAATCACATAAATATGGTATATGAGTAAGCCTTGTTAATTTGACCACCATGAATGTTACTTAGGTAACTAAAAAAAACTCATATATTTATTTTAATACTAATGATATGAGTAAGTCAACTCAAGAAATAAGATTCAACACACTAAGGATGATAAACTTAATGAACATGCTCTTTTCCTGGGGGAGCACACTGAATTAAAAATGGAAATGAATTAAGTACGCCTTAATCACGACCTGAGTACATTAAGGTGTATACTAGAATCATGGATGATTAGTTCTCTAAGTTCAATATAACACATTATAATGTTCAAATATGAATGAGAAGATCCATTGGAAAACAAAACCCTAAACTTACACCTCAACCCTAATATTCCTATTAAATTATGAATGTTTTCTTAGACATGTAATACATCATAATTCATATCCCTTGATAAAATCTATAAATAAATTCAATTTAAGATATAACCCTAATTCTGGAAGGTAAACAAGACATATATGAGTCATACATAAAGTGACTATTAAAAATAATAATATTAATGAGAATGATGATGATGATGTTGATGATGATGATGAGGAGGAGGACTAGGTGATGATGCTAATGATATTGATGATGATGATGATGATGATGAGTAGATGACGATGATGTTGTTGTTGTCGATAATGATGATGATGATGATGATGATGATGATGATGATGATGATGATGATGATGATGATGATGATGATGATGATGATGATGATGATGATGATGATGATGATGATGATGATGATGATGATGATGATGATGATGATGATGATGATGATGATGATGATGATGAGGAAAATGATGTGGACCATGATCAAAGAATGGCAAAACTATGATAACAATGTAGGTAGCCATAATGGATACAAATTAGTTAACTTAATCCTAGGTCTTGTTGTAACTTTTCTAGCCCAACATCTAACATAATCAGATTAGTGGATGCATGACACATGGAGATATATAGCTTCACCTTGAGAGTAGACCATAAGCGTGACATGAATAGTATGATATGACCTCCTATATTGAGTATACTAGAAATTTATAACTTGGTTAAAGTATAATTTAGTATACCATACCACAACTGGATGAATTTTGGGGATGAAATCCTCTTTAAGGGGTGGAGTGTTGTAACATACTCAATTGCAGACATATAGGCTAATACTCCATTATTATAGGCCCTTACTTGACTATGTGTTATCCATTCTCCATTTTCTCCCTTTGGGACCCATTTCATATAAATACCCTTTGGTATGTGTCAATCCCTATTTTATGGTAGACTATACCTTGTCAAGATCTTTTGACCCTAATTGACTCATTAGTATCCCATGGACATGAAATATTAGGTTGCAATGAGCATACTATTTGAATCATGGAATTGGTGAATGATAATGCTATATAGTAGTACCGATCATAATCAAATAGTCTAGTATGACCCTAGTGTCTTATAGTAAGTATTTTAAGGATACTATAAGAGGATGTAACCTTTTTAGCCATTAGGGTAAGCTTAATACCCTAATTAAGTGATTAGTGAACAATGGGGAATAATAAAAAACTAGTAATCTCAAAAGGCAAAACTAAGTCTAAATTCGTTTTTCCTCATATCCTAATTATGCAAGCTACCAATTTTGGGCTTAATCAGATGTGTAATACATCCTAAAATCAAGTTTAGGAAACAAGATATTAATGTGGATGATTTTTCTGATTTAATCAAATGTCATGTCCTCCTTTTACGAAAGTTCCGGCTTCATGCAAGTTCACACACATTTGCCATTGACTCCTTGACTCACTAGGGTCACGCTACTCGTATGGGGTTGGGCTATCAGGTGGGAGACGTCTTCTTCGCATCTGCGTGAGACTTGCTCAACACAACGAGGGTCTTCCTCACCTTTCTCCCTCAATATTTCACCATTTATCATGATTTCTTCATCAACCGATTCCTGGTCAGGTACCGATTCCTACGAGCCATCACTCGTGGTGGAAGGGAGCCAATACCCCAAACGCTCCTTTGCAACTTGGCTAGTTGCCACCGTGTTTCTGGGAAATTAAGCAATAACCCCAGAAACTATTAGACAAGTTTACCAAATCATCAAGATACCTTCGTAATTCACTCCTTTGCATTCCACATCGCTCAATTTCTCCTAGGACGCACTGATTTGGGCGACAGAGGTTGGTCTTCTTGTCCAGCCGTCATCGAGGGTTTGCAAAAACTCCTAGCACCCTCGACGAATTCCTTGAGAGGTAAACATCTTGGCCATCGCCTCATCGAATCTAAACATTTAGTTCGCCATGGCTTTTGTTGGATCTCTCTCCCCACAAACTCCACCTACATGTTGCTCCTGGGATGCCTCCTGTGTTCACCGCCAAGCATCTCTAGGTGTTGTTTGACCCTGTAAATACGACGAATGCATCTGTCTGATCCCGAGAAAGACTTCTCATGCCGTAGTTTCTCCGTGGATCTGGGTCAAACTAAATTCAGAACTCTAGACTTTCTCGTTCTAGCTAATGTCTCCATGTTTTGCAACGAATGCATATCTCAATGGTGAAGGTCCTATTTTGAAAATGTTTCTAGGGTATCACCTTCATTGTGATGCCTCGTGGAGTCTCAGCTGCTTAATTGGGACTCTCGACTGTCCTTTCCCTTTGGTTTCCTACTTCCCCTGCCTCTGGATGAAACTCGCCACTTTCTACCCTGGAGGTCCCCTGGAACTGAGAAATGCCTCACTGAGACCGGTTTGGACCCAGGAACCTGATGGCCATGTCTTGTTAGTTTAAGGGTGGGCGTAGATGGGTTTTGATCCCAGGATAGAAAGCTCTGACAGAGTTGCTTCAGCCATGGCGCGAAGGTCAGGAGAAGGAAAAACCCCCCTGTGAATGTTGTCTCACCCTTAGTGTCTCATATGTCTCGAATTCAACCTTTGGGGTAATTCAGTCTTTTAAACTTTTACTTGATTATCGAACATGTGAACTTGTAATTGCTTGCAATGACAAATTTGTCCTATCACATGCGGTTAGTTGATAACCAGATGTGAGGCCAGATTGGTCATTTGATAATATACCTCTATTAATTCTTCAGAATTTGTTTTAATTTTGTAAAAATCAGAGTAATCATAAAAATATATATTTATTAGAAATCATAAAAATTAGCGCTACATTTTGGTGTAGTTTTTAGAGTCTAATTCAGAATCCGCCATAAAGGCCCTTTCTAAGTAATTATATAAATCATTAGTATCCTTAAAAACACTTATATAAATCATATGTATTGATTCTTTTAAAAAATCCAATTGTTTGGACATTCATATTTCTGATCTTAATTCATTATAATCATGTGGATGTTGAACTACACTATTTATATGGGTACTTAAACCCCCATGCTATGGTTGTCTTTAATGTGAAATTGACTAAAATGATAGTCTTGCCACTCTATTTATGCACGCTACATGTTTGACTAGAATAAAAGGCCACAATTTATAGATATTGTTTAGCTTTCATTAGCACAAATGTGGTAGCTTAGTTGCAGAACAAGATAGTTAGTAGCAATCTTAAGGTCCTGGATTTACCTTAAGACTTGTACGATAAGTCAACAGTAGTGACTTTTGCTTAGATGATAAAAACCAAGTGAGTTCATTTTTTTTAATTATCGAGAGAACCACCCCGTAGAAGTGTCACTTTTGTGACCCCCCCCAGACAGCGTAAAACTCTCGGGCCCCGAGCGCCCCGCGCACCCGGGAACCAGTTAAAGCACACAGTTGGCCGGCCTGCACGACGGGTACCATTTCGGAGGTGGCCGCTGGGTTTCGAACCCGGGTCCCTTCATGAGGGGACACCGCGCTGAACCACTTGAACCACTCCTCTCCGGCAAACCAAGTGAGTTCAGGAGTAAGGTTAAAAGTGAATAAAAAAACCAGTTGTTGGAGTTGTACAATATCTTTTTTATGAGATTATGTTTGTATCTAATCTGTTCGGTTAAGAGATCATGATATTTTTTGATGTGATATTATCTGCTCGCTTGAACTTTTATTCTAGAATTTACATGCACTTCTAAATGCTTACCACTCTTCTTTGTTAGATAACTTGCAAGCCTAAATTGTTAACTATGTATAATTATCTACATTTAGTGCCTTTAACTATTCCTTTGAATAATTCAATCACTGGGCATGTATCTCATCACTCTACATACATTATTTTTTAAGCCTTAGCAAGGAATTAGACCCTCCCTCAGACAAGGAAACATATCTGCAATAGCCTTGAGAGGTGGCTTGTCTAGTAGTAGTAATAGTAGTAGTGGTCCTAGATAGATAGAGCCAGTCTCTTAATTTACTTAGGGTTCTGAATGTTTATGAAAATGTTGTATTAATGTAGGCTTGTTGTAATATAGGTAAATTAATTGTTGTTTCTCTTATGTATTTGATATCTTGGATTCTCATCTTGTTAGATATAGATCCTAATTTATGAAAAATAAATCTTACACATTTTCATTCTTGGGTTTAGTATTAGTACCACATGTAATTTGTCTAAATCTCAGGGTTTATGGGAATGTGAAAATTTGGTTGTCACAATTTTCCCCTTCTATCCTCTACCATGACCGAAATCCATGGTGCTACAAGTCAAAACTTATGCACATGGCTAAAGGACCCACCTTTCTTCTATGTTTTCCCTAGATGCACCCTATTCTTGGAAGAAGGATCTTTCTTGGTGATTTTGGTGGATAAAGTTCAGATCTTGGCTTCAATTTTTTATTTTATTTTCTGTTTTGACATTTTTCTTCACCCTTGAGATGAGTAATATAACATTTGATACATTTGTTTCCTACTTGTTACATGCATAACACTAATCTTGCTCTTAAAACCATTCACAAGATAAAGATGATCTTTTATAGACTGTTAAATACAAACTTTTATATCTACCATAATCCAAAATATATTTTCTTCTGTATAGTGAGTATTTTCTTTAAGCATGCAAGAATTGAAATTTGAAATAAAAGTATAAATCTCCCTGAATATGGTCATTTTTATAATGTTTCTATGTCATAATATGGGAAATAGACCTATATACCTTTCGTTACTATTTTGGGAAAGTTATATAATGAATTTAAGGCTTTTCCTAGTCTTTGTGCTGCTGAAATTGTGGTTGGACGAAATTCTAGTATCAAAGGTAGCTCATCTATGCCTAATTTTAGCCTTTTAAAACCTAAAGCTTGAAAATAGCGTAACTTTACATTCCTTGGAGTTTTAGCTGAAATTTCAATTTCTATTTTGTATACGCCTTATATAGCTACCTAAAAGATTTAAGATCTAATGAGTTTCCTACAAGGAGTTATCATGTTATGATCTTAATGACAAATTGGGCTTCTATGTGACTTAATTTGAGATTTGGTCCTCTTTATCACCAAGGATGGTTAGATATACCATGGTTTAGTGACATCTAACTACTTTATACATGTTATATCTTCAGAAGTGCAAATACATGATTTATTATACAAATGATTCTAGGTGTCTTGTATGTAACTTGATTGATGATGCCCAAGCATATGTCATTTTCTTATTTAATAAATTATAACCCTATCCATGTAGTATCATATGATCGTAGAACTATCTTTGTGTCAGAGATTGCTGGATAGTAAAGTGAGAAATTTTGTAGCAATTATAATTGTGAGAAAGAGCTCAAAGTTGTATAATATTGAATATAAATGGGTGATGAGAGGGTTTACCTCCTTCATCTAGATTTCAAGGTTATAAAGAGATACAGAGACTGTGTCTCAAATTTTATGTGATAAAGAGTGGTTGTGGTCATAACTCATATGTGAGGGTTGTATACTATAGTTTTGGTCACAATGACATGTGTATCTACAACATACCTTATTTTTTGTGGGATGGATGTTGTGCCCATACAGGTAGGTTGGGACGTTGTTCCACTACAGTTTGTCACTCGTACTAGACAAGGGGAAGAGATATTTAGGACTCCAACGATCCTAGATGTTATACACATCTATTTTAAGTGTTATGCCTTAAACTACTTAGGGTTCAATAAAATACATAATTTAGCAGTGTAGTATATCTGTTAGGGTAGTTGGCAAATCATATTGTATGGTAACAACTACTTCTCTTTTTCATGGTATGATATGTGATTCCTATCTTTTCACTTTCAGTAATCTATATTTATAACTTTAACTAGATTTTTTTATTGAATAGACTCTAATTAGTTCACCTACATATTATGTTATCTTCTTTAACTGATCTAATTACATAACCTTCTTGTAAGAAATAAGCGTTATCAACTACTATATCATATTGTTGGACTTGGGATCTCATGGTGTGATTTTCCAAATCTTTTAGGTGACCAACATCATGATTAGACCTTTGATAGATAGGAGCCTCAACTCAAAGATTAGTAGAGACGAGAGGTTGGTGTTGTCTTAGTTAGAGTCCTAGAGTCACCCCTATACTCCCAGGTCCAGGTAGGGGAATTTGTGTATGATGTTTATCAACTTGAGCATTTGGTTGTATGCTATGAACAATGTATTGTAATTATCTGGAGAAATATATTTTGTATATATTTTTTGGATGAGGCCACCAAACTCTTGTATTTTTACCTGATATATATACACGTGAAGTTTGGACCTTTGTGCAAGTATTCATATGGAATGTTCAAAATTTTTATTCAGTTTCAATTGTGTGCTTTTTGGTAATGTGATTAATTAATGTATGATCGGCATTTTAGTTTTGAGTAATCTTATTTTGTATGGTGTGTTATTACATATCATTTAGGAAGGTTGGTACTTATTGAGAGGGACAAAGTAACTAGCGATTGGGCTTGACATCTAGATAGAATCGGGTTGGTACCTTCTCACAGAGATTGAGTACTAGCCACCACCTAACAACTTACATATTCTATTTTCAACCTCGTAAAATCTAGAAAGGAACACATTTGGGGATCCTAATCTATTTTCGTTGGTGAAGAAAGAAGGAAAATGACCATTTTTCACTTCCTATGATGTCTAAGCAACTATATGGGTTTAGAAAAAATATAGACATATTTCCAGCCCCCTTCCATTCCCAAAGAGGTGTGATGATATGATCACTCATTAGTTGATGATATTGTATATTTTATTATTATTTTAACCATATTTCTTGTGATACTGTCTAAATACATGTTTCTTATTTTTATTTTGTCCATCTAAGATTAATTTTATATAGAAAACTTCATTTTACACTGTTAGGAGTGACTAAATCAAGTTAGAGTGTTGTGTGAGTGCCATACACCTTCCCCATATGTAAACCATGCCTTATCATGATTTTTGGTTGACTGCTTATGCCTCACCCATTTTAAAGCAACTTTATGATTTTCCACTTTTTTTTATTCTTATAAACATTGTGGCTCCTCAGTTTTCAAATCATCCATTATTTGATTTCAAATCATACGAAAACCATACAGTCTCACTAGTACCGTAATATAGGATGGAAAATAAAGTTGAGTGATAACTTACAACTATTCCTCTATAAATCACAATATTTTCATTTTATATTCCTTATATTGTTTTTTTATCTGAATGTTCTAGTTGAACTTAAGTAAGTACATCAAGGCAATGCAATATCAAATGGCTACACAAAAGGCCAAATGATCTTTGAGCTTTTGAGTTAGATAAAAATTATACTCCCTTATTTCATCAGACAATATATAAATAAATATGTATGATATGTTTCTTATCTAACACTTTTCCAATTTGCACAATATTGGCTAACAGAGGCTATTTCTAAGTGAAAGGATCTTTCTTTAAGTGGAAGGATCTTTACTTACATAACTTGAGTTGTTTCAGACTATAATGCGTGAAAACCCCAATTTCTCCTAAAAGAATCAAGCATGGGTCTACTAAATACATTTTGGTCAATTCATAGGGATAACAAATTTGCAAAAAAATTAACCAAGATGTGGATCCACATAAAACTTAGAAAAACCTTAAATTTTGATCCCAATAGGTCTTGAATACTAATGGACAAAATTTGCACATTATCTAGGTTAAGATGAGACCCACAAAAAATCTCTATCCAACCTTACTAATTATGGGTGCAAATCTGTTTTGCACTTAGATTAGACATAATTCAAGTTCTTTTCTTTTGACATCTTCTGAGAAAATATCTCATTTTGATGTCAAAGGGTTTTGCATCCAAATGTGTCAAACCAGAACGTGCATATTTTGGGTCCCCTTTTACATATCTCAATGAGCACGAAAGAGTTTCACACATAAATGTGTCAAACTGATTCACACACTTTTTTATCAAAAAAAGACACCTGAGCACCAAAGGATTTCACACCCAGATTTGTCAAACCAGACCACACACATTTGAGATTTCTGTTCAGTTGGTCAGGTTGGGATCTAGAGGGTTTGACACAAAAATGTGTCCAATCAATTCACACATATTTGGCTTTTTTTGAGCTAGGACCACTTGGGTGCCAAACCTTTTTGTGCCAGAAAAGGGTTTAATACAAAAATATATCAGATCGATTCACACAAAATTGGATTTTGTCATAAAAGACCACTTGGGAGGCAAACCTTTCATGCTAGAAAGTGGTAACTGAATCCACGCCCATCCATATTATGATGGTATTGGGAAGTGTGAGTGAGGATAACTTTGCATGCCATTGGCCACCCTGAGAAAGAGTGGGTCGTTAGTTGGGGAAAAGATGGAGAAATTACCTCGACAACTCCCTCGACTCAGAAAAGGAGAGGGAAGACCCCGAAAAGAAAGGCCCTCTTCCCAAGACCAGAGATGACTAAGAGAAGAATGAGAAAGACTAGAGAGAGTGAGAGCGAGAGAGAGACAACTAAAACTTGGCACAAAAGCAATCAATGCTTAGGAGTGTGAAACCCATCCATGCTCAGAAGTGTGGAATCAGTTTGTGCTCAGAAGTACAAAACCCATCCACGTTCATAAGTGCGAAAGGAGTTAGCGTTGAGAAGGATAAACTGGACCGAAATCTTCTCTAGTTTTGTCAGTGGAGATCCTCTAAAGTGCAAATCTGACCCACACCTATAAGTGTGAAACTATTTCACACACGAAATACAAAGTAAGGTGAGAACACATTGAATTATTTTCTTCTTTATATTTTTATGAAATTCCCACAATACATCTTGATAGTCGGATCGACGTATAGGTTTTTTACCCTTCCCAATTTGTAAATGATTGTGCCGAATTTAGATTCTCATACAATGTCCTTCCTTATCCACACATGATTCATTTTTTAGTTTTCCAAGTTTTCCGACTAAAACTCGGGGACGACTCCAAACATTTTTTCCCATTTTCAATTTTAAACGAAAACAAAATGATGACTCCGCTGGGGAATCTTCACACTTGAGTTGCAATTTTTTTTCTCCAGATCTACTAGTACAAAACTATGTGGCATTTGTCAATACAGTTTAGTTTCACACTAGGATTGTTTTCTCTTCTTCTCTGAGTCAGAAGAAACAAGGCACACATTTCATCTATGTCCATGTCAGTTCCTTAATGACATGAAATTGATGTTCATTTTGACAATCTTTATTTTTTTTAGTTTGAAAATATCAGTGCATATTGGTTTTGCAATCATTTTGTTCTATGATACAAATCTAGTGCAAAACCAATTGGCACTTGGTATAATTTTCTTCTTTTCTTATGTTAGATCTAATGAGGCATGAATTATTTTCACGTCTTGATTCATATGAGAGTAGTTAGTCTATTTATAGTTCATGTACATTAATTACAAACCCAAACTGCTAAGTGTAAAAAAGTTTGACACTTGTGTTAAAAAATTAAGATCTGGGAGGCACACATTTTATTCGTGTCTTGGATCTTCACAAATTACTTAATGAATTGTATGTAGATTCAAGTTCATTAAGTGCAAACCTTAACTGCTAAGTGTAAAAGGGTTTGATACATGTTTACACTATAAAAAATATCTTAGATCTGATCAGGCACAAACTCCATTCACGTATGCAATTTTTACAAATTGGATGCCCGTTATCTTGTAGATTTATGTTCATAGAAAAATAGGCCTTTACTGCTGAGTGCAAAAGGGTTTAACACATGTATTCTTTTTTTTTAAAACATTCTGATTTAATAAGGCATGAATCTTATTCACTTCTTAGATCTTCACCTGTACTCGAATACAATCTAAATAACTCAGAAAATACATGATTAGAGAAACTAGTTTGAACCATATTAGTGTTATGATTGGTTTTGTGGAGGGAAATAATTGTCTGATGGGGGATTTTTGATGAAATTTGAGTTTGCTTTTTCTTCCCCAGTTTTGGACAACTGAAAGGCTAGCTGATCTTTTTGATCTAATGCCCGGTCCCTTCCTTTTTTCTCAATTTTATTTTTCTCTTTGATGGAATATAACTGTCTGCATATTTATTGACCATTTTGTTGGGATATTAAACATGTAAAATCACCATATTGCACATGCACATGTCCCATTTTCCTATTCGCCACGAGTAGAAGACTATTGGCACTCACACTAACACTCTCAAAAGGGTCGGGGGATGACTTGTACGGGTATTGCCGCCACATTTGTCGATACACGTGAAGGTCCATAATGCACCCCCCTCTCCTAGTACCAAAGTACGATTGCAGCCACTATAACAATGAGGTATATTTGGAGTAGTACCAAAACTAGAAGAGCCCTAATGTTATGTTGTGAGCGTAGATATCATAGATACCACTAAAGAAGTTAAAGATCACCTATTCCTTATATGTAGGTATATTCCTATGTGAGGACAAAAAAAGCTGAAAATGGGGCTAACTGAGGGTGTTTGTCCTTCCATCTTACATGTTTGTTTGAGATAAGATTCATGTAGTTTAATAAGGTTTTTATCATCAATCCCAAGTTAAAAAACTAAACTGAGCACAAATCAAGTGCATAACCTTTTTGCACAATTTAGTTCAAAACATGTTTGCACGCTTGAGCGCCGATCATGTTTGCACCAAACTCAGACATGCATCAGATCTACTCTAATCCATACACTTATCATACAAACTCATATTACATTGAATCACTTCATGAGTTTCAAACTAGTAAATGTGATAACATACAATCCCAAACTAAGTCATGATTTTTGCTTAGTAAACCATTATCATTCAGTGCAGATCCATTTTGCACAATTCAATGCAGATCCATTTCACACAATTCAGTGCACCACACTGGACAAATGGCAGACCTACTATGATTCAGAGACATTTATAAACCCATACTACATTCAATCTCTATCTGAGTTTCAAACTAGTAAGTATGGTATCATACGAAAAACCTAGATTAAGTTAAAATTTGACCAAGTGAAACATCATGCTTTTAGTGTAGATCCCTTTTACATAATTCCGTGCAGAACCTATTTCCAAATTCGATCGTCAGTCAGGGCTGCGCCAATCTACATACATGTTATATATGCTATGATCCAAATATTTATCATAAAAATCCATATTACATTGAATATCTACACAAGTTTTAACTTAGAAAATATGATATTATACAAAAACCTAGAATAAGTCATGTTCTTGACCTAGTAAACCACAATCATTTTTTTGTGCAGCTGCTTTTGACACTTTTTTTTGTAGATCCTTTTTGCACATTTTAGTGCAGATCTGTTTCACAAATTTTAGAACATACCAAGCTTGTACCAGACTGGACATGTGTCAAATCTGCTATGATTCAAACATATCTACAAACCTAGATTGTATTCAATCTCTACATGAGTTTCAATCTAGCAAATCTGGTATTACATTAGAAGTTCTATCCAAGCTTTGATCTAATAAATCCATTACGATACAAAACTATCTTAAGTTAAAATTTTGACCTGGTAATTCCGTCAAAACCTTTCTACACATTTCAGTGCAAAACCTTTCTACACATTTCAGTGCAAAACCTTTCTACACATTTGAGTGCAAAACCTATTTGCACATTCTGGGTGCCAATCACAGTTGCACCAGAATGGATACGTCTCATATATGCTCTGATCCAAATATTTATCGTACAAACCCATATTACATTGAAGCTCTACACGAGTTTCAACCTAATAATATGGTATTGTATGAATACCTAGATGAAGTCCATATTTGGATTTGGTAAATCATTATCACAATTCAGTGTGGATCCTTTCTACACATTTTTGTGCAAAACATGTTTCCACAAATGGGCATAAATCAGGTTTACACCAAACTAGACACACGTCAGATCCGCTTTGATTAGACACCTCTTCAAAAACCCATATTACATTGAAGTTCTACACGAGTTTCAACATAATTAATATAACATCATATAAAACACAGATCAAGTCAAAGCTTTGACCTGGTGAATCATTATGCTTTTAGTGTAGATCCCTTCTGCACAATTTAGTGCAGACCTATTTTGCACAATTCAATGTAGATCCTCTTGACACAATTTAGTGTAGATCCTATTTGCACAGTTGGGTGCATGTCAGCCCTACACCAAATTGGACTTTTTTCCTTTCAAATCTGCTCTGACAAACTATATGTCAAATAACCCAGATTACATTGAAGCTCTGCCCAAGTTTCAAATTGGTAAAGCCAACATCATATAAAACTTGGATTAAGTCTAAATTTTGACCCGGTAAAACCTCATCCTTCAACTTATTGGCCACATTAAAATGCTTCTCAAAATCCAAAATATATTGCAATTCATCTACATGATTGGTCAGATGCTATACCAGTTTGACTCGTCATACCCGACACTCAACCAAGTTCATACAAAGAAATATCACTAACATCCAACATTGAGATGCTCCCCTTCTCACACAATTCTCAAGCATATTCACATCACTTCCATTCACCTCACCTCCACTACCTACTATTAGTCACCACCATGAATTCTCATCGGTTGTTCCTACATTAGGAGTATTAGTTTCCCTTCTGGTCACCATAAATGATTGTAGGTCAGACAAACTTAATCCTTAACAAAGGACCATCTCATCAGTAAGCTCATCTCAAAATGAGTATACCTTGTCCATCCAATAATGATTTATAAAACAAGGAAATGAGGAATACCCTTCTAGTATGAGTAAGGGATAGCGGTCGGTCAGTTCTTTAATCCTTGGGAAGATCTGATAGTTGAATAATCGATATCCTCTAAATGATAGTGAGTTTTCCACCTTATTCCTATAAAGGAGGTAATAATAGACGTTTCCTACCTTCCATGATCACCTGTCTGTCTTGTCCCAATTTCCTTTGCTATGCAAGGGGCAATTTGTACATTCTAGTCCCCCATCATTATCAAGGGGACATCCCAAACCATACCAAAATAGAGGTCTTATCTCTACACAAGAACTTACCTCTACCAATGAAGATCATATTCCAATTTATGTTCTCATCCCCTTTCTCTACAAGGGACAAATTTCGTTTTTTTTATTTTCATTAATAATCGTCGTCACATTTACCCCTTGCCATACAAGGGGAAAATTAACATTCGTTAATGTCCATTTAAAAAAAAATACTCTAGAAGTTGATTAGGACTACATGAAGAGTGTCGTTTGTATGTTTGTTTGTGTATATATTTCTTAATATTTATATGCAGGTGCTTCAAGCTCATTCATCACAGGGCTTGCCAATGATAATTTGCCCTATCAGTGTAGTCCTTATCTTCTGCGATCTAGAATGCAATTGATTTTGGATTTTTTTTGACATGTCTACAAATCAGCTTGACCTCAACAAGTCGATCATTCAGTATGCTTGTCCTGGATGTCAGCGTCAAGAAGACTTGGGAATACAAGTCAACTGTGGGCCTCAATATGACCAAATGATTATGAAGTCTCATCCAAAGTCATCTGATGCTAATGTTGGTATGAACCTTCTGACAAATTATGAGAATCAGAAATAAAAGGAACATGCTCTATCTATGATAGTTGAAACTGAAAGTTTTGATTATGAAGATGAAGATGAACAAACCGAAAACCTTTTTGTAAATCAACAACCACCTTAAGATGGATCATATCAGCCACCACCATTCTTTACTCAAGCTTTCCTGTACAGTATGCCTTTCATGAACCCTATGTGGTAGGGAAATCCTCATGTCCAAGGGACCACCAATCCTTTGTTCATGGTCGCCCCTATCTAGTTAGGAGACACAACAATGGTATCTCCAACAAAGATTCCAACCAATATATCTATACCAGCTACACAACCATCCTTAGGGAATCTGCCACATAGAGAACATAAAAAGAAGAAGAGAAAGAAGAACCAATCCGTATCTATCCCACAGTCTCTACAACCAATACCATATGCATCATATGGCTTCCCTCTGTATGCTCCCTTCTATCCCTACCATAATTTCTATAATCAACTAGGTATGCAAGAAGGAC
The DNA here is from genome assembly GCA_963693085.1 of Alisma plantago-aquatica. Taxonomy (NCBI): domain Eukaryota; kingdom Viridiplantae; phylum Streptophyta; class Magnoliopsida; order Alismatales; family Alismataceae; genus Alisma; species Alisma plantago-aquatica. The sequence goes on from OY856409.1 coordinate 1,428,268,554, forward strand.
AATTCTGTTCCCAAGTTCTTCCCACTATTGCTCCAAATCCATGTAATGGGATAGGTCCAGAAGGGACAAAGATTACACTTAATGTCTAGCCAAACAACTAAAAGAAATGCAAGGTCAAAAGGCAGGTATAAAGAACTTTGGAGATTTTTTCTATTTTCCTAAAGCATGAATACCTTAGAAGTTTGAAGTGCCAAAGTTTTCTAAATATAAAGGGCGAGGTGACCTCAATCTCCATATTCACACAACTATTCTAATATGATAGGAGTTCAAGATACTCATCTTACTATTCCAGCGTTCTCTAGAAGGAATGACCCTAGGCTGGTACTACCAACAATGATCTGAGATACTCTAGTCATGGGTGGAGCTTGCCAACCTTTTATTGAGTAATATGCATGGAATATCGATTAGATACCTACTCGAGATGATTTGAATGCCCTCACTCAAAAGACAAAAGAAACATTCACACAATATGTTGACAGATGGAGGGAACATGCAACACATATTGAAAACAAGCCTACTGATAAAGAAGGAATTTTCCTGGTCATCAAAGCAGCATCCCATGCACTATCTGCAATGTTAACTTTTCAATCATACAAGACCTTTACAGACTTGATTCAGGATAGAACAAACATTGAGTCAACAATTGAAAATGGAGTGTATAAGAACATCAACGTCAATCTCAACCCAACACTAGCAACCATATACAAACTAGGGCTCAGGGGTTCTTCGTCACCTGTAAATGCAAGCTCCATACCAGGTGCAACCACAAGGACTAATCAGAATAATATTCAACAATTAGCTAAAATTGAAAATGGCACAAATGTACCTCCTTTTGTTCAACAACCACCATTTGCTCCACCTGTACCACAACAACAAGGATATTATGCTCTGTCAAGCTATCATCCTCATCCATGGTATACACCATATTCCTCTACCCCCAGAAATCTTCCACCTTTCTAGAAAATGAGTCAGCCACCTATGAGGACACAACCTATAATCCCTTAACAAACTCAACATGTGAGTTCATCTATCCCAGTTCAATCTCAAAATATTGAAAAGATTGCTGCCCCCCCCCAAGAAAGTTTACCCCATTAGGTTGCACCTATGCTGATATATTCCTGAGGGAAGAAGTTGTTCTAAAATTCCCTACACAGAGACCACCTCCAAATCCCCTTCTGAAAAATTATGATGCAATAATTTATTGTCAATTACATCAGTCTCATGGTCACCTTTTGACACATGTAGGGAATTCGTGCAATTAGTACAAGATTTGATAAAAAAAGGACACTCTTGAAGTCACAAATGAACAATATTCAGAGGAAACATTAGTAGTTATCTTGGAAGAAATTATAGAACCTGAACCAATCACTAGAATGGTGACACCATTTGTTAATTGGAACATACAAGAGAAACCATACAGATAGGAAGATGATGTTTATTCCATATCTTTAGATGACTCACCTTTGCTAACTCCGGGTTCTTATGATCATGATTCATCTGACACAATGTTGAAAGTAATGTTGACTATGGTCAACAACTTGGATGTGGATGCACTTACTTGCCTTATGGAATAAATACATGAGCAATTAGAAATTCTACACATCGGGAAATAGGAAAAAGAGACTCATGTCAAAGATTCACATGAACCATTCTTATCAAGCCATCCAGAAGGTACTTCTAACCAACATCCAACAATCTCACATAATCAACCTCACTAAAGACAATGGAGGATAAAGCATAAGAAATTTAATCCAGAACTAGAAGAAATCAAAATTCCTCTTATTGTTCAGCTACGTAAGTTGTGGGAACATCTAAATTACCCAGATATAAGGGCAACAATGACAAGACCTTCTAAGAATCATCATACACACAAGTATTGTCACTTCCATTGTGATTTTGGATGTGACATCAATGATTTTAAAGCACTATGAAAGGAGATCATTCAATTTCAAAAGAGCAATCCTTATGCATACAATTGGGTTGAACAATTCCTCTTATCTCGTTGCCCCACTTTTGCTTAATGCGATTGAAGTTCCATGCAGGAAAGTCATGTCAGTAGCTCCCCCAGTGAAATAAATCGTCAAGATTCTTGGATTGTTGGAGTCATCGAATTCAGTGAATCTGGCTACATCACACATTCTTGTGCCTGCAATGCAATCACCTCCATTCATACCACGTCAGGTTTTAATAGGACCCATGCCTAGAAGACCTTGTAGTACACCTTGAGTTCACATACCTAGATTGAATAATGCACATACAAATATGGATGCACCTTCTCCTTCCTCCGTTTGGGTTAATGAAGGTATACGAACTATATAATCCTCTGTTGACAATGCTACAATCACACTTATTATATAATCGAAAAAGGAAAAACCAAAGTTACTATATACATGGGAAAAGATTCTACTTTAGAAGACACAATAGTATATGAAGCAATCCCTACAACAACAGTTGAGAGCCCTATCAAACCAATCAAGATACCTAAAGTAGTGGACCTACAATTTCATATATGCACTACACAAACCATCAACTATATATCTGAGAAATTTAAAAAAAAATCTCAAATATTTCTTGATCACCATGTGTATTATGAAGTTCCTAGATAGAATGGGACTCCATCTCAGATAGGGACTTGGGTGTCATCTACAAGGAAATAACACTTATATCTCTCTTCCAACAAATCGTGATCAAAGGGGACTCGGTTTCCATGACCCCAGTGGATGAAAGGGTAATCAAATGACATAATGGATCCCTTATTGGTAGCCTACTGTTATATGACCAACTAAAGAATATATGAATAGAAAAAAACAATGCAAGCCATGGAGTTTATAAAAGATGTCTTCTGAATGTCATAATGGGAAGGAATATACTCAATGGAGGCATGAAATCAGCATACCTACTAGGAATGTTTCATCCATGTCTCACAAGACATAAATAGATTCTAGCAAGTTAGAGTATCTCTTCATATTATACATCAAGTGATGATGAAGACATCACATATGAACTTGGAGTGGTGATGCTTTCCTTGAGTAAAGTCACATCTTCATTACACAAGAAAATTCGACCATTCTATCCAAATGTGGTACTCACCAATTATAGGTATGAGATAAGGGCATTTCTTAAGTCAGATGGGTCCTTGTCAAAAAATAGTCAGTAACTGATGAGTAAATACCATCCTATCTTTTTCACCAGTCTCCTCATTAGGTTCCCTAAAGTAAACACCTTAAAAGTAGAATAAAAGGAATCATCAAGGCTAACACCATCAAGTTGGCATCATTCCATCACAGCTGACAATAGAAATCGAATCTTATCAAAGAAGTGGCTGAATTACTTGCAGATTCTTCTCCTAATTATGAAGACATCCCAATACCTGAATATATGATAAAGGAACATCAGTCATTTCACATTGCAGATGTAACCAAATTAGTAAATATTGCGATTGGACCCATACTACATCAAGTAAAGATCAGAGCAACATTGTCCTCATCTTTGAAACTCAGATTGATAGATCTTCTCTACCGATACATTGATGTTTTCTCTTGGAGCTATGCTAACATGCCAGGTCTCAATGAATCCATCACAGTACATCATCTTCCTACAATACCCAGAATGTGCCTTGTTAATCAGAAAGCTCATTGTGTTCAACCAGAATGGAGACTCAAAATTGGAGGAGAGGCACAAAACAATATGGTGTAGGTTTTATACGCCCTATGTCATATCCAATGTGGTTAGCCAACGTTGTACCAATTCCAAAGAAGGATGGATGTGTTTTTATGTGTGTTGATTATAGAGACTTAAATAAAGCAAGTACCAAGGATGACTTCCCATTTCCTCATATTGATGTTTTAGTTGATAATACATCATGGCATGGTCTTCTTAGCTTCAAGGATGGGTTCTCAGGATATAATTAGATTAACATTTCACCTTGGCATTACTTATGTACCAATGAAGGTCGTAAAGTCACAAGCTCTTGTTGATCAGTTAGTTGAGAACCCAAATGCACATACATATGAATGAGATTTTGTTTTTCCATATCAAGATATTAACATGGTTGAATCTTCTACTACATATGATCATAATAACCCAGACACTTGGATGGCTTTCTTTGATGGGATATCTAATCAACACCAGAGGGGAATTGGAGTCGTCATTGATCCTAAAGGTGAACACATACCTATTGCTCGAAGATTGGAATTTGATGCTACAAACAATGTGACTAAATATGAAGCGTGCATTCTAGGCATACAAGTTACAAAGAAAATGGAAGCTCGTTGCCTTCAAGTCATTGGTGATTCTCTACTCATAGTTTCTCAAATAAATCAAGAATGGAAGACTAAGCAAGAACATATCATTTCTTATCATGAATATCTCACTCTCCTAACTAAGGAGTTTGAAGAAATCAAGTCCAACCATTTAAATCAAGAAAGAAACACTTGTGTTGATGCACTTTCTATACTTGCCTCATGGGTGAAAATTCAAGGCCTAGAGAGTTTCTCTGTTGAAGTAAAGACATTAGCCAAACCAGGCTATTACATGCAGATAGAGAAAATAGATCTGAGTGATGGACACCCCTAGTTTTATGATATAAAAATATTCTTAGAAGGGAAACCCTTCCATGAAGGAACTTCCAAAAGTGATCAACATATAATTAGGTGTATGGCTTTTTAATACTTGATAGGAGCTGGACAACTTTTCTGTCGGTCTCATAATCAAACTTTACTTTAATGCTTGACCCATAAAGATGCAGAGGATGTTATCACAAAGGTTCATGCAGGTATTTGTGCTACCCATGTAGGAGGACATGTTGGCCAAGAAAATTCAATTGTTAGTGTATTTTTGGAACACAATGGAGGCTAGTTGTTCTCTATATGTTCCTAAATGTCAAAGATGCCAACTTTATACTGACCATATTCATTCCCCACCTAATCACCTTTACGACATGGCCATGACTTGACCATTTTGTATTTGGGGAATAGATATGATCGTTAAAATCCATCCTAAAGCATATAATGGTCATTGATTCATCTTGGTAGCAATTGATTATTTCACTAAATGAGTACAGGCCATATCTATATCAGTAGCTTCAACCTCTCAAGTTATCAAATTACTCAAGAATAACATTATCACTCATTCTGATATTCTAAGTGAGATAATATCTGACAATGGAAATAACTTTGTCGTCACAACTATACGAGAATACTTGGATTCATTTGGAATCAAGCATCATCACAGATCATCGTATCACCCACAAATGAATGGTGTAGTGGAAGTCATAAATAAAAATATTCTAATAATCTTGGAAAAGACAATCCATTCATCTAGAGATTGACATGAACGACTACCACTAGAATTATGGGCTTATTGAACATCAATCCAGACATCAACGGAAGCCACCCCTTATTCTTTGGTTTATGGAATGGAAGTTGTTCTACCTATTGAGATTGAGATCCATTCATTAAGAATCATTCAAGAATCCAACATTTTAGAGATAGACTGGGTACAAGATCATATTTATTCCTTGAATACCATCAAAGAGAAATGACTACAAGAACTACATCACACCCAATTCTATCAGATTAGTATGTATCGTGCCTTTGATAAGAAAGTGCATCCAATACAATTTAAAAATGGTGATCTTGATCTTTGCATGCTCATCAACCCTGATACTCATGGTAAGTTCATTCCAAAGTGAGAGTGTCCCTACGTTGTTCATGACATATAATCTGACAGAGCCTACATCTACAAGATATGGATGCAGACATACACTTGTCGCACATCAACACAAGTTAGGTGAAGATATACTATTGTTGACAAGTTCTAGTGGAGGTAAAGCCATATAAAGGCACTTAAAACACATAATACTCTTTTCTAAATAAAGCTTTTAAAATAGCAAAAAAATGGCATCAAACCCATTGCAGCCCGATATAAAAAACCCAAAAATGTGTTGCAAAAAATCACATAATAAAAAAATGGGTGTCAAACCATTAGCCCCCCAACAAAAAATCTAGAAAATTCCAAAAAAAATGCAAAAAAGGGCATTAAATCAGTTGGCGCCTAGTAAAAAAAAGTTGCAAAAAAATTGCAAAAAAGAATGCGTCAAACCCATTGGCTCCAAAAAAAAACAAAAAAAACAAAACAAAACAAGTGTCATACCCATTGGCCCCTCCCCTTAAAAAATGCAAGCCCTCTGCTTGTTATACAAAGAAAACTCAAATCCCTCACAAAAGCATAGGTCAAAATTCAAAGCGAAAGGAATCCAATTTACAATTTCATGATTGTAATATAATATAATTATTCGCCAACTTCTCATCTCAAACAGAAAATATGTATAATTTCCTACTTATAGTATAGATCAAGGCAAGGACACATGACAACCGACGACTCAGACAAAAATTTAGCAATAATAGGCAATGGTTATACTAACCCACTCATTCATGTTCATTATGAAAGACTTATGTCTGTTGAATGCCTTTATCTGGATTTATACACACTTGCCAAGGTCAATAACCATAACACTCATCACTATAGTACTTCCCTAGTCACTCTACCATTAGGACATGTAAGAAAGGTGGTTACGATCATGACCTGTCAACATCTCTGGATGTGATGTGTATGCCTCACTCAATGAACATAGGTGTCATTCCCCATGGATATTCATTGTGAGTACAGAGATTGCTTAAGGAAACCCAATCAATGATTGAATAAATAATCTTGTGACCCATCCTAAGGTTCTAAGGATCGATGTCCCACAATCCCAAAACCATATTGAAGCAAAATGGATATGTGCTTGTGATAAATTGCCTGAGTTCAATAACTGATTAGACTTGATGTCAAAGACCAGTGAGTGTAAAAGTTTCCATCCTAATGTCTTGAGCATCAATGTCCCAAGGTTTATTTGTAAATGAACCAAGGGGATACATGTTTGTGACAAAGTTCCATGATTATAAAATGACCAAACATGTTGTCAAAGACCAGCAAGGAAAAAATGCCTTCATCCTAAGGTCTTGAACACCAATATCCCATGGTTCTTTTGCAATTGGACCAAATTGATATGTTTTTGTGACAAACTATCTATATAAAATAAATAAATAAATAAATAAAGGAAGATTTTGTCCTTTGTTATTTGACAAGTCACATTATCTAGAGTTGATGGGGGCATCATGTTTCTCTTATATCCTTAAATAATTGATCGCCATAAAAAAAAATCCTTAGAGGAATAACTACCTAACTATTAATAACTCAGAGAGGTTAGGACATTGCTTAAATACACTTGACATGCTGTTTGGATCACTAATATGTTAGGAAAGGGGGTCCTTAACGCATAGAGTGACCATCTGCTTCCATTTGACAAACATTTCTTTTTCCACCATAAGTTTATCACATCTACAATCTTTCCATTCATCTGACTGAACCAAGTGAACATATTCGCAAAGCGAACTAAAATGACAATAACCTCTGAAAGATTGGGACCATGAGCCCAGATGTTCTAGAGAAAAGAATGATTCTTGAATTGCCTTAAAATGTCTCAAAACCTGAAATCTAAATTACTATAGTTGGATAATAAAAAAAATCCAAAAATCAAAACATGTTTTATAATTATAAATATAAAAAACTAACATGCAATATGAAAACTACAAATCTCATAAAATCAGCCACTTCTACCCTAAATCAACCAACCTTAAAAAATGAAAGATCATGATAAATCTATATCTAATCTTCAACTTATCCTCTATTGGTTTCTTCATCTGTGAGATCCCCATCAGGCTTGCAAGTCACTTGTACACGCTCAAATGCTTCACGTTGATGTAGATACTCTGGTGTGCAATTGCAACCAATAGAGAATCCTTCTAGGACCATCATCTTGCGATTATTCCACATTTCTACTGAATTGGCTGACAAATGACAATCACCTTCTTCAGCATCCCAAGTATAGTAGTGTGACATTTGATATGAAAAGTAGCAGCTAGAGAAGAAAGGTGTAAAGAGAAGGCCCCTGGCGGGGGCTTCCACGATTTCTAGCTGGTAACGACTTGGTTTCTCCCAAATTGGCATAATACTATAATGGAGAAATACGCCTGACAGCTCCCAAAACCCAAAATTATAATGAGATTGTCAAAACCAGACATAGTGATACTACATGAGGATGTGTCAATCCCTCATAAAATCCATCTCCATGTAACAACCTCATCCTCAAGATTATCCAACCATACGACTATCTTACCTCTCTTCTGGAAGGGCATATTCGACATATCTCAACTATTAAGATAATATTTGGCAAGGCAATTCATCAGAATACAGTCAAAAATAAAGACACCAGAACCTAATCACATCCCAAAGTACAATTGCAACACTTGGAATGGACCCACCATTTGCCCAGAATCGTTTGCATCATCGAGACACTGATAAAGATCACTTTGGATCCAAGGGATGACAATCTCTCATTTCTCTATGATGGCCACCACGACAACCATATAGGCGCTAACCTTTCTGTTTTGACTCCTAAAGAATATAGTACCAAACAACACTATTAAGAAGGCATGAAAACAACCTTTTCCTCACATTGGCTTCTTGTACGTTGCTACTTTGCTGAAACTACCCCACAAAGTACTAGTTTTTATACAATGATGCTCGACATCCATAAATTTGTCTACAACTTTCTTCTTTACATCAAGAAAGGATAAGTTTTGTACGTAAATCTTGTCTCTACGTGAATCAATGCCATTTATCATTCAGTTTCAACTGGGTGATCAACTTCATGTCCTACATTGTTGGTGTTAAAATCACATTGTCAAATTGAAATGTGTGTGTACTTTTATCCCAAAATTAAACTACAGCTCGCATCCACTCTTGAGATATAGGAAGATATACTAGATCTGTAAGAGATTTCTCAATTTTTTAACGTCGCAAGTTCATCCTTTTAGTAATCTCCATATTAACTATCTATTCATGTGCAATTTCAAAGTTGTCACAACCCTTTTTCAATTCTGGAACTTGACAGAGGATTTTCATTGTCATCAATAGTTGACACAGATGGGCACAAATGGTTGATACATACCAGAGCAAATCCGTTTGTCACAAACTAGCATAGAGGGTTGATACAGATCGACGCAAATGGTTGATATAGATTGGTGCATATCCATTTGACGTAGACAACCACAAATCACTTTAACACATACATGTGCATAATCATGTGACATATTGGTGTAGATTTGTTTGACATAGATTGGCACAGATCCCTTCAACACAAACCAGTGTATATTGCTTCGACATAGGTCAATCCGGAGTGACTTCACATGATAAGAGACGTTCCAGACTCATATCTTATTCCGTGAACTGACAGATGGTGACACGATTTGGAGTGGCAATCCCTTTCGCACATTCTAGTGCCAAACCCTTTCTCACTTTTGAGTGACAAACCCTTTCACACTTTTGAGTACCAAACCCTTCTGCTCTCAAGTTTTTCACCGTCGCCAGAGTGAGGACAAACCTAACCCTAAAAGCACTTATTCATAAGTCTTTCATCCGGATATCTATTTTATCATGAGTACTTGTCTACTAAGACTATAAATCTGGGGAAGTAAAACAAATAAGTGGCAAACCCTTTCATGCTCGACAAGCAAAAAAAGTGCAATCCCCTTTCACACCCAAAAAAATAGCACAATCCTCTTGGCAATAAAAATAAATAATAAAATATAAAAAAACTAGTGCAACCCCCTTTGGTGCTCCAACAATAAACAAAAAATACACTAAAATTATAAAAAAAATCCATTTTTTCATGGAAAAATAGTGCCACCCCTTTGGCGCTTCAACAGCAAACAATAAAAAAAAAATATCCCCCCCCCAAAAAATAGAAACAACACTTTTGGCGCCTCAACAGTAAATGAAAAAATTCAATAAAAATAAAAAAATCAGCGCCAACCCCTTTGGCTCTTCAACAGTAAATGAAAAAATAAACAAAAAAAATCATTTTTTTTCAAAAAAAAAACTAGCGCCAACCTCTTTGGCACCCCAACAGTATACAAATAAAGAATCTCATTTTAAAAAACGCAGCACCAACCCCTTTGGGACTCTAATATCAACTCACAAAATACCATGATAGACATTACTTTGGTTCCTTATTCTTCATCTTCAGAGGAGAATTTATACGAGGATTCGACAAAGTACCCCATCTATCTTTTGAGCCCAACTAATACTGGTTTAGCAATTCCCATTTTGTCATAAAAGTCCTATAATGGTAAGCATTCTCTAATGATATAGATTTGGTGTCAAGCCCTACCAAGGTGGACAACTTATATTTTGATGGTAGTCATTTATTACCGCAAGTTTTTTACGTATTTTGTGGATCTAGGTTATGAGTTTTCTCAATCAATGAGAATACTAAAATACCAATCTAGCCAAAGCAATATTATCTATAGAAATAATGCTCTTTAACCAAAAATGAGTGTCAGTCAGTCTCAAGATGTCAACCCTTGACATGGGTGGATTCACCAACCATGTCTTGGAGTTCATCTTGAGAGGGGCAAACTGTTGATACCTCATTTTTAGAACCCCATCAAATCCTTGCTATTTGAGTTATTTACATAATTTGAGTTGTGTCAGAAGTGAAAACCCCAATTTCTCCTAAAAGAATCAAATGTAAGTCTACCAAATACATTTTGGTCAATTCACAAAGAAAAACCGATTTGCACAAAATTTAGCCAGATGTGGACCCACATCAAACTTAACAAAACCTTAAATTTTGATCCCAATGGGTCTTGAACCCTAATGGACAAAATTTACACATTATCTAGGTTAAGATGAGACCCACAAAAAATCTCAATTCGACCTTATTAATTATGGGCACAAATATATTTTGCACCTAGATTAGACAAAATTTAAACTCTTTTCATTTGCCATCTTCTGAGAAAATATCTCATTTTGATGTCAGGGTTTTGCACCCAAATGTGTCAAACTAGACATCACATATTTTGGGTCCCCTTTTATATACCCAATGAGCACAAAAAGGATTCGGAAGACAAATGTGTCAAACCAATTCACTCACTTTTTTCTTGAAAAACACCTGGGCACCAAAGGGTTTCATACCCAGATGTGTCGAACTAGACTGCACACATCTGGGGTTCCTGGGGGCCAAAGGGTTTGACACAAAAATGTGTCAAATCGATTCACACATATTTGACTTTTTTTGAGAAAGGACCACTTGGGCGCCTAATTCTTTCATTTCAGAAAGTGGCAATTGAATGCACGCCCATCCATACCACGATGGTCTTGGAAAGCATGAGTGAGGGTCACTTAGCATCCCATGGACCACCCTGAGAAAGAGTGGGTTGTCAGTTGGGGAAAAGAGGGAGAAACTATCTCGACAACTCTCTCGATTCTTAGAAAAGGAGAGGACCAGAGACGACTGAGAGAAGAACGAGAGAGACTAGAGAGAGCAAGAGTGAAAGACAACTACAACTTGGCACAAAAGCGATCGGCGCTCAGGAGTGTGAAACCCATCCGCGCTCAGAATTGTGAAAACAGTTCGTGCTCAGAAGTGTGAAGCCCATCCTTGCTCAGAAGTACGAAAGGAGTTGGCGATGGGAAGGACATATCAAACCGATGTCTTATTCAAGTCTGTCATCGGAGATCCTCTGAAGTGTAAATCTAACCCGCGTCCAAAAGTGTGAAACTCTTTCACACACAAAATACAAAAGCAAGGTGAGAGCACATTGAATAATTTTCTTTTTCATCTTTAATGAAACCCCCGCAACACTATCTCGACAGGAGGATCGGGGTACTAGTTTTTGACCCTATTCTGATTCGTAAATGAGTGTGCATAATTCAGATTCTCGTACGCCGTCCTTCCTTATCCACACATGAGTCATTTTTTTAGTTTTCTGACTAAAACTTGGTGGCGACTCTAAACTTTTTTTCCGTTTTTGATTTTTCAACGAAAGCACTAAAACGAATTGAAGATAATATTTTCCATTCACCGTTTGTGTGTATTTAACTACTAAATTTATTCCTTTGTAAATTGAGAAAATAAACATGACGGAAAATCAAGAGTAAATTATTTGTTAAACTTAAGTTATGAAAAGTTTATGAGAACTCGTTAAGATGAAGCAAATCTATCTACCTAGATAAACACCACATTTTTCTTTGTAGACATGTTAGTTACTCTCACAAAAGATGTACATGAATAACTTTTGCATTCAAGACAATGAATGTATTGTTTACTTAATTTAGAAAATTTACAATTGAAGTAAGGTTTGAACTACACCCGCTTTACAGCCTAAGCTCAATCATGGGTGTATTTTTCCTATAACCATGCCATCATATAAAAACACATCATTTAACACGTGTTTTCGATGCTCTATGACAACCATACAATAATTCCTCCACCCAGCCCAATCTCATACTGTTCGCTCAGCCCTTCGTTGAATATTTAAAGACCTTCCTTTAAAATTAGTTCATAATCACACCCTTTTCAATTAACTGCTTCAAATTTCATGTTACAATAAAGAGCTTGGCAACAGCCACTTTGAACAAATAACGTACTATATTTCAGTTAGCTTTTCTGGCATATGAAATTAGATGATTAATGTATTTTTTATATATAGTTATATCTCTACGTTCCCGTCATGATTCGGTTGGAGACCCTTTCATTTAGTTGTAGTTTGATTGCATAAGTCTATTGTACTATTTTGATATGTTAATTACTTCTTAAAGTAGAATTGTCATTCTGGTGAGAAAGCCTGTATAAACCACTAGAAGGAGAATGCACATACTAAGAGTAGTGCTTCGCATATATGACAGTTTTCAAGTTCCCCACGTCAGTCTCTTCTTGAGCTTTCGGTCCATTTTCTTCTCAATTAAAATGTTTTGTTTTCCAGTTACAAACAAATGCAGGAGAGGACACCATGTTTACATATGGCAATTGTTAGTTCCACAATTTCTCGTGGATAGGCTAAGAGCTGCCACGCTGTTTTGGTCCTCGAGGACTTGGAGGATTCTTCTATGCTTTCCTGTACTATGTGGCGATTAGATATCTAGGACAGGTTTATTCTTGTCGGATGTGGAAGATGTACACCATTCAGGACGATTTCGATTTTCTATCGTATACGTCACATACAGTTTGTTCGATGTCAAGACCCAACGGGAGTGGGGGTAGATTTTACCCTCCGGAAAATAATTTAAAACAATTAATCTACAACAGAATTATCTTTATCGCTCCCTCTCTCTTTCTAACAAAACAATCGCGATTCTAACTGGCTTCCTATTCCGTGTCAACTGTCAACATAATCTCGGATTGACTAATCTCCGATCCGATTCAATCTCATATTTAACTTTCCTCTGTCCTTATAAGTAACCAAAAGCTACCATTACATACATTACCTCGTCAAGTCAGCATCGTCATCATCTCTCTGTTTACGGGCAACCGGAGTACGGAGCGGCAGAAAGGCCGAAGGTTTTTGCTGTCCGCTGAGTTTGTCTTTCCTACATCTCTGATCATGGCTAAGCCGTTTCATCAACGGGAGTACATCGGAAAAGTCTTCTTTGCTTCTAGAACAAATACTTCTAAATATCTAGCACAAGGTCTTTGCGAAGCATTCGAAGACCACTCTGTTTATCTCAAACTTGTTGATCCCGTGAACTATGACCCCGAAGAACTTGTGAAGGAATCCCTAGTTGTGATTCTCGCATCCACTTGGAAGGATGGGAGGCCTCCACCAAACATTGAATCGCTCGCCAGTTGGCTGTCTAATAAAGTAGAGGACTCGAACGGGTCATCAATGCTTCTACAGAGATGCAAGTTTGCTGTCTTCGCTGTTGGATCGAGTGTTTATGGGAATGCTTTTGGGAGAGAGATCTTTCGGTGGATGAGTTCTCTAGGGGCGTCGAACATCTTGCCTCTCGGGATTGGCACTTGGGGTAGTATAAATTGTTATGACTTGTACAACTGCTGGATGTACAGTTTGATACGCAGGCTAAATGGTAACATGAAGGGTGCCCCAAAGTTTGATGAAGTCAATTCATCAGATGATGAGTTCGGTAGAGAGGGATACGGGGACGGTTCGGGTGAGGAATATGGTAATTCCGAAGACGACGACGGAGATTCTATTCCGTCTGATGAGGAAACTGATCTAGACGTCAGTGACATGTATTCATCAGATGATGATTGCAGCGATGATGAGGAAATTTATGAATCTGCTGACAAAGTTGCTGATTTGGCAGAGCAAGACAATGAAGATTCATCCTTTTACGATAACGATTCTGGGTTATCAGATGGGGAAACTGATTATATGTCAACCGATGAGGATACTGATAATGACGACAACTCATCAGATGATGGGTCGGACGAGGAAATTGGTGACTGCAAATCATCAGATGACGAATCAGATGAGGAAATTGATTTAAATAGTGACCACAATTCACTAGATTATGAGTCACATGAGGAAATTGATCTAAATAGTGACGGCAGTTCATCACACGAAGAACCCAGTGAGAAGGATCAATGTTTTGGGTCAGGTTATAAAGTTGCTACCTTGGAGGAGCATGATGAAGATGATGCATTTTCTTATGACGATATGGAGATAGAAATGTAGATATTCTATTCTTAACAGTGTTAAGCTGTCCTGCAATATTATGGCATGTGGGATAAAGTATATAGTTAAGTCCAGTCCATGTTTTGTACCCAAACTTGTATTAGTTTAATATAGTCTTCATGTCAATGCACTCTGCTTCTTGTATGTAATCAGCTGCATCCCGTGTTTGAGAAAATTATGTTGCCTTAATCACGCGCTAAAGAATAAAAAAACAAGAAGATTAGAACTAATAGGTAAATATGTTGTGAGAATGTAGGTTAGAAGGTAAATGTTTATAATGAAATTTGTTTCGATTGCTGTCGTACCTTTTTATTATTAACATAGAGTCGATAGCCTTCATCCTGCACCCCGTTCGCAGGATGAATCAAGATCAATCAGAGTGCTACAACGCCACACCAGCTCCCCGTAAAGTGAACACCATCCAAAAGGTGAAGCCTCTCCAACTCAGGCTCAATAACCCATCACTAGGCGCGAAGGAACACCAACAATCAAATGTATACCACGGGACCATCTAGCACAGAAGAAGAAAAGGAAGAACCCCATAACCACCCCCATCCAAAAACGGTGTCAACCCACTCCTGAACCTCAGCAGCCGACCAACCCATGCATCAACTAGGTGCATAGTTGTCTGTTAGATAACTGATTATGGTAATTGTTAGTTACTGTAGCTATTAGTTAGTTACAGTAGCAGCTCGTTACTGTAGTTAGACTATTGTGGTAATCACTTATTTAGCATGGGTTAAGTCCAATGTAGTGCAGCAAGTACATGTGAGAATGTAGTGTTGTTTCTAGTGCAAATGGCAAAGAAGTTTTATCCCATATTGCTCACACCTAGAACTTTTGTGGTCCTCATATGTAGGATCACATGGGGCACTAGTGTCCAAAAGAGTCCTAGGAGGGAGGTATGCTCACCTCCTTGGTGGGTGGCACGCACGCACGCGCGCGCGCGCCTCGCCTGGCCGGGCCGGGCCCGGGCTTGTGGATTTCTTAAATCCTAATTAGAAAGTGTTTCTCTTTTACAGATTATTCCGTATTGTGTACGAGAGCAACCGAGTGTTGCGTCTAACTGGGAATAGGATTAGGGACGCGCATGACTATATATATGACTCTGGTCAATAGGGTTAAACACACCGAAAAATAGTTTTCTGCCGCCGTGTGTTTTGTGAGCCCTAATCCCGAGTGCGAGAGTCGTCGTCCCCGGAGTTGCTTTGCGGAGTTGTCCTCCTGTGCAAAGCGAGACTCGTCCTTTCCTTCAGACGCAGCTGTCAGGCGGTGGTACCTGCGGTGGTTGTGCTGCACTGGTAGCAATGCGACGTGCGCGAGCAAGACGTGCAACTTCCAGGTTCGTGCCGGATCGAGACTGGGAGAACGGTGCCTATCCGTGAGGATTGTCGGGCACTGGTTTCTTTAAGTAACACGTTCGTTTCTCAACGAACGATCTGGTTTGCGAATCTAACTCTTATTTTTTGTTCTCCTGCATTGCTTGTTCTTCGAATCTTATTTTGGATCTGCCTGAATTGTTAATTAAATTGCACCTGTCGCTGTTGCATGAACGACAATAACCAATATTAACAACAGTCTTAAAGAAACCAATTTCTGTCGTTAATTAACATGGCCGGTCAGGGTAGTTCGGGATGTAAGATTGATACAATCAATATGCCTGAAAAGTTTACTGGTACGAACTTTGCCCTTTGGCAGAGTCGTATGGAAATTTGTCTGAATATTGCGGGATATGATCAGTATTTAATTGAAATTGAACCTGTATCTGATGACACAATTCCTGATAATGCAAACATTATTGCTAACTGGAAGAAGGGTGATAAAACGTGTCGCGGGTTGATTCTGTTTGGTTTAAATAACAAACTGTATGATTCTTACTCAAAGCCGCCAGTCACTACGTCCAAAGTTTTATGGGAATTGTTAATTAAGAATTTTAGCACTGAAAATCAGGGTGTTGAAAAATAATGTGTGTCTAAATTTCTTAAGTTTCAGATGGTTGAGGGTAAGTCAGTTTCTGATCAAACACACGACCTGCAACTCCTAGTTCATGAACTCTCAGATGCCAAGATGGTGTTGCCTGAGAAATTCGTTGTTATGTCTATCATAGAAAAATTCCCTAAGTCTTGAGAATCGTTTGGTATGTCTCTGAAGCATCGCAAAGGGACACACACCATGGATGAATTAATGATGGATATTAATATACAAGAAGAACACTTAAAGGAGAAAGGGGTCAAGGTGCCTACTGATGCTAATCCAACTGTTAATCTTACTTCTACGAAAAACACTAAAGATAAGAAATCTAAGAATGCACATAAACCCAAGACAAAGATCCAAAAGAAATCGAAGAACAAACCTTGTTGGACTTGTGGACAGGTTGGCCACTGGAACAAGGATTGTCCTACTAAGAAGGCAAAGAAAGCTACCGCATCTGCAACTAAGGAGGCTGTGATCAACATGATGACTACATCCTTGAACCTCAATGATGGGTATGTGTCTATTAGATCTGAAGTTCTTTCTATTTTTGAACCACTTTATTGGATAATTGACACTGGGGCTAATGTACATGTGTGTGCTGATAAATCCCTGTTTGTGTCTTATCAGGCCTCTCGAGGTCGGTCAGTGACTTTGGGCGATTCCATCTCTGCAGAAGTCAAAGGCGAAGGACGGGTGGACTTGAAATTCCCTTCGGGGAAGGTTTTGACTCTTAATAGGGTCAGACATGTTCCAACCATTCGACGCAATATCCTTAGTGGCGTCATATTAGTTAGAGAAGGTTATAGAGTAGAGTGTAAATGTAATAAGGCTATTATTACACGCCTTCGTGATTCTTTGTTTTTTTGGCAAGGGGTACTTATGTGATGTGGAGAACTTGTTTAAGATTCATGTTGAACCTGTTTCAAATTCCGTTTCAAATTTGAATGATTATAGTTCTATTTGCATGAATCTTGTTTCTATAGATGTATGGCATTCACGTTTGGGACATGTTAATGTTGCCTTTATGAAGCGTATGATGAATCTAGATTTGATCCCTAAATCTGAAATTAGCAACAATAAATGTGAAATCTGTGTACAAGATAAATTGCCTAGGAAGCCTTTTCATTCTGTGAATAGGAATTCGGAAATTTTGGATTTAGTTCATACAGATATCTGTGAATTTAATGGTGTTGCTATGAGGGATCAAAAGCGTTATTTTATAACTTTTATTGACGATGTGAGTAGATACTGTTATGTCTTTTTACTTAGAAGTAAAGATGAGGCATTGGATAAATTTAAAATTTATAAGAAAGAAGCTGAAACTCAAACCGGTAAAGTACTTAAGCGATTAAGGTCTGATAGGGGAGGAGAGTATACCTCGAATTTGTTTTTGGAATTTTGACAATTGCATGGTATAGTTCATGAGGTAACTGCTCCTTATTCACCACAATCAAATGGGATAGCTGAACGTAAAAACCGAACCTTAATTGATATGGAAAATACCTTACTCCAAACATCTGGATTACCCAACTTTATGTGGGGGGAAGCTTTGAATACGGCTTGCCATATTCTGAATAGAGTTCCCCATAAACATTCAGAAAGTAGTCTGTTTGAGTTATGGAGAGGAAGGAAACCGAGTCTTAAATATCTTCGAGTGTGGGGGTGCCTTGCAAAGGTACTTGTCCCTGAACACAAAAGGAAGAAATTAGGACCGAAAACGGTTGATGCCATATTCTTAGGTTATGTAGAGACAAGCTATGCTTATAGATTCATGATTGTAAAATCAGATATCTCTGGCATTGAGGTCAATACAATTGTGGAATTGCGTGATGCGACATTCTTTGAGGATGTGTTTCCTATGAAAACTGGTGTGCCCAATGAAGTCTCTCAAGAAGATTCATTTACCACATGTTCCATTCCCGAGCACGTGGAAAGGATGACAAATGTGGGGGGTGACTCAGAACATGCTAATTCTGAATCTGATGATTATGAAGAAATAGTTGAACCAAGGAGAAGTAAACAGCCTAGGACATCAAAGGACTTTGGAAGTGAGTTTCTCACTTACAATGTTGAGGATGATCCTGTTACTTTCAAACAAGCTATGGAATCTCCAGAAGCTAAGTTTTGGAAAGAAGTCGTTAATGATGAAATCCAATCAATTCTCTCGAATGGAACTTGGGAATTGGTGCATTTGCCTCCTGGTTGTTCTGCAGTTGGTTGTAAATGGATTTTTAAGAAGAAACTTAATGCAGACGGGACAATCAATAAGTATAAGGCTAGGTTAGTTGCTAAGGGTTACACACAAAGGGAAGGAATAGACTATTTTGATACCTATTCACCTGTTTCCCGTATGACCACAATCCGAGTACTTTTAGCATTGGCTTCCATTTATAATCTCTATATCCATCAGATGGATGTGAAGACCGCGTTCTTACACGGTGATCTTCAAGAAGAGATATATATGGAACAACCTGAGGGATTTGTGGGTCGTGGGAATGAGTCCAAAGTGTGTAAACTTGTTAAGTCATTATATGGCTTGAAACAAGCCCCTAGGCAATGGCATGAGAAGTTTGATTCTGTGATATCATCGTTTGGCTTTATTTCTAATGAATTTGATAAGTGTCTCTACTGCAAGGTTGTCGATAATGGATTCATTTTGTTATGCTTATACGTCGATGATATCCTTCTTTTTGGTTCCGATATGAAAGTAGTAAAAGAGACAAAGTCATTCTTGTGTAGCAAGTTTGAGATGAAGGATATGGGTGTCGCTGATGTGATTTTAGGGCTTAAAATCATAAGGTCTACTGATGGTATAGCTCTCTCTCAGTCTCACTACGTTGAGAAGATACTGGAGAGGTTTGAGTACACATCACGTAAACTTGTTAAGACTCTATATGATTCATCTAAACCCTTGTTCAAGAATGAGACTGGGGTTCCAGTGTCTCAATTATGATACTCTCAGATTATCGGAAGTTTGATGTATCTTATGAACTGTACACGTCCAGACATTGCGTTTTCCGTGAACAAGTTAAGTAGATACACCAGTTGTCCCGACAAGAACCATTGGGAAGCTCTTGACAGAGTTCTGAGGTATATCAAGGGAACACGTTCTCTTGGGCTGCATTATGGTAAACATCCTTCCGTAGTCGAAGGATATAGTGATGCAAGCTGGATTGCCATGAATTCTGGGAGTAATGGTGTCTCAGGATATGTATTCCTGTTGGGAGGAGGAGCTGTTTCCTAGAGGTCTAAGAAACAGACCATATTGTCTCGGTCCACTTTTGAGGCAGAGTTGTGTGCTTTAGATGAAACTGGATTGGAAGCTGAATGGCTACATGGACTTATGTCTAGTTTACCTATGGTAATGAAGCTGCTTCCTGCAATTTCAGTTCACTGTGACAGCACTACAACTATTGCTAAGATAAAGAGTTCCAAGTACAATCAAAAACAGCGTAGACACATCCAAGTCAGATTGAAATCTGTAAGGGAGTTAGTGTCTAATGGGGTCGTGGCTGTGGACTACGTCGGTACTAAAGATAATACAGTTGATCCTTTCACTAAAGGTCTTTCTTTGGCTTTAGTGGAAAAATCCAGGTTGGGAATGGGACTGAAA
Source organism: Alisma plantago-aquatica (assembly GCA_963693085.1). NCBI lineage: Eukaryota > Viridiplantae > Streptophyta > Magnoliopsida > Alismatales > Alismataceae > Alisma > Alisma plantago-aquatica. Next base: position 1,428,288,726 of record OY856409.1, read on the forward strand.
CCCCTATAGATTTGCAGGAAGTAGCAACCCAACCCAAAAGAGTGGAGATCCCACAAATTGGGTTCAATGTGGTAATAACAAGATGTCGGGTAAATCGGATGACACTATGTATTCTTGTGTGATGCTTCTTGCATCTGTGTGTCTATTCCCTGGGAAACCTGTAAGTGTCATGACTACAAGTTAGTAAGAGAGTAGTCTCTTAATGGTGTCAAGTCTTAGGACAGGATGTTAGCAGTACATCCTTGGAGACTCCAGCTAAGTGATTGATGTTGTGTAGGCCGCAACAGGAGAATTGGGTTGTTCTCTGTTATCAATCATGATATAAAATTTTGTATGCATGGCCTTAATGCATTGTTTTTTCTTTTCTACCATGTCTTTACTGTGTTGTTACCAACCTATACTCTTGTACCCAAGGTTCAGGTTCAAGACTTTTGTTCACCTAGTTCCTACGAGGGTCACAGTTGGATAACTCAGGTAGATTCAAACCGAAAGGTATCTGCTGAAAGCATAGTATGGAGGACTGAATGGTAGAGCACACTACACATTGGACTTTGTGGGGGATTGTTAGATAATTGATTACGGTAATTGTTAGTTACTGTAGCTGCTGTAGCTATTAGTTAGTTACTGTAGCAGCTCGTTACTGTAGATATACTATTGTGGTAATCACTTATTTAGCATGGGTTAAGCCCAATGTAGTGCAGCAAGTACATGTGAGAATGTAGTGTTGTTTCTAGTGCAAATGGCAAAGAAGTTTTATCCCATATTGCTCACACCTAGAACTTTTATGGTCCTCATATGTAGGATCACATGGGGCACTAGTGTCCAAAGGAGTCCTAGGAGGGAGGTATGCTCACCTCCTTGGTGGGTGGGATTGCCACATCACAACGCACGCACGCACGCGCGCGCGCCTGGCCTGGCTGGGCCGGGCCCGGGCTCGGGCTTGTGGCTTGTGGATTGTGGATTGTGGATTGTGGATTGTGGAGAATGTCTTCAGTCTTCCGTCTTCTTTTTGCACTAGGATACAACTACATAATTAATTACTCGTATAATTAATTGTTGTTTTCTTATTTGGATTTCTTAAATCCTAATTAGAAAGTGTTTCTCTTTTACGGATTATTCCGTATTGTGTACGAGAGCAACCGAGTGTTGCGTCTAACTGGGAATAGGATTAGGGACGCACATGACTATATATATGACTCCGGTCATTAGGGTTAAACACACCGAAAAACAGTTTTCTGCCGCCGTGTGTTTTGTGAGCCCTAATCCCGAGTGCGAGAGTCGTCGTCCCCGGAGTTGCTTTGCGGAGTTGTCCTCTTGTGCAAAGCGAGACTCATCCTTTCCTTCAGACGCAGCTGTCAGGCGGTGGTACCTGCGGTGGCTGTGCTGCACTGGTAGTAGTGCGACGTGCGCGAGCAAGACGTGCAACTTCCAGGTTCGTGCCGGATCGAGACTGGGAGAACGGTGCCTATCCGTGAGGATTGTCGGGCACTAGTTTCTTTAAGTAACACGTTCGTTTCTCAACGAACGATCTGGTTTGCGAATTTAACTCTTATTTTTTTTTCTCCTGCGTTGCTTGTTCTTCGAATCTTATTTTGGATCTGCCTGAATTGTTAATTAAATTGCACCTGTCGCTGTTGCATGAACGACAATAACCAATATTAACAACATTGTCTAGGGACCGCCCAACTCACCAAGCAAAGTTTAAAAACAAGATGTCCAAACACAATTAACTTCAAACACAGAAACACTCAAACACCACTTAACCAGCAAGAAGGAAGCAAACAATACAACCGTGAACCAGAAGGCCCACTGTAACACTCCAATTTTTATATCACGTGAGGGAAAGATAAATCTTTTTTTCAACTTGGGAGTGTTATAAAAATGATGTTCATCACAATAACAATAGAAGAGTTCAATACATCTTTGCGTATAAAATGCATTCTCATGAGTTCTTAAGAAAGAAAGTTGCTGGCAACACACTTTATATATATATATATATATATATATATAGAGAGAGAGAGAGAGAGAGAGAGAGTCAGGCTAGAATACACTCGAGTGTATTCGGAGCAGAATACACTCAAGTAGTTTTTCATAATGCAATATTTTTTTCAAAAATCTAATCCGTTGATCTTCTTAAACATGTTGTGAATAGCTAATACGCAAAATTTGAGCATATTTGGACATTTATAGGTCATGTTATAAAGACCACAAAAGTTATATATTTCAAATTAGTTTTGTGCGTCGATTTTGTCGCCCTTGGATGAATGACTTACACTCATCCAAATGGGCTCAAAATTTATATGTAGCCTAGTTATAGTATGACAGTGAAGATCAATGGCTTACATTTTGCAAAAAATAGTCTTGATATACAAACACACTTGAGTGTATTCATGCGATCTGTACACTCGAGTGTATTCTAGCCTGACTATATATATATATATATATAGAGAGAGAGAGAGAGAGAGGCTAGAATACACTCAAGTGTGTTTGCATATCAAGACTATTTTTTGCAAAATATAAACCATTGATCTTTACCGTCATACTATAACTAGGCTACATACAAATTTTGAGCCCATTTGGATGAGTGTAAGTCACTCATCCAAGGGCAACAAAATCAACGTGTGAAACTAATTTTAAATGTATAATTTTTGTGATCTTCATAACATGAGCTATACATATCCAAATGTGCTCAAATTTTGCGTATGAGTTGTTCACGAGATGTTTAATAAGATCAACAGATTAGATTTTCAAAAAAAATATTGCATCATGAAAAACTACTTGAGTGTATTCCGCTCCGGATACACTCGAGTGCATTCTAGCCTGACTCATATATATATATATATATATATATATATATATATATATATATATATATATATATATATATATATATATAGTTAGGCTAGTGTACACTCGAGTGTACCGGAGGCACCGTACACCTCACTCATTTTTGAAGATGCAATAAATTTTTGAAAAATATAAATCGTTGATCTTCTTAATTATCATAAGAACATACTATATAATAAATTTTAACTCATTTGGACACTTATAGGTCGTGCATCTAAAGGAGGCAAAAATCATGCATTTCAAATTATTTTTGTGCGTCGATTTTGTTGTCCTTAGATGAGTGACTTACGCTCATCCAAATGAGCTCAAATTTTGTATGCGGCCTATTATTATTGTAACCATGAAGATCAATGGATTAGATTTGGGAAAAACATGGTCTAGATAGGCAAACACCATTGGGGTGTACGGCTTGATCTGTACACTCGAGTGTATTCTAGCATGACTCTCTCTCTCTCTCTATTTATCTATCTATCTATCTATATATATATATATATATATATATATATAGTGATCCAGTGAGAAACATCCTACCGTGAGAGTATGAGAAACATTTGAATAACTACAAATTCGGAATTTTTTTTTAAATCCAACCATATAGATGAAAAAAGCATCATTTCGTTTACCTTCCCAATAAAAATCATTACAATCCCATATTGTTTGCATGTCCATATGTATAATATACACCTTTTACATCCAGCGATCAGCCTAAAATTCAATATCGAGCGTCGAAAAGTATTTTCTTGTTGTGATTGATCTACAAATTGGATGGTGATAAATTTTTTGGGAAGGTAAATATTAAGGCATACTTGTAATCTATATGGCTGGATTATGAAAATGTTATCTATGTGGAGAGTTATTTAAATACCTCTCATGCTCTCACCAAGATTTATTTCTCACTAGATCGTTGTCCTATATATATATATATATATATAATGTAAAAGCCTACGTTCTGTCTTAATATCTTAGATCGTGTACCACCACATTGATTTATCTCCTCTCTTGAGCGTCTTCCTGAAATTAGTATATACAGACATCTCATCTCTAGCCATGCACAAATAGGAATACACATTAGTAGGGGCGAGCAATTGATGGTCCAGACAGCAAAACCGGATCAGACTGTTCAGTTTGGTTTGGTCCGATCCTGGACCAGTCTGAGTTTGGTCCGATCCACTGTCTGCAAATTTTGAAACTTTAGTTTGCGGTCCGGTCCGGTCCAAAACCGGTCCGGACTGCGGTCAGAGTTGTAGACCAGTTTATATGTAAAATATATTGATATTTCAATATATATTATGTGACAAAGTGAGTTTTTATAATATTTTCTCTCTCTTAAAAGTTTATTATCAAATTTGTTGACCAATATACCCTCATAAAATTTCCTCACTCAATTGAACAAAATTGTGTCACAAATTGTAAAGAAAATGCAAGCCCTAATATGCTATGATGATAAAATACATGTGTTAATGTATTTAGTAAATGAACACATCAAAGTTTCGATTTTGGATCTCAAATTCATACCATAGTAGCATAATGACATCATAAAACTAACCCTAAAATTTTGTTACAATTGGGTTAACCGATTGGGAGATATGACTAATTGAAATTGGTACATATTCCACTCATTTTTGGATCTAGGACCTTAGTTATCAATTAAATGGATAGATTAATGTGTCACGCGGCCCATTAAGCCCTTGGGCGCGGACCTAGATTCAGGCTGAGAATTTCAGACCTTTGATCATCGATCCAACGTAGGAGACTTCGTCTCCTACCTCCCGCAAAGGGCGGGGAGACAGGAAGCAACCCGAGCCTCAACCACGCTCCATCTCATCCACCTTTTTAAATATTTGTTCGCGTAGATATCTTCATCTTGCAATTTCGTGGCTGGCCATACCAGTTTTGACCGGGTCTCATGCGTCGTTGCGCCAACCCAAAAACCTGACCGCAGCTTGCTCTCACTTCGACGGCGGGGCATTTAGGGCTTCCTTGCCTAGCCTCCCTCACGCCTATATAAGGCCTTCATTAGCTCTGCCATGCTCCCTTTACTCACTTCACACCTTCAATTGCAAGCATCGACACCCCGAGCACTGCTCCCCTAGTCCACCTTCTTCAACCTCGGCTCTCTTCACCGACAGGCCACCACAGCACTCCTCGCTCAAATCCTACCCCTCCAACACCTTCTCCAACCCACCGTGAGTGTGCGCGGCTAGAGGGCAGGTCCCCAGAACCCCTCTCCATCCTAAATCCCTCTCACACCGGCGACCTCGCCTCTCCTGCGGCGGAGCTGAGCTCTAGAGAGAGCCACAAGCAGAAAACATCACGCCTCTGAGCGGAGCAACCTCGTGAAGGCTAAGGAGCCTTCATCCACGCTAAAACACCACCTAGAAGCAAGCAGGAGTTCGTCGGAGTTGGTTGAGCTGCTCGGCTCGCAGTAGGAAAGGATAAGCAAAGCAAGGGAGGGGGAGTGCCAAAGGATTTTGAGCTGGGCCAATAGGCAATCACCAAACCAGCTAGAGGGTTCATGGGCCACCACTCCAATTCAGAGATCCGTGGGTTGCTTTATGAGACCTTGGATCAACCTGGGCCGTCGATCCAGTAGGATCCGCCCGTTGATCAAGGTAAGATCCTCTTCTTCTTTTTCTTTTATTCAAGAAAATGGTTTATCTTAAGAAAATCATAAAAATTCTAGGATTAGCAGAAAATATCGAATCTATATATCATTTTGATTAGAAAATTATTCTATATGCAAATAAAATATTACCAGGACCTAGATCCGTTGCCTTTTTCAAAAATATTTGCCTAAAGCCTAAATGGCCTCCTTGATTATAATTAATTATTGATAATTGTTTTTCTTGATGAGGTATGACTTTCTAAGATGTAATTAACCCTAAAAGAAACCCTGATTTCTAATTAAATTGAAATACTATTCTAAGATGATAAATGACCAAAGGATTAGGAGAAACCCTAGATCTAGTTTCTCTTTCTACATGGAATTAACGATATATCTTTATAACAAAATTAATATCACTAGATGATAATTAGTGATTATGATTGGTTTGAATCTTTAAAATGAACCCTGATGTTATGAATGGTTAATATGTTTAGGGTTGCTTTTCCCTTTTATCCAACTATCTTATAAACCTAGTTTATGGAAATCTTCTAATTGATTAATTAAATGCTATCGTTTAAGAAAACTAATTAATGATGGATCAGACCTGATAATATCTCTAAAATCAATTAAAATATGGGAAATCCCTGATCTGGATTAAGATAACATAAAAAGGAATAATAACTAAGGACATATCTTAGTATTGGTCACATGGACCAATAGTAATGGTGTACCCTTGCTTTCTTTGCAGGGTGACTAAATTCTTGATTGATTCTAAATCTTTGGATATCTGATTTGAACAAGCAGGTACGTGGTCTTATAAGTATAAGACTAGATTTCTGGTTGCCTATGATATGTATACCTTGAATGCTCGTATTTGAATATGATTGCTTGGTTGACTAGTATGAGTTATACTTCGCCAAACCTAATGTAACATAAATGGTTATGATGGGTTGTAGCTACTGTAGCACATAGCCTGGTGTGGATGTATGTGGCCTAACATGGATGTATGTTTCCTTGGCCCATGTTAGATATATGAAGATATTATATTTCCCACATTAGATGTAAGTAAAGTGCAATATGTGTAGTACAACTGCATCAAAATGATTGTAATAAAAAAAAGGATTTTTACCTGATTTTCGTCTTAAGAAATGGATTTATCTCTCTTTTCTTCTTGTTCAAATATTTTCCTTTATGAAACCTTATTAGTGTAACTTTTACCACGTACCAGCTCTGTTGATGTTTTGTTTCTCATATTTTCTAGGTATAAGGAACAATTGACAACCAAAATGTAACACATGCTCAAAGTACCTGAAGGCACAAATAATAAGCATGGAGGATATATTAGATAGATCTATTCCTCTTATCTCATTTCTTATTAGATGTTAGTTTATTTCTTTCCTAGTTGATGTTGAGGATGATTGAGATCCTATGTAATAAAGTTATCTTTCTCTAGAACAATATTTCCTCTCCATATGTAATGACTTTATTCTATCTATATGAATGAATGTCTGTGTGACTTTAATGAGATGATGTGGACTTGATCTTGGCTCAATCTCTGTCTTTAGTCGACTACCTTAATCTCTTGTATTTTCCCTTTTGACGTCTATAGATATGAGTGCACACATATCTGTGAATGTCACTATGGAAAGTATATAGAAATTGGGGTTGCCACAGTTGGTATCAGAGCCAATGTTCACACATCAAGTCACATGAACTTCATTCACCCTATTTGAGTCTAGGGTAGTCCTTGAGTTAGGGATATGAAGGGTGGAGGTGTCTAGGATAGCATCTGTAATGGGTCTGACTAAAGTCTCTGATCCACTTAGCTTGGCAATCACGAGGCTACCTTTATGGAAGTAGAAGTCTACCTGGCCGATATCCTAAGTGTCCCCTATTCTTGGACGTACCTTAATTTAGGAACCTTCTCATCTATAGATTTTTCCTCTCACCTCTTCTATAGGAAAAATTTCTCCCTCTCATCTATGTTTTAAAATAAATTTTCCCTCTTACCTCTGTTATAAGGTTAGGAAGGAGTCTCTCTATTTAGAAAGTCCTAAGGATTGACTGATAAGGATTCTAGGATATCCTCCATAAATCATAATATTAAGAACATTAATAATTGATACAGGAGAATAATGAAATATCATGTGATAATAATGATAATGACGAGAATAATTGTCAAAGTAATAAATCTAATACATTCAAATTAATTTCAGGATGCCTCCTAAAACTCGCAACTCTAAGGCCTCAGAAGAATCATCCTCTAAGAAGAGACAAGAGCCTGAAACCTCTGAAGTACTTGAACCCGAAACTATGGCCAAAGAAAGATGGGAGGAACAGAAGAAAATCCTTCTAGACTTTATGGAAACCCTCACCACAAAAGGAACCCCTGAACCTAGCTCCTCTAGGATAAAGGAAGTGATGATGATAGACTTCATTAAGCTCAACCTTGACTCCTTTTGGGGGGAAGATCATCCTGAGGTCATGGACAAGGCTGAGGCCTGGGTCCTTTCCATAGAGAATGCCTTCCGTACCCTAGAAGTACCCAAAGAAAAGAAGGTTAAATTTGCCACCCATTTGCTTAAGGGAGGGGCGAAGATCTAGTGGGAGAATTATGGTGGGAATTGGGGAGAGGAAGTAGACAACTTGGGGTGGGAAGCCTTCAAGACCCTATACACCGACCGTTTCATGCCCATAACTGAGAGGAAGAGGAAAGAGAAGATGTACATGGAGCTTAAGTAGGGCAGTCTCTCAGTGTCCGATTATACCTGGAAGTTTAGGCTTCTAGAATGTTATGCCCCTATTCGGACTGAGGACCGCCTCACTGAGCATTATGTAGACTGTCTCTCCGCACACCTAAAAACCCTAGTTATAGCCTCTCGTCCCCGAAGCATTGATGAAGCCCTAGACATGGCCCTTAAGCAGGAAAGGGAGTAGGGATTGCAGAAGCCTTCTAGCATGGGATATTTAGGGTTGACCACCACTGAGGAAGAGAAGTTCAAGAAGATCCACCCCGGCCATAATAAAGGATCAGGGAAAGGAGGAGGTTCAGGGAAGAAAGGACAGAAAAATAGCAAGCTAATGGATTACCGCAACAAATGCAAGACTTGTGAACAAGGACATGACGGGCCTTTTCACTACACCAAGCCGGTCTGCTACAACTGCAAGAAGGAGGGACATTTCCTTTCCAAGTGCCCCAATGCGTATATCTTTGGCAAACCTCCAGCGGGTGCTCCACCCCCTCAGGGACACCGCAATGCTAGGGTGTTCGCAGTAACAGCAGAGGAGGCTAGGGAAAATCCAAACCAGCTTGTCGAAGGTAACCTTAAATCTTTTTCATATATCTAATATCTTGTTCAAATGCCTTCAGATATTTAAAGTATAATTATATTGTGTAGGCATTGTTTTCTTGAATGGACATCCTGTTGAAACATTATTTGACTCTGGATCCACAAATACTTTTATCTCTCGAAATCTAGCCTCAATGTTGCACTTACATATAAAGGACTTGGGATATATTCTGGATGTGTCAACTCCTAGTGGAAAAATACTCACTACATTGCAGAAAACCGATGTCCTCCCTTTAAAATTTGAAAATCATGACATGCCCTTTGAATTCATTCTCTTAACCATGGAAGACTTTGATATTATTCTCGACATGGATTGGCTATATACATATCATGCTCACATTGACTGTAGAAACAAGATGGTAGTTCTCTCTCAACCTCATTCCTCTCCTGTAGTGATCCCTCGGGGAAGCAGATTCTGTAATAATGTAATAATTTCCTCTCTTAAAGATAAAAAGCTCATATCTAAAGGATGTAAAGTCTTCCTCGCATTCGTCTCAGAGACCAGTCCTGACAACGGGCCTGTAGAAAGACTGGAGGTGGTACGTGATTTCCTCAACGTATTTTCAGAGGAGCTTCCTGGGCTGCCTCCAAACAGAGACATTGAGTTCTCCATAGACCTTCTTCCTGAAACCACTCCGATTTCTAGGGCACCATATAGGATGGCACCTGCTGAGCTTATGGAGTTGAAGAAACAATTACAAGAACTTCTTGATAAGGGTTTTATCCGCCCTAGCATTTCCCATTGGGGTGCACCTGTCCTTTTTGTTAAAAAGAAAGATGGTTCGATGCGGATGTGTATTGACTATCGCATGTTGAACCAAGCTACCATTAAAAACAAGTATCCTCTCCCTCGTATTGATGACCTTTTTGATCAACTTCGTACTGCTAAAGTCTTCTCCAAAATTGATTTTCGTTCTGGCTACCATCAACTTAAGGTCAAGGATTCAGATATATCCAAGACTGCTTTTTGAACTCGTTATGGGCACTATGAATTTCTGGTGATGTCGTTCGGGTTGACCAACGCACCTGGCATATTCATGAACTTGATGAACAAAGTCTTCCAACCTTATCTTGATGAGTTTGTGGTCATCTTCATTGATGATATTCTGATCTATTCTGACTCTATGGAGAAACACCAAGAACATCTGAAGTCTATCCTTGAAATTCTTCGAGCCCAAAAATTCTATGGCAAGCTTTCTAAATGTGAATTCTGGATTGACAAAGTTATGTTTCTTGGACATGTCATTTCTGGGGGTAACATATCTGTTGATCCCACTATTGTATCTGTTGTACTTGATTGGAAACCTCCTCGTAATCCTTCTGAAATCCAGAGTTTCTTAGGTCTGGCCGGATATTATCATCATTTTATTCCGAATTTCTCCAAAGTGGCACTTCCTCTCACTAAGCTTACTCAGAAGGATGAGCATTTCATTTGGTCAACTGCTTGTGAGTCTAGTTTCCAAGAGCTCAAGCAAAAGTTGACATCTGCACCTGTCTTTGTTCTACACTGGAAATGAAGGATTTGTGATATTCACCGATGCTTCTCGACATGGACTAGGGTGTGTCCTACAGCAGAATGGGAAAGTAGTGGCCTTCGCTTCCAGACAGTTGAAACACAATGAGTTGAATTACCCTACGCATGATTTGGAGTTAGATGTTATCATCCATGCTCTCAAAATCTGGAGGCACTACTTGTACAGGGCAACGTTTGATATCTTCACCGACCATAAAAGCCTCAAGTACATTCTGACGCAAAAGGATTTGAATCTGCGACAATGACGGTGGATCGAGTACCTGAAGGACTACGACTTCACCATTGGCTACCATCCAGGTAAGGACAATGTGGTTGTAGATGCTCTTAGTAGGAAAAGATCTATTTGTGCATTCCTGTCTGTACCCGAATGGAGGAACATGGAGGATCTAGCAAGATGGAGACCATAATTCCTGGATGACTGTATGCATGTCAATAACATTTCTATCATATCCAACCTAGATTCTGAACTTCTGGAGGCACAGAAAGCTAGTCATGAGCTTGCAGAGCTCTCCTCTCTCCTGGCTAAACCGCATACACATCTGTCTGTGGGTCTTGATGGTGGTCTTCGATACAAGAACTGTATGTGGGTCCCTGAGCAGTCAGTTGTAAAGACAACAATTCTTAGTGAGGCACATGGGTCCAAGTACACAGTTCATCCTGGTACGATGAAGATGTACAAAGACCTACAACGTCAGTTTTGGTGGAGAGGGATGAAGCGTGATATTGCTGAATTCATTTCCAGATGCCTGGCATGCCAGATGATCAAGGCCGAGCATCAAAGCCCAGGTGGTCTACGGCAACCCCTCGAGATCCCCGAATGGAAATGGGAACATACACTATGGACTTCGTAGTGGGATTACCCAGGACCAGGAAGGGGTACGACGCTGCATGGGTCATCATGGATCGTCTCACCAAGTCAGCTCATTTTCTACCTGTGAAGACTACTGCGAAAGTTTCTAAGTTGGCCGACCTTTATATACGGGAGATTGTACGTCTGCATGGAGTTCCAGCGTCCATTGTCTAGGACCGGGACCCAAAGTTCACTTCAAAGCTATGGAAATAGGTTCAAGAAGAAATGGGCACCAAGTTGAACTTCAGTACAACTTATCATCCGCAGACAGATGGACAGTCAGAACGAATAGTGCAGATTCTGGAGGATCTTCTACGAGCTTGTGTGCTTGATTGGGAAGGCTCATGGGACCATTACCTGCCTTTAGATGAGTTCGCCTATAATAATAGCTATCAGGCAAGTATTGGGATGCCACCATATGAAGCTCTCTATGGCCGACTGTGCAGATCTCCATTACATTGGGACGATGTCGGAGAACACACCTTAATGAAATCCGAGGAGATGCAGATGTATGCAGATAAAGTTGCACTGATTAGGTAGAGAATGAAGCAAGCACAGGATAGGAAGAAATCATATGCAGATGCTCACCGACATGAACGTCAGTTCAAGGAAGGTGATCATGTATTTTTGAAGATCCGACCTATTCGAGCTTTGGCTAAGAATAAGGGAAAGCTCGGTCCTCGTTATGTGGGACCCTTCGAGGTCCGTGAAAGGGTTGGAGAATGTGCCTATTGTCTTGCTTTGCCACCTCAGTATGGTGTCATGCATAATGTCTTTCATGTATCTAATCTAAAGCCTTATGTCAAAGACCCCAGTCACATTCTGAATCATGACCCTCTCGAACTGAAAGATGATCTGTCTTATGCTGAATCACCAGTCAAAATCCTCGATTTAAAGACAAAGGAGCTTCACAATAATCGGCGTATAGATATGGTGAAAGTTCTCTAGAGCCACCATGATCAAACCGATGCTACATGGGAGCTCAAGTCCGAAGTCGAGCGGAAATATCCACATCTCTTTCAGGATGCTTAAATTTTGAGGACAAAATTCTTAAAAGGAGGGGAGAATGTGACAAAGTGAGTTTTTATAATATTTTATCTCTCTTAAAAGTTTATTATCAAATTTTTTTGACCAATATACCCTCATAAAATTTCCTCACTCAATTGAACAAAATTGTGTCACAAATTGTAAAGAAAATGCAAACCCTAGTATGCTATGATGATAAAATACATGTGTTAATGTATTTAGTAAATGAACACATCAAAGTTTCGATTTTGTATCTCAAATTCATACCATAGTAGCATAATGACATCATAAAACTAACCCTAAAATTTTGTTACAATTGGGTCAACCGATTGGGAGATATGACTAATTGAAATTGGTACATATTCCACTCATTTTTAGATCTAGGACCTTAGTTATCAATTAAATGGACAGATTAATGTGTCACGCGGCCCATTAAGCCCTTGGGCATGGACCTAGATTCAGGCTGAGAATTTCAGACCTTTGATCATCGATCCAACGTAGGAGACTTCATCTCCTACATCCCGTAAAGGGCGGGGAGACAGGAAGCAACCCGAGCCTCAGCCAGGCTCCATCTCATCCACCTTTTTGAATATCTGTTCGCAGAGATATCTTCATCTTGCAATTTTGTGGTTCGCCATACCAGTTTTGACCGGGTCTCATGCGTCGTTGTGCCAACCCAAAAACCTGACCGCAGCTTGCTCTCACTTCGGTGGTGGGGCTTTTAGGGCTTCCTTGCCTAGCCTCCCTCATGCCTATATAAGGCCTTCATTAGCTCCGCCATGCTCCCTTTACTCACTTCACACCTTCAATTGCAAACATCGACACCCCGAGCACTGCTCCCCTAGTCCTCCTTCTTCAACCTCAGCTCACTTCACAGACAGGCCACCACAACACTCCTCGCTCAAATCCTACCCCTCCAACAGCTTTGCCAACCCACCGTGAGTGTGCGCGGCTAGAGGGCAGGTCCCCAGAACCCCTCTCCATCCTAAATCCCTCTCACGCCGGTGACCTCGCCTCTCCTGTGGCGGCGCTGAGCTCTAGAGGGAGCCACAAGTAGAAAACCTCATGCCTCTGAGCGGAGCAACCTCATGAAGGCTAAGGAGCCTTCATCCACGTGACAATGCCACCTAGAAGCAAGAAGGAGCTCGTCGGAGTTGGTCGAGCTACTCGGCTCGCAGTAGGAAAGGAGAAGCAAAGCAAGGGGGGGAGGAGTGCCAAAGGATTTTGAGTTGGGGCAATAGGCAATCGTCAAACCAGCTAGAGGGGTCGCGGGCCACCACTCCAATTCAGAGATCCGTGGGTTGCTTTGCGAGACCTTGGATCAACCTAGGTCGTCGATCCAGTAGGATCCGCCCGTTGATCAAGGTAAGATCCTCTTCTTCTTTTTCTTTTATTCAAGAAAATGGTTTATCTTAAGAAAATCATACAAAATTCTAGGATTAGCAGAAAATATCGAACCTATATATCATTTTGATCAAAAAATTATTCTCTATCCAAATAAAATGTTACCAGGACCTAGATCCGTTGCCTTTTTCAAAAATATTTTCCTAAAGCCTAAATGGCCTCCTTGATTATAATTAATTATTGATAATGGTTTTTCTTGATGAGGTATGACTTTCTAAGATGTAATTAACCCTAAATGAAACCCTGATTTCTAATTAAATTGAAATACTATTCTAAGATGATAAATGACCAAAGGATTAGGAGAAACCCTAGATCTAGTTTCTCTTTCTACATGGAATTAAGGATATATCTTTATAACAAAATTAATATCACTAGATGATAATTAGTGATTATGATTGGTCTGAATCTTTAAAATGAACCCTGATGTTATGAATGGTTAATATGTTCAGGGTTGCTTTTCCCTTTTATCCAACCATCTTATAAACCCTAGTTTATGGAAATCTTCTAATTGATTAATTAAATGCTATCATTTAAGCAAACTAATTAATGATGGATCAGACCTGATAATATCTCTAAACTCAATTAAAATATAGGAAATCCCTGATCTGGATTAAGATAACATAAAAAGGAATAATAACTAAGGACATATCTTAGTCTTGGTCACATGGACCAATATTAATGTTGTACCCTTGCTTTCTTTGCAGGGTGACTAAATTCTTGATTGATTCTAAATCTTTGGATATATGATTTGAACAAGCAAGTATGTGGTCTTATAAGTATAAGACTGGATTTATGGTTGCCTATGATATGTATACATTGAATGCTCGTATTTGAATATGATTGCTTGGTTGACTAGTATGAGTTATACTTCGCCAAACCTAATGTAACATAAATGGTTATGATGGGTTGTAGCTACTGTAGCACATAGCCTGGTGTGGATGTATGTGGCCTAACATGGATGTATGTTTCCTTGGCCCATGTTAGATGTATGAAGATATTATATTGCCCACACTAGATGTAAGTCAAGTGCAATATGTGTAGTACAACCACATCAAAATGATTGTAATAAAAAAAAGGATGTTTACCTGATTTTCATCTTAAGCAATGGATTTATCTCTCTTTTCTTCTTGTTCAAATATTTTCCTTTATGAAACCTTATTAGTGTAACTTTAACCATGTACCAGCTCTGTTGATGTTTTATTTTTCATATTTTCTAGGTATAAGGAACAATTGACAACCAAAATGTAACACATGATCAAAGTACCTGAAGGCACAAATAATAAGCATGGAGGATATATTAGATAGATCTATTCCTCTTATCTCATTTCTTGCTAGATGTTAGTTTATTTATTTCCTAGTTGATGTTGAGGATGATTGAGATCCTATGTAATAAAGTTATCTTTCTCTAGAATAATATTTCCTCTACATATGTAATGACTTTATTCTATCTATATGAATGAATGTCTGTGTGACTTTATGAGATGATGTGGACTTGATCTTGGCTCAATCTCTGTCTTTAGTCGACTACCTTAATCTCTTGTATTTTCCCTTTTGACATCTATAGATATGAGTGCACCCATATATGTGAATGTCATTATGGAAAGTATATAGAAATTGGGGTCTTCACATATTATGTCACAAGTACAAACACATCACACATATAAATATCATTAGTGTAAATATTTGATATGTATATTATATAATTGTTAAAAATTATTGAAATCATCTATTTTTTTTACTATTAAATAAGTTGTGAGATACATAAAAAGTTTGATTGCAGTCCAAACAGTCCAGTGTCGATCCCGTCAGACTTTGAAACAGTCCGATAAAGGTCCAGTTCGTGGTCCATAAATTTGTTGAAATTCGGTCATCGGCCAGGTCCGGTCTGGTCCGTTTCTGGACCAATGATCACCTCTACACGTTAGAGTAAGTGATATTTAATTTATAATAAGATGAACATGAATATGCTATAATTGAAAGTTGTAATTGATAACTAAAAGGATGAACTAAAAAATGAAAGTTGAGCACTCTTGTTGAATTAAGATATCTTTTATTTATGACTTTTATCCTATTCATGGTCACCATTATACGAAAAGTCGTCTTCTGCGATAGTGAACTGTCCTCTATGGTGCAACACACCCTCTTTTGGCAAAATTTTCCATCTATTGACATCACAGTGTCCTCTATAGTGCAAACACATCCCTTATTGGCATAGCATGCCCTCTGTTGACAATAAAGTATCCTCTATGTTGCAACACAAACTCTATTGGAATGAGTGTGTCCTCTGTGACTCCCACAGTGTCCTCTAAATCTTCCCCAGACTCTTTGATGAAGACTTATCCTATAATGTATATAGTTAAGTTTCTATTGTCATTTTCTATCTACATTTTGAATCTTAATCTGTTATCTCTTAAATCTGGATCTTTACTCTTTAACTCTAAACTAAATCTAAATATGAATATGAAGTATGATATTATTATTGTCTAAATTAATCTTATTCTAAAGCTCTTTAATAAGATGATTTAATTTAAATTCTGATATTAGATACATGACGTCTGAGTCTAAAAGCTTGAATAAAAATGAACTAAAAATAGAAATACTAAATATCTCAAAGTAGTTTAAGTACCAAAAATCTAAAATATGATGTTCTGATAAGATAACTAAATCTATATAAATTCTCATTGCTCAAAGCAACATCAAATATCAAATAAAAATAAAATATGAATGTATAAAAGTAACTTAATCTCCAAGTTACTTTATAAGGATGTGTTTGTTGAATCATAATAATAATAAAATTTAATGGACATGGCCCACTTACCTGTGGTAAGCCAAGTCTTATATGAAAATACTGCTCTAGGTCCTACTCCTAACTGTATCCTATAAACCAGTGGATCTATCAGTCCTCATGCTTTTTCTTCAAGTCAAGACTTCTAGGGTTATTAGTGTTCATAGTTAACGTTTCTAGGTACATCTGCATAACTCCTCAAGTATATTCTAGGATCATACACATGTTCTAATGTTCTAATGTCTACTTGTATCTATTATCTTTCCCTTATAGTAGATGAGTTGTTTGAGTTAGTGTTAGGGTTATAAGCACATTCACTTCTTCTTACCTTACTTCTTGACCATAGTGTTTAACTTTGGCTTAGGGTTTATTCATACTAACCCTTATATGTATCCATTATGATATTAGGATTCATGTTTGAGTTCTCAAAAGAAATTGAAAGGGTTTTGATTCAGATCTCATTTGTTGACATACACACATTGTCTCTATGTTCTTATTATGCAAATTCTATATGCTTAGGATTGTGCATAAGATAGCTTGTACTATCTTAAAATCACTAAATCTTTCGCTCTCTGCTCTCTCACTCTCCGCTCTCACTCTGGAGATTTTCTAGGGTTCTCCCTGGTGGCCGTTCCCAGCTCGGGGGGGGGGGGAGGTGGTTGGCGCTTGCCTGGAAGATCCCTTCTCCCCCAGGGCTCTTCCCCACTCGCCCAGCCATGGTGCTTGATCGTCGGGGTCATGTTGCTTTCCTCTGCTGTTAGGCGTCGTCCCCGCCCCACGGCGGCAGGAGGACCTGTTGGCGGGCCGGCTTTGCTGGTGCCTTGTCTCCTGCCTGTGATCTCGATCCAGGTGTGCGACAAAGGGTGGAATCTGGTCCCATGCAACGACATCCAGGCGGTCGAGGTTTTTTGTTTCGCTTTACCTTTCTGTTTGCAGGTCTCAGTGAGTGGTGGCCTTTGATCGACCGACGATTAGGGTGCCCCTTAATGGCAACAGAGGAAAGATCAAGTAGGGGCTAGGGCTTTCGAGCGTGTGCTTCCCCTCTGTTTTCCTGCCCTCGGCCTCAGGTTGCGGCTTGAGCATCATGGGATTGAGCAGCGGTAGTCGGGAGAGGTGGTGGGGTTCCATGTGCCCTCTACCCTCCACCCTCCACTCGCCTAGGCCGTCTTTTCCCCTGTGCAGTTTCCATTGGGTGGTTTTGGACCTTCTCGGCTGCTTCTAGCGGGTGCTCCCTACCTGTTTGAGCCTCTGTCTGTGTGATTTTTCCTTTCCTCTTTGGGTTGGGTGGCCACTCGTCTGGCTTTACCTTCGTGTCTATGTTGTTTTTAGTTGTTGTGTTGGTGGGTGTTTGTTGATGGCTTTTGTTGATGTGTTCGGTTGAGCTATCCGCTCTGCTGATGGTCTTGGGCATGTTAGAGATGGTGATCTCCTTGGATGGTTCTTACTACTACACTAATATCCTCATGGGTTCACACAGATTGACGATTTCCCTTGATGATAGCTGCTTTGGACAGCCAAAACGAAGAGGTTTGCACATGTAATTTACCTATCGCATCCCAATCTGAGCATGTGTGTTATGTTAGTCAAGCAAAGGAGTCTTAGTTGGTACCATGTTGTGAGGTTATTATCTTGTAAATGCCGTACGACTTTCTTTTAATGAATGTAGCTCTTCCTTAAAAAAAAATCTTAACATCACTGAATGTAATTAGTTATCTTCAGTCCAGGTGATTAGGATTCTAGGTTTATAAGTTAGCTGAGATAATTAATCTCTAACCCTAATGTGTGACTTAGTGATATTAATTCCATAGTTAAGAGATATTAGGAAAAACACACTATTAGTATGATCATGCGTCATCGTTAGCTCATTAACTACTTATTTTGAAAAGGATGATCAGGGTTAGTTTCTGAGTATCTAGGTTGGATCATAAACCTCAAGTCAAGTGATATAGCTAATAAATAATAATCCCATGAGTCATAATACTAATATGTAGATTGTATGCACAAACTTGAATACACAATTATTGGTTCATCATTAGCTTAAAACAAAAGTCCTATGCGGTTCATTACATTTTTTGAGTATTTGGCTCAAGTTCCATATATTTTTGATGCATGGGTTAGTTAGTAGGATTTATCTAAGATCAAAGAATATACTGACCCATAGGAACATAGATAAATGACTTAAGAAACAGACAAGAAATAGAATGGGATTCACAACTTTCTTCAGATAAATATGGGGAAAAAGATTAAACATCCTTTTAGGGATAGTGTAAACCAAAAACAATGTGATTGCATATATGTCCATTCATGAACCTATATCTTGCTCATGCAGACCTCCAGAAGATGAGCATCTGTCCAGGTGGTTGAGGTCCCAAGCAAGATCTCAAGGAAGAGGAAAATTTAGTGAGAACTAAGTTAATCGATGAGTTCATCGAGCAAAATTGGACATTCTTATCCTTTGCCTGAGACCAAACGATGGCTAAAAATCAAACACGAGTTGCCATAAAATCAACAGAAACATGAGAACTTTGGTTACAAATAATGAGAGGATAAAGAGAGGGTTTTGAGCACTCCAAAACATTTGTATATACTCAAAATACTAGGAAAAAGGAAAAACCAAGCCATGAGCTCCAGACCAAGGAATATCCACAACCACTGATAAGAAAATGTACATTGTAATAGGGGGATGAGCACATACCTCAAAGGTGGACTCAAAAGGAGTTAAGGAAGATACAACAAACCTTAGTGAACTCATTCGTCATCTTTCTGTAGGTTGTGCACGATCGAAAAAAATGCCTGGGATGAGCCTCACCCAACAGTCGTACGCCAGGCTCGTTGGGGTCCACTACGGTGAATCACACCCCAACACAAGGGTAGAATCGAGATCAGGTTGCCTCAAGATAATTTTTCTATGTGGAATTGACTGGAGGTTGTGTGGTGGGTGAGAAATAAAGTAGGTACTATTTTTCATCTCAACCTACTCTCAATATAACGGCCCACAAAAATCCCACACCAATATAATTATGGAAAATTGCAATTATATCATCTAAATTGAGATTATCTTGTGCAAAATTAGTGCCTACTCAAATGACTTCTAAACAAAATCAATATTTTTTCAATTTGCATAATTTAGCATCTAGAATATTTTCTTGGTGTTAGTTTTCTAATTAGTTAATATGATTAGTTAATTTGATTAAAATAAGATAAACAATTATGATTACATAACTAATTATATAAATATAATTTGATCTTAAAATTCTAGGAATTCTCTTATTTACACGTTGTCTCATGATACAAAATTTTTTAGTGCATGTTGGTAATCCAAATTAAATGAAATGACCTATTGTCTATCTAATTGACCATGTATAATATGTACTTAAGAAATTAGGAAAGTACTAAAAACTGAGGATGTTACACCCACCCCCAAGGAGGAGGTTTTCTGAAGCCAACCACGATCAAGAACTGTAGGTCTTCTTCGTCATTCCTTGACACTCAGTCCTTGTCAAGTCATAGTACCCACCATACTCAACATCACCATATGCATACTTATTGGATCTCTCATCAAGTGAGGACTCTACCTCTACTTCTGTAGCACGTTCTTCTTTTTTATCCTGCCAAAATTGATGCACTTTGTCTTCCAATAAGGTCTTATTGTTAGTCTTGCATTGTAGTGTCAGGAGGAGCTCCTAGTCTCTATGAATTCATGAAGATATAATTGAGTAAAGATGGGCCTACAACATGTCTGATCACAAACTAGACATCGTGGGAATGTATCAAGCACCACAGGAAACTAACCAAACACTTTGTTGTGGTTAGAAGAGGGATCTGCAATGTGGTCTTGATCCATCATCCAAGGACTGATGTCATGATTAACATAGCATTAATTAAAGATCGCTACAAAGAGAAGCAAGGTTATAAAAGGAATGATGATTCATTCCTACTGTCATCAACATCAACATATATATTCTTCCTAGTGTCAATCACAATGACTACATTCTAAACCTCCTCCAACCTCAGTTGCAGTACACTCTCAACTCTAAAAATCACAAAATGATTGTGTATGTGTTATAGAGACTGGTAGAAGGTAGCTTCTGCTATGGTGGTATGTACAACCTTATTTGAATACATGAGACTAGATAAATATCTAAAAAGATTAAAGTTAAAATTATATACAATCCTTATCACGACAATTCATATATAGTAAGACAAGGACGAATCTGTGTTTAGGAAATTGAAGGAAAAACTACATTCAATACCTCTGACGGTCTTTCATATAGCCTTATTAGAATACACAATGACCAAGTTATGCTTTTTAAAAAAATTTAATGCATCTAAACCTTTTATGCTTTTACTCTATCTCATACATAATGTATTATGTATACAATGACCAGTTTGTAACTTAGATAAACATAATAAAAAGTTGTACAAAAAATCCTCCATGGACTTTTTTGTTTAATATAAATTCATGTTGGGAAGCTTTGTTCATCAATTTATAGACCTGAAATGACAATTGGGAATGAGAAACAATCACACCAAAACAATACTCAAAATGAAATTTGCCCCATTTTTTCCAAACACGATGATGATAAATAAACATGAATCAAATATGAATTAACATAATCTAGCTATAAATAAAAGTCCAATTACATTGATGTTTAATATGAAGCTGATGTTGTTTAATATTAAGATGATGCCACTTAGTTCATATTTCACTTAGGTCTTAGATTTGATCATCAAATCGCAAAAAGTAGTTGCTTTAAGTTTGACATCTTCTTTGTTGTTTTATTTTTTGTGTTCCATAATAAATATTATATTACTCTTTCTTCAGTAATGAACTTTAATATAGGAATCTTTCTCTAGCAATGTAGAAGTTGTTTCTTAAAGAAAATACTGACAATAGTAGATGTTGTATGTGAGAGGTAAGTTTGGTAGATGATTGATGATAAACGTTGCATTTTCAATCATATCTGTAATGACTAGATCTCAAAATCAACAAGATCGAATTAACAAAATCATCCACCTGATGGTTAATCAGTCATCTTTACTTATAACTATGATCATAGTTAGCAACATCAAGATACTTGTAAAGTGGCTAAAGAATTAACCCAAATAGTTTCAAAATTCAACAAACTCGCTAGATATAAACGAAATCAGAATATGAATTTCTATTCCCTGATGAGGCTTCCTTCACTCTCCCATCCCCAACTCCAAACCCAACCCCACCACATAAAATTGAAAATCATCTAGGAGTATAATCATTATGTGTGTTAGCATCAGTGTAGTCTTAAATTCAAGCTCATCATTTTCATACAAGAGGATATTGTCAAAGTATATTATGCAAGGAAATTTGGATTCCGTTCAGCGTAAACTATGTTGCATATGCGGTCAATGTGTTCATCACCATGCACAATGGAATAAACAGTTACATTGTCACCAACAACATATGTATTGCAATTTGTAAAATCAATTGTAGTCATAGATAACTCTAAAAAGACTTCATTGTTCAAACAAAATACGATAAAGAAAGTCTTGACATTTTAAACTAGGCCTTGTGGATGACTTGAATGTATCCATGCATTTATAGCAATATTATTGTGTATAAATTTCAATGCAAATGTTAGAATGATCAAGAGAGTAATATAGTAAAATAATGCAAAAAATATTTGGGATAAAATTAAATTTTGGTTAGAGCTAGTTTTGGGAGTTTGTAGAATTGAAGGTCGGGAATGAGGTCCGTACGATTCCTTGGAAATTGTGTATGATATGGAGAAAATTTAATTTGTAAATAATTGTAGACCTAATATATGAAAATAGTTGTGGGGACTGAGTTGTCATAGAAGTTGGATCTTGATATGAGTTCTTGTAAATGTCAATTTCCCGAACCATTTTGTTTTACCATAAAATGAAGTGTGTTTGTCTTGATTTTCTCTTAAAAAATCCAACATATATTAGAAGGGAAGTGATAATAAACATAATTGAACGTCACAAACATCATACTCAATCCAAAACAAGTGAAAAGACAAAATAGTATGATAAATAATCTAATTTTCAAAAGTTATATTGATAGATTGTAAACATAATGTTTACAATTATTTTCCTAATCATACCAGAGCATACCAAAATCAACATCATCAAATCGATAAGTACCTTGCACGACCATAAATTAGTGACTCTTCCATGTATCTAGGATCGTAGAAAAGTAACATGTACAAGGCTTAACAAATGATTTAGAAAAATAATAGACTTCCCAAATATAAGTATATTTAGCATACAATTTTTTTCTGATTGTGTGTCATCATCTAATTATACTTTAGTTGTTGATTTATATTTTTGTCACCAATATTTTCCTAAAACTGAGTTTGTCATCTTAAAACAAGTAATCAAAGTTCATAAAGTCATACAATAAAAGCATTATCTTATTCCAACAAAAGTACATTGTGTATGTACTATATATATGAAACAAACATTCTCAAGAAAATCAATACTACCAACACTTGTTTCGTTTGTACCAAAACTGCATATAATGCAATGTGAAAAACCAATTATACAATAAATAACTAAGGAAAAGTTAAATGCATGGAATATAAAACAATAAAGTAAGACTTGGGGTTCGAAACCTAGAAAAAATGATTAAACTTTCTTAGAATTCTAATGTCCCCAGTGAGGAAACAATGATGTCTTCAAATTTGTAATACCCATTGGATTCTAATTTCTTTCATTAAAAATAGTCAAGCCAAAAGTTCAACCATTGAAATGTCATTGAAAATGATTTCCATATAAACAATGACATAGTGTGCATGTTGGGAGGGGGACATAATTGATTAAAACAAACAAATGTGGGAGAAGAATATATTGTATTAAATTTAAAAGTGGGATTTCCAAAAGTTACATGGTCCTCAATGAATTGAATATTATTGCTTGAAAGCTATTGATGCAATGGAGTTTCATAAAGAAAACATAGATATGGAAACATACAAAAACATTTTGTTTTAGGTAAAATCAAATTTAGTGTGCTTTTATTTAAGTGATAAATTCCCAATATTATTTGGTATTTGTCATTTATATAATAGCTACTAAAAAGATAAAAAGGTGTCAAAGTTGCAAACATAAAAAATAGTCCAAATAGAGGTTAAAAGAAATATTGAGTATGATATAAAAAGGTCAAAACGGAAAGTAAGAAGCATAAATACGAGTTTGTGGGCATCATCTAGCCACAATATTTATATAAACCTTCTTTTTCTTACCAATTTGTGATTAATTGATCATCACTTAATCATGCACCACTAGGTAAAGTAGAATGCATGTATTAAGTAGCTTGCAGCCCAAAGTAAGTATTATACAAATTATGAGGGTTTACAATATGTTTTATATTTTAATGGACTTTCTATTCAAATGTGTATTAGAGAGCCTGGTTAATTTAGTTAATTAAGTTAATTGAGTCTATTTGTATATGGGCGCGACACACCGATCACACCAAAGTGAGATTACTAAAATAGCACGAAATTAACACTAAAACATCTAGATTACCAAAAAGCATGGTAAACTAAAACTGATCACTCATAAATTCTCAAGAGGAAACATATTACATAGTGGTCCAGAAACTACACCACCTGTATCACATATCATACCCTTAAGGTATACACATCATTGTACATTGGCTATGTTTCCACAAACGTGTTATAAAAGATTACATGTTACACACATATATACACAAACCATACATATACAATCATGGCATACTACTGAAAACCTCATATCGATGTTCAACATCTACAAAATACCCCAAGGACATGAGAGTATAAGGATGACACATAGGACTCTTCTACAAAATACTAGAAATATATACAACCTTCAACATCTACTGATCTTCTTACTACTCTTCCTTAATCGCACGATCTCTACCATGTCGTGCACGACAACCTAAAAGATGTGGAAACCCATGGGGTGAGACCAACGTCCCAGCAAGAGATATAACTCTCTTCCAACAACTATTGTTAACACAGATAGACATATAGTACGAAAGTAATATTGTTAATAGAATGAGCAGATTCAGCTAAAAGAATAAATAAAACTTATAACACATATTAAGCAGTTTAAGCAGCTACAAATGATGATCATCATATATTCTTAGAAGGAATACAAATAACATGTATAACTATCATCAACTAAATAGTATAAGAAACAAGACAAATGATCATCCAATGTAAATAATGTTTAACCTTACGAAAATATTCTACACGGTTGTATTACATCTTTATTATGCCCTATAGAGATGAGGTATACAACTTATACTCCAACTGACCATGACTAAGTCAAAATCAATGCCATATAAGATCTAAGAGGACCAGAATCCTATGATCTCCCACACCATTAGTCATATGAGTACTCCGTAGTGACATATAGAGTCAAACTATAAATCAGCTTAGTCCACCTTGGTATATAGGCATGACACTAGTGAGATACGGCCATGGCCATTCTCCTGCAGGGTATGCTCACAACCAACCTTGAAAACATATCATCTAATATGTGGCCTCAATCGTTCTTATACTGGGGTATGACCGCAGTCACCCTCCGTAACTTGTAATTGTGGATGCAAGTATATATCCTCAACTTTCACCCATGTACATTCAATAATATGCACTCTGAGTTTCTATTAGGAATTACTAATTTCACCATCCAACAAGTACTGACGCCGAAGATGGATTTATGGCTCATGGCAAATACATGATTAGGGTTCCACTTGATTCATTATTGCCAATTGGGTACCTTTTAGTACATCAATCGAGTTAAACATATAAATCCTAAACATGACCAATAAAAGTAAGGGTAGATTGCAACTCCAGAAGTGTTGGGTTTTATCGGATAGAGAAGGCAATGAAAACAAAAAAAATCTCACCACAAACCCATAAAATAGCAGATTGCATCAACGAATATGAAATAGGAAGGATGGTTTTAGCGAGGTGTACCTAGTCCTGAGGCTTGCTCAGCGACAATACCTCACATCTAGTGCGGTCTTCAACCACCTAGTCTTCGACGGCATTTGTGCAGCTTCTGCTCTCCACCCAGACTACGGTTGACCGTCATCCTCCTAAGTGGAAGAAACCTCCCGCCTCTACAGATAGTCCACACGTACCACTAAGAACTCTAGTCGTCCTGTCCCAAAGGAAACTAGAAGGAGTCGTCCCCTTCTATTAGCGTATTATTCACCGACACACTATCCCACCACCAGTTGTCATCCTGCAATTGTCTTTCCCTTATTGTGCCTCCCTAGTCGGGTAGCACTTGCTTGGGCTCTCTCAGTTACCATAACCAGAGAGGACATCTTTGTAGATCGACTGATGTTCTGAGTTGTGCTTTTGAGAATCCCCAAGTACCCTCTATATATAAGAGGGGTCAGGGTTCTCAACCCTGAGTAATGTGGGACAAACGTGGGAGTAGAAGGGTTCAGAATTTCCACAAACTGATTGCACTGCGGCAGGCAAACCGGTCATTTCACAAATGAATTGGTCAGTTGAGAGTGTGAACCGATTAGTTCACCTAGTGAACCAGTCTTTTCACTTGACTTTCCTCTTTTGTTTCTAATTGATCCAAAGATCAATTCTTGTCCCAATCGAATTGTACAATTGAAATGAAAATCTTTTCTCACAAACCGAAACAACCCTACCTCGCTCATCTGGTCCAGATGAACCAATCGGTTCATCAAGGTGAACCGGTCATCTTACTGATCATGAGTCGATCGGTTCACAAAGTGAACTGGTCGGTTGGTGGTCCAGGTTGTATAGAAATTAGTCATGCAGTTCTCAATCAATTTGACACTCTAATCAGTTGGTTCAACACTTGAGCACTATGATTCTGAGTCAAGTCAATTGACTGAATGTTTAATTGAGTACCTAAACACTTTAGTAATCAATCTAAATATCATTCATGGAAAAACTCCTCTTCCAGGTTAATCCTATGTGTGTGACCCTATAGGTCCCATTTCACATTGGCAATGAAAGTCCATAACCACTTATGACTTCACAAGCAAAGAGCGGTGCCTAGTCGTACATCAGTGCAACCCAAGTGAAAAGGAAAGTTGGAGAACAACTTTCAACCCTATAATCTGTAATTGGTGTTACAATGAAAGCATAGTTCCTTTGTCACTGATATCTGGATTGAACTTGAGGCATGGACATGTCATCCTCTACAAACGTTCAATCCATGTTTCTTGATCCATAGTAGACTGTTTGAGATATATGTAAGCTCAATGTCACACATTGACTCACATGCACATGGCCATGCTTTTCTTAGTCTCACTCATCAAGTATCCAGGATATCATACTCCCTTAGGAGGGACAAATCAAATATCTATCACTCATAGTAAAAACCCCATGTGTCAAAGTCACCCAATCATCACCTTTATAACAATCCATATTTCAGGACTGTGTTTAATGATGTCAAAGTGTACCCAATGACATGTGATGAGTGCAGTGATTTCAAGTCTAAGAACCACAGTCTACCCAAGCGTGGTTTCCATGCATCACTCTTATGGTGGGTCTGTCTAATACACTATTCTCTAACATGTATCTATGTGCTTGGTTTGATATTCTATATCATGACTAATGAGATTATATCATCAACCAACACACATTCTAGTCTTTTGTGTTATTGATGTCTATGGTTATTTCTACAATAACAACCGACTAGGGTCAAAGCAAGAATGTATACTCTCGACATCCGTATGATCTCATCGTTTAGGTCCTTAACCCGAATGCATATGTCATTGAGTAAAATAATTCTTTAGACATCTATCATGGTATACCATTATCTCAAAATAGTTAAAACATATAGATAGAAATTGCCTTTATTATTATTCAATTCATTTACAAAGTATCCCATTACAATCATCACATGACTTGCTTTATGTGCATATATACAAACAGACTCCCGCTTATACTTAGAGCCAATCACCCAGGAACCTCAGTCCTTGTGACCTAGCATGATCGTCATGCTTCTGTTGTGAAAGTGCCTTCGTCAAGGGATCAACAATATTATCTTCAGTTGGTACTCTACAAATCTTCACATATCCTCATTGTATGATCTCTCGTATGAGATGGAAGCACCTTAGTATTTTCTTGGACCGCTGATGTGATCTGGGTTCTTTAGCTTGAGCAATAGCTCCATTGTTGTCACAATAAAGCTCAATTGCATCACAACTGCTAGGAACCACCCCAAGTTCAGAGATGAACTTCTTGATCCACACAACCTCCTTTGCTGCATGGGATACAACAATATACTCATCCTCTGTAGTAGAATCTGCAACTATCTCTTACTTGGAACTCTTCCAGCTCACAACTCTATTGTTAAGGCACAACACAAATCCTGACTACGATCTGTAATCATCTTTATTAGTTTGGAAGCTCACATCAGTTTAACCCTTTACCACCAACTCTTCCTCACCGCCGTAAATGAGGAAGTGATCCTTAGCCCTTCTCAAGTACTTCATGATGTTCTTCATGGTTGTCCAATGAGAATCTCTAGGATCTAAATGGTACATGCTCATCATGCTGAGTGCATATGAGACATCAAGACGGGTGCACAACATTCCGTACATGATGGATCCAATGGTTGATGCATACAGAATCCCATTCATACGCTCCCTCTATTTACAAGATCGGGGAGACTGAGCTCCAGAAATGGTAACTCCATGCACCATGGGTATGTTTCCTCTCTTTGAGTTCTCCATGTGGAACCACTTCAGCACTTTGTCCATGTACGTGCTCTGACGTAGTCCAATAAGCCTTTTAGATCTATCTCTATAGATCTTGATTCCCAAGATATAGGATTCTTTTCCTAAGTCCTTCATTGAGAATGTATTTCCAAGCCATGTCTTTACCTTCTCTAAGGCAGAGATGTCATTCCCCATTAATATGTCATCTACATACAATATGAGGAATGTAGTCATGCTCCCACTAACCTTCTTATACACACAAGGTCCATCTTCATTTTGACTAAAGCCAAACTCTTTGACTGTTTCATCAAATCAAATATTCCAGCTCCGAGATGCTTGCTTCAATCCATAGATTGACCTTTATAGCTTACAAACTTTATTGGTATTCTTTGGATCTATAAAACCTTTAGGCTGTATCATGTACACATCCTCCACTATATTCCCATTAAGGAATGTGGTTTTAACATCCATCTACCAAATCTCATAGTCATAGTAGGCTGCAATAGCAAGCATGATCCTGATGGACTTAATCATGGAAACTGGATAAAAGGTTTCATCATAGTCAACACCTTGAACTTGTCTGAAACCCTTTGCAACCAATCTGCCTTTATAAGTTTGCACATTGCCATCCATGTTGATCTTCTTCTTGAAGACCCACTTGCACCCTATGGGCTTTACCCCATCAAGTGGTTCCATCAAGGTCCATACCTTGTTGGTATACATGGATTCCATCTCAGATCTCATGACCTCAAGCCATTTCTCAGAATTTGGTCCCTCCATAGCTTCTATATAGGTAGTTGTATCATCATCTATGACCAACTCACCACCTTCTTGAGTCATAAGATATCCAAATCTCTCAGGCTCAAGGCGTGTCCTACTAGATCTATGAGGTCCATGTGTTACTTGAGGAGACTGAGATTCCACAACCACTAGTGAATCTCTATGTTCCTCTTGTACATCTATTGGTTCAATATTTTCTTATTGGGCTCGAACCACTTTGAGCTCTACTTTCCTACCACTGCTTCCTTTGGAAATAAATTCCTTTTCTAGGAATACAACATCTCTGGTAACAAACACTTTGTTGTCAGTTGGGTTGTATAAGTAGTATCCCTTGGTTTCTTTAGGGTATCTGACAAAATAACATTTATTAGATCTAGGGCCTAGCTTATCAGGAAACATTTTCTTGACATAAGCCTCACATCCTGAAATCTTCATAAAAGACATTTTGGGATGCTTCCCAGTCCATATCTCATATGGTGTCTTTTGAACTGATTTAGATGGTACACGGTTAAGTGTAAACGCGACAGTTTCAAGAGCATGACTCCAGAAGGAAGTTGGCAGATCGGAAAAACTCATCATAGATTGCACCATATCCAGTAATGTGTGATTCCTTCTTTCTGATACACCATTATGTTGTGGTGTTCCAGGTGGATTCCATTGTGATACAATACCATGGGCTCTCAGAAGGTCCTCAAACTCTAAGCTTAAGTATTCTCCACCTCGATTAGATCAAAGTGCCTTAATACTTCTGCCAAGCTAGTTTTGTACTTCATTCATGAAATCCTTGAACCTTTCAAGGGTTTCAGACTTATGTTTCATCAGGTAAGCACAACCATACCTACTGAAGTCATCAGTAAAGGTAATGAAGTACTGATACCCACCTCTAGCACTTGTTCTAAAAGGTCCACATACATTAGTATGTATGATTCCTAATAGATCACTAGCTCTCTCACCTTTTCCTGAAAAGGGAGCCTTGATCATCTTGCCCAACAAAAAAGATTCACATGTCTCTATTGATTCATAATCAAAAGAGTCCAGATAACAATCCTTATGGAGTGTAGATATGAGATTCTCATGTATGTTCCCTAGACGACAATGCCAAATGTATGTTTTGTTTGAGTCTTTGAGTTTTTGTCTTTTGGTGTTTACGTTTTATACACTTGTCTTTAGATCTATCAAGTATAGACCATAAGACATTGGGGCACTGCCATAAAAGATCCCATCTTTACAAATGGAACACTTTCCATTCTTAATTAGAAATTCAAATCCATCCTTGTCCAAAAAAGATACAGAAATGATATTCCTATTAATGGCAGGTACATAATAGCAGTTCTATAACTCTATTATCAGCCCACTTGGTAGAGATAACTCATAGGTTCCTACGGCATTGGCGGAAACTCTTGCCCCATTAGCAACACGTAGTTCAACCTTGCCTTTCCCTAAAGACCTACTTCCTTTTAGATCCTTCACATTTGAACAAATGTATGATCCACATCCGGTATCAAGTACCCATGATGAAGAAGTAGTAAAGTTAATCTCTATCACGTATATACCTGAAGTAGAGATCTCTATCTCTTGCTTCATCTTTCGTGATTCCTTCAATCCTCTCCATGTTTTGAGCACAGAAGACATGGATTTTAGTCTGACGAGAGAACCCTTCTCTCCCTTGCATTTGTCCTTGGATTCCATTCCACTGATCACTATCATGAACTATTCCACTGATCACTATCATGGAACTATCCTTCTTCTTTTCAGCCTCAAACAACGCCTTAAGCATATATAGAGTGGATTCTAAGGCCACTGGTATCTTAGGAGTATGCAGAACACTTCTCATAGTCCTTAACTAGTTATGCAAATTTATCTCAATTAATTTTCCCAATTTAAAAGATGATTTCTTTGCTATTTGATTTTACAAGAGAAAACATTTGCATTTTGTCAAAAACTCCTTTTTGATTTGATTTTGATTTAAATAAACTTGATGATATTAATTAGGACTTTAATTAATTATTGCTCCCACTATTTTGATCAAATTGATAGCCCTCACCATCAATTCGGAAGATTGCAATGCACAACCTTCTAGTGAGCCAAGATCCATATTTCATCTAATCATGAGTCAACTTTGGTTGATCGTCCACAACTAGATTATTTAGGTAGGCAACTTTTGCCAATTGCATCTTTATGCAACTCTTGGATAGATGTTGTGTACAACTCTTTGTCACGATCCATCTTTATGCTTCTAGGTACTTAATCTCATTAAGATCAACTAGTTAAGCCTGGCCCAAAAGCCAACACAATAGACTATGTACCCTGCTTTGGAAGACCTACATATCAACCATCACGCTTCTACAAGATAGACCACGCACCACACTTTGGCATAACTTATGCTTGGTCGATCAAGTTTTTCATGTGTGCTGCTTATGGAGAGCATCTAAGACTTAATATTATATTGAGGGGCTTGGTTTATATATACATATACATATCCAACCACCACATACATAGTACATATCATATGCATGCTATATCCTACAAGAAAACATGCAAAGCGATAAAGTGATGATTATGGTCATCTTATTGTAATTCCTTGAGCCACATGGAATTACAATCATCTTGGTCTACATCATATGAATCAACCTGTACAAGATGAAGTCTTGTGTTGTAGCCACTCCGGGTTGATCAGCTCATCCCATGACTGATCAGCTCGCCTCTCGGTCGGTCAGTTGGGTGCCACCAGTCGATGGTATGGCTCCTCCATACGATCGCTTCGTCAGGTCATTGTGCATCTCCTCAGGCCACTAGCCACTCATCTCGCTCCTTGTCACAGTCATCTCGATCCACCAGTCGATCGTCTCGATCTATGAGATGATCGTCTCGGTCCTCCAAATGCTCATTTGGGCACCCTCCATTCTTCGACATAATAGGAAATAAACTATCCTATTTTATATATTTCTTTGGGAAACCCCGAGTTACATTCTGGGGGAGAAAAGGTAGAAGAGAAAGATCGAGTTATCTTGAGTTACGTCGGGAATAGGAGAAGGGACTTGGTACGTAGTCCGAGATACAAACAACCATAACTTTTCAAGCACACATAGGAATTTATAGGCCATAACCACGCTACACATCCACCAAAAATTGTTTTAAGGTGACGCATATCAAATGCATTTATATACCATATCATATATGTATATTTGGAATTTTTGGATTTAAATTGGACATGCATATAAGCCAATTAAATATTCACATTGCATGCAATAAATAAAAGGCGTAAAACCAAACACCGATCATATCGATTAATCCTAAAACATAGAACATTGACATGACTCTGATACCACTATTGGGTTTTGTGGGATAGAGAAGGCAGCGGAAATAAAAAAAATTCTCACCACAAACCCATAAAATAACAGATCACATCAATGACTATGAAATAGGAAGGATGGTTTTAGCGAGGTGTACCTAGTCCTGAGGCTTGCTCAGTGACAATACCTCGTAGTTAGTGCGATCTTCGACCACCTAGTCTTCGACGACATCTGTGTAGCTCCTGGTCTCCACTCGGACTGTGGTTGACCGTCATCCTCCTGAGCAGTAGAAACCTCCCACCTCTACAGATAGTCCACACAGACCACCGGGAACTCTAGTCGTCCAATCCCAAAGGATACTAGAAGGAGTCGTCCCCTTCTATCGTCGTACTAGTCATTGACACACTCTCCCACCACTAGTTGTCGTCCTACAGTTGTCTTTCCCTTGTTGTGCCTCCCTAGTCGGGTAGCACTTGCTTGGGCTCTCTCAGTTACCAGAACCAGAGAGGACAACTTTGAAGATCAACTGATGTTCGGAGTTGTGCTTTTGAGAAGCCCCTAGTACCCCTCTATATATAGGAGGGGTCAGGGTAAGGGTTCTCAACCCCGGGCAATGCAGGACTAAAGTGGGAGTAGAAGGGTCCAGAATTTCCACGAACTGATTGCACTGCGGCAGGAAAACCAATCATTTCACAAACAAACTAGTCGGTTGGGAGTGTGAACTGGTCGGTTCACCCAGTGAATCAGTCGTTTCACATTCCTGACTGGCCTACAATTGACTTTCCTCTTACATTTCTAATTAATCCAAAGATCAATTCTTGTCCCAATCGAATTGTACAAGTGAAAGAAAAATCTTTTCTCAAAAACCTGAACAACCCTACCTTGCTCATCTGGTCCAGCTGAACCGATCGGTTCATCATGGTGAACCGGTCATCTTACTGACCATGAGTCGATTGCTTCACCAAGTGAACTGGTTGGTTGGTGGTCCAGGTTGTACAGAAATCAGTCTCACAGTTCTCAATCAATCTGACACTCTAATCTATTGGTTCAACACTTAAGCACTATGATTCTTAGTCAAGTCAATTGATTGAATGTTTAATTGAGTACCTAAACACTTTAGTAATCAATCTAAACATCATTCATGGAAAAACTCCTCTTCCAGGTTAATCCTATGTGTGTGACCTTATAGATCCCATTTCACGTTGGCAGTGAAAGTCCATAACCACTTATGACTTCACAAGCAAAGAGTGATGCCTAGTCGCACATCAGTGCTACCCAAGTGAAAAGGAAAATTGGAGAACAACTTTCAACCCTACATTCCATAATTTGTGTTACAGTGAAAGTATAGTTCCTTTGTCACATATATTCAGATCGAACTTGAAGCATGGACATTTCATCCTCTACAGACGTTCAATCCATGTTTATTGATCTAGAGTAGGCTGTCTGAGATATATGTAAGCTCAATACCACACATTGACTCACATGTGCATGGACATGCTTTTCTCAGTCTCACTCATGAAGTGGTCAAGATATCATACTCCCTTAGGAGGGACAAATCTCATATCTATCACTCACAGTCAAAACCCCATGTATCAAAGTCACCCAATCATCACCTTTATAACAATCAATATTCATTTGATGATGTCAAAGTGTACCCAACGACATGTGATGAGTGTAGTGATTTCAGGTCTAAGAACTACAGTCACCACCAATACTATAAGAGCTGATCCTAACTAACCAAGCGTGGTTTCCATGCATCACTCTTATGGTGGGTATGTCTGATACATTGTTCTCTAACATATATCTATGTGCTTGGTTTGATATCCTATATCATGACTAATGAGATTCTATCATCAACCAACACACATTCTAGTCCTTTGTGTTATTGATGTCTATGGTTATTTCCACAATAACAACTGACTAGGGACAAAGCAAGAATGTATACTCTTTACATCCGTATGATCTCATCGTTCAGGTCCTTAATCCGAAGTCATACGTCATTGAGTAAAATAATTATTTAGACATCTATTATGTTATACCATTATCTCAAATAGTTAAAACATATGGACTGAAATTTCCTTTATTATTATTCAAATCATTTACAAAGTATCCCATTACAATCATCACATGACTTATTCTATGGGAATACATACCAACAAGAAGATATAAAATGTATTAAACATAAGAGTGATCACATGATCTCATGATACTATCTCCCTGCCTTATACCGGGCCATCAGAATAATCATATCATTATGTGATAACCATCCCTCATCACATCACTGAAGGATATCACCTAAAACTAGGCATAAAGGCTCTGCTAGGTCATATGACCCAAACACATCATCATTCTCTAACCACACCTCACCAAGGCTCATAACCATCACCTTGTGTTACATAAGGATATCACAACAGTCACAAGCTATGCAGTTCATTCAACCTGCAACATAAGAGTTACACATGTAGGAGAGAGAGAGTATATCATAATTATTATATCTGTTACTCAAGCAAAAAACTCATTAACTATCACTATCTCATATTAGGATCATAGCTAACTGATTAGGGTTTCTCAACAATATTATAATAATAAAACCTTAAAGTATGTTACTTCCCATGTTATTGGAACATATTGGGTTAGCATTATTATTGTCATAGTCAACTCCACATTGACCGCTGATCCACACCACATGACCATTGAAAACTTAGGTAGTTGGCCGCTAAAGGTCATTCACATAGTTGACTGCTGAACACTAGGGTTGACTGCTAAAAACATAAGTGCATGGTTGTTGAAAAACTATGCTATCATGTGATCAACGGTCATTGACGATCATGCACCCAACTGACCACTAAAGATGGTCATATTAGAGATCATGCATGAGGGAATATTAGTGACCAATCAACATGGCTAAGGGTCATTGGTCACAGAGAACCCATCGACCAAAACAACAACATGACTAGCGATCAAAACAACATTCATGTCAGCGACCAAATTCATTCTCATCAACCAAGAACCACCACCAAGCCTTCGACAACTTAGACCACAACATAAAGACCATCAAGGGAGGGAAAACATTCATCAAAACAAGATCAAAATAGGTGTGTTATCACCGTAAAACCAAAATATCAAATAATGAAGTTCACCAAGGAATCCATTCTTCAAAACCTTAGAATATAATCATCCAAAACATAGGGATCATAAAATCGTGATCATGAAAGGAAAACCAACGTTGTAAACCATCACATGCATCCGAAAATCTCCATCACCCAAAAGAGAGAAACAAATCCATATCCATGATGAGAAACCAACATTTAAGATGTATGACAAAACCAACACTTCCACCATCAATAAGATTTGGGTACAAGAATTATGGTTTAGGAAAAAGAGTTAATTTATTCAAGATTTCAACAGAATCATAAACCCTAGAACAAGGTATCATCGGAAAGCACATATAATCATGTTTTAAAGATAAGCTAAGATTTGCATAGATTAAGGTGATACAATAGTGGAGGAGAGAGTTATATAACCCATCTTGAGGTGAAGATCAACTCTAAAAGACAAGAAGCTCTAAGAGAGAAGAAATCACATCTTGGATCAACTTCACGGCCAAGAAAGATCACCTCAATAGAAGAAAAGAAAGCCAAGGTCAAAGGAAAGCTTAAGAGAAGAGGGTAAGAACCCCAAGCCAAAAAATAAAGGGGAAAGAAGGAAAGAGAATATCTCCATATCACATAGGTACTACCATGGAAAACCATGGATTCAACCTCTATTGGAGAGAAGTTCACCAATCCTAACACAAGCACCAGCATGGAAATTACATGGGTTTAACCAAGATAATAAGAGAGAAGGTAAGGTAAAAAAAAGGACCAAGAAGGTTAGATCGCTTATCAAGCATAAGGATCACCAAAGGATCAACAAAGGAACATGCTCCAACCCTAGATCACCACATGTAAGGTTTAGATTCCTTGCTCCAAGGTTGAGCTCCTTCTATCCCAAGCACCAAAGGGATGAGCTCCAAAGAAAAGGAGAGAAAGGAAGGTTACAAGAGGATCATATGCATGTAAAGAGGGATATATATATACTTAAGGGTAGGAGACACATGTAGAAGGTTAGTTGCCAAACCAAGCATGCCACTTGTCCACCAAGGAACAAAACTGCAACTACTAAAACCATGCATGAAAGAAGGGTTGTGAAAAACAAAGAAAGTCAATTAGCCCACTTGCCTTTGGAGTCCATAATTCGAAGGGAACCAAGGACACAAAGGTCCATCAGTCGAAGACACCTCAGCGATCCAAAACACATGAAACCTTAGGTTTCTCATCAACCAAAGATAAGGGGAAAAGGTCTTTGACCAAGGAGAACTCAACCATGACCAAGAACTGCTTTGATCATAGATGTTAGGATCAAGAATGATCAAGTATGGT
Organism: Alisma plantago-aquatica; assembly: GCA_963693085.1. Classification (NCBI taxonomy): domain Eukaryota; kingdom Viridiplantae; phylum Streptophyta; class Magnoliopsida; order Alismatales; family Alismataceae; genus Alisma; species Alisma plantago-aquatica. The sequence continues at coordinate 1,428,325,328 of OY856409.1, forward strand.
TGCTGAAAAACCAAGAACTCAAACGGTCAACACATGGGCAACACCAAACTAGGGCATCCAAGAAAAACCCTAGAAACAACACTCAAAGTGTCACCACTTCCCTCCTCATCAAACCAAGTCATAACAAGGCACCACTAAGCATCATTCTATCTATCATGATGCTAAAATAAAAGAGACACATCCAACATATGACAAATTGCAAGATACACCCTCAACATGGGTAAATTATAACTTGGTCTAAAAACACACATATTATTTAACAAGCTCAAACATCAAGCAAATTGAACCAAACTGAAAGCATAAGCATGTCACATGTTATTAAAGATCATAACATTATTATATTAAGGTATAAGCATCCTATTAAGAAAAATCAAGTAAGATAAAGCACTAAGCTAGGTCAGGGATCTTACAATGGACTCAAGTGTGTCTTGGCCCAATAGGGTGTAGTCTAAATTTTATATGCTTCCCCCTTCCCCTATATAAGGAGGGGTATTACTCTGATCAAAACTTATCAAATAGCCTTCTTTTATTATATAACATGGTATCAAAACAATGATCCAACCTTAAACCTAAAGGAGAAAGAAAATTTTCCTCCGTCCGTGGGCTACAACCACCATTCTTGGCTTGGCCGCCCATTGGGCATCTATCCAGCCATCAGTGCCACCTTTGTCTATTAATCCTAGTCCACCTACTCTCATGTCCCTACCTTTTGCTACCTTTTTCCTAAATCCCTTCTTCCACAAACCATGCTACCAACTACCCCCCCTCGATTAACTCTGTTAAAAGCTCTCTATTGCCAAACCCTACTATAGTAAACTCTCTTGTGCCCACCCACAACACATCTGATCTTTTCAATGCACCATCATCCCTCTTTACGCCTCCTGAAGTGATAATTTGCCAGCCGCTCCCCACCTATTGCCAGCACTAGCATCTACCTACTATAAACATGACCTGATCGGTGGCCTCTCCGTCTCACATGGGTCAATCTGTGTTGTGTTGTCCTATATATATTGAACCACTATGATGCCTGCACAAGCTCACTTGATGCTTATACTAACAATGTTGCGATGAGTTTGTAAGTCAAATATAATTAATACATGTCATTTAGAACACCAATTCACTAAGATAAATTATCTGAGAGTTTAACCTTTTTTACTTTTCAATTAATGCTTGTATAGAAGGGTCGATCGCATAGGAAAACTTTTTAAGATCGATTCTTTAGTCCTGATTTATTTTTGAGCTTTATTCTTTTTTTGAGGTTTTTGAATATTTGAACAAGAAAGTAAATTTTGAGTTTAAGAGGGTGATGTCTAAAACAAGAATGTAAAATATTACACTAACAAGGAACTGAAAAGATTATACTAGCACAAGGAAGGAAAGAAGATTGTCAGCACAATAATTTTTTTATCGAAGGACAAGAATTAAAGTGCAAGTAATGAAAGAAGTGATTGGAAACAAGCATTTGAAGAAGACAAATTAAATCATATGAAAAAAACATTGAGGCTTAGGGCTTTCACCACCATAGCCAAAGTGAAAATAAGATCAAAGAAACACATGACAAGAAAGATAGAACAAGGTATGTGAATCATTCATAAAATAAACACAAGAGACAAACTCCACATGAACCCATTCATCATGGTGTTCACGCATCCTAGTCCATCATCCTAATAGGGATTTTTCTGCGGTCACATCCAATTCCCCATGTAATTGATTTAGTCGTTCTAAATCTCAATTTCTATGGTTGCATCTGTTGAGATTAACCCACGATAAAAGTGATTAATCACTTCATTTAAATCAAAAACCATCTATATAAAAAGTCATATAAAATCTCAATCTAATCAACACGTCTAAGGGGATACCCCCGACACGATAGAAACGATGATATCTAAACCAGAAACCATCTATATAAAAAGTCATATAAAATCTTGATCTAATCAACACATGTCTAAGGGGATACCCCCCCCCCCCGATAGAAAAACTACTCCCTAGACATTGTAAGGAATGGAGAAACAAGGGAAAGAAAGTTGGAAGCCATAGACCAGACAGACGAAATCTCCAAGGAGACCAAACTGGTGAGTATGAAATGGCTTTCTCTCTTAATTCCCCACTCTAAGATAATCAACGAGAAGTAAGAATAAGAAGTAAAATAAGATCTAGATCCAGATATGATGAACATAATTTTATTGTAAAAAGAAGATTACAAAACTATGAATTGAAAATAACAGAGCTTAATTAAAATATGCAAGTAAAAAATTAGGCTCCTTTTCTTAGTGGAGTCCCCCCTCCTTTTATAGGGGAAGGAGGGGTGGAAACCCTAAAAGGGGGAGAAACAAATGGGAGAGGTGGCTACTGGCTTTTGTTGTTCGCGAGTGGTGAAACGACTATTTGGGCTAGCCAAGATGGTTTCCTGAAGGTGACATCACATGGTTATGGAGAAAGTGGATCAAACCTTAGTCTAAGGGATGGCAACACCGATTTGAATGTTTCTTGGTCATGAAGAAAGATATCAAAAATGTCGTTTGGGCGTGAGATGCCCGGTTGGCGCCGCTATTTGCAAAACTAAGGGTTAAAATCCTAGCATGTGTGACATCGCCCTTTAAATATGACTTGATCTTTAAATTGGATTGAGAAGGTCGTCTGGGCTCCGCTAGCCGAGCGTATGGGATGCCTGAGACAAATATCTAGCATGAAGGAGATGGGCACCTGGTTCGTGAAATGCATCAGTTGAACTTCTTGAGTGAAGGTTGAGCCAAGGGCAAAAACAGTCATATGTCTCTGAAATGTAGAGTACTTTGAAGGAGAATCGGCCATCTGGCATAGAGAACGGGCGTCTCGTGTGCTTAGGGAAGGAAAAACCTACAAAAAGTGATGGAAAAGATTATTATTTACACAATTAATAAAAAAGAAGGTAAATTCCAATTTGACATAGAAATTTCTAAAAAAGAGACATGTTCTAACAAAAAAATCAAAATTTTTCAATAAGATAGATGAATACACATTCATCAAAATACCCCTTACTTGAATCTTTTCTTGTCCTCAAGAAAATAAAATCATAAATAAATCCAAGTTTATACTAACAACGTGTCAATCCTCACCCTTGTAACATCACTTTATTCCTTACCTCCAAATTTGGTCAAGCATCCCAATCTCCTAAAACCGCAAAACACAAAATTTTATATTCTCTTATGGTAACAAATATTATAAGTTGTTTCTAAATCAATATTTTATAGAAAAATAGGCTTCATCTTACTTATGCTTTGACACTTTTTTTTGTGAGTTGTTGCACAAGAACAGGTCAAATGGGTTGTAGAACATGATGATCCCTCCTCTATTTAACTTGGGATATATAATTATGGAGTTGTGGCTACACTGGGTACAATTTTTTTTCATGTGTAATTTAGCATCTTTTGATAGTACGCCCCTTTAAGGGGTATGTAATTTTTTATATGGGAAGCATGCCAACCCAGACTTGATTTTTATCCGAAGGTGATTCTTTACTTCTTGTTTTTGAGAAAGAAAATAGGGGGGGGAGTCGTCCTTGTGCTTATAACTTTAATTTTTTTCTTGTTCTAAAACTGTCATTGCATCAGATAGAATATTCATGTTAATCACATTATACGAGCTTATATCAAGTTTATACATCATTTTAAAATAGAGAAAACATTTTGTGTTTGGTTTTGATTGATTCCATACAACTTGTCAACTTTTCCAATGAGTGATGCTAGTTTGGGGTCCTAGGTGACATGGTGGTTTCTAACCATGGAAATTTGTAGAAGTTTTTGTAAGGATATTTACTAAATTCAAAGGAGTACAATGATACAAACACATTTATCATGGTTGACTAGATAAAGGTCAAAACTAAAAGAGAATTTTTGAAAGAATTGAAATAAAACATAATAAAAATTGTAAAAAAATAAGATAGAGTGGGTGGAATGAGTATATACTACCTGCCTCCACCCCAAACTTGAAATTTTGCTCGTCCCTAGCAAAACTTAAATCTAGGATGGAGGGAAGAGAAGAGTGAGGGTTACCAGGGGGACCTGGTAGCTAAAAATGTCCAACAAAATGAGATATCTATGAGGGTTGGGACTTTGATTGCTGGAGCATCATAGTTTACCCAATAATTTGGGGCTTGTAGAAGCTCAATGGAACACTCATATTTCTTTTCACCTCGTAGTCCCTCCAACATGATCCACAATTCCCCCTTCAATAGTAAAGGAAGTGTTGGAGATGGATGTGGAGTGGGGGAGATTGGTGGATGTCTGGCGGGTAACATCCCAAGTTTTGGATGTACAAAATTGGGTGGAGGATCAAGATCTTATTTCCCTCCGTCATATGATCTGCATATACGAAAATTGGTACTGATATGGAAGAAATAAAAGGATACAAATTAGCATCACAAATATTGTTATTCTCATTAAAAATCATACAACCAACATTAGGGTTAGTAGGTTTCATTGTTGATATAACATTTAACTCAAGTTCTTCTATGTAAGGGGTCTCCAGGGGTGCAAAAGGGATAAAAATGAGGACATCTTCCTTGCAAACAATGGAAGGAGGTATATGGACTTATTCCAAGGGTGGTGTCTTCCCTAGCTTGTAGATCAATCGTGTATGGAATGGGAGTTGGTTGCGAGAAAATAGGAGGATTTGTTTCATCATTGGGGTGTGGGTGCTCATTATCCAGAATGGATTCATCCATAGGAGATTGGTCAATGATAACATTTGAATTTATGTATATGATAGGAAAAGTTGTTGGATCTATAGAATGACTCTCCTGCTTTGAATTTTCATACTCAAGTAATAAAGCCTCTAGCAGAAGGGTCTAAATACAAACATCCTCATCACATAAAGAACATGACCCCATGGTATGTGCTATTTCTTTAGGATCTGACATATATGACACAAAAATCAAATCACCATCATCATCGTCGGGGAGAACTATTTTGGGTTTCTCTAACTCCTCTAGGGGACCCTATGATTGGGATTCTAATAGAGTGCTAACAAGGCTTGTCCTCTTTCTAGTGCTTCTCGTTGCTCTATTGCTAATCTCTCTAGGGTTCTAAGATGTTCCTCTTGTTGAGGAGTGAACTGGGTTTCATACCCCCAAACATTTTGGCCATCCCCATAATGATCTTGATCCTTGTGCTCCTCAGATTGATCATGGCATTACTCATTGTAATAGTCTTTAAGAGATTGTGGACTAAAATTTTCATTACATACACCTTAGTAGGAAGACTCAACATCACAAGGTGTCACCATAGGATGAGGGGACACATTTTGACAATCCGTATTCTTTGATTTGGTTCTAGCAAAGTAGCTAGAAAGGCTTGGTTGGTTTCTAGTTTTACTTGTTCTTCTACTACCATCTTCTCTAGGGTCCTAAGTCTCTATTTTTGTTGAGGATTGTATTGGGTTTCACAAATAAGTTCATATTCCCCATTAGAATATGGATAAAAGTAGCATGGTTCTTTATAATGGCCCTCTAGAATTTGTGGGTTAGAATTAACATCATACCCATCGGGACAGGAAAGCTTGAGATCATAAAAAAATACTACCATAGTCCGGGAACACTTTGGGCCAATGTGGTGTAATAACCATTCAATTGATATTCTGAAGCATAATGTATTAGACATCCCATTTTTTATTTTTTTTAGTGAAACAAAACTAGAAGAAACTAAAAATTATGGAAAGAACTAAATCAAGATAAGGGGTTAGTCAGAAATTACAAATATAATAAAAAATTAAAAATCTATGGAACAAAACTAAAAATTATAAAAATAAAATAGAAAGAAATACTATAGAATGGAAACTCGGCAGAAGGAGGAGATACATTACCAGAATGGATCTTGGTAGGAAAAATAAATTACAAAAATATAAGAGAATAAATTATGAAATAAGATTAAAAATTACAAAAAATGCAAGAAAGCAGTATTGCTGAAATAGAACTCAATAGAGGGAGGAGATACACTACCAGAAAGAGTCACAACATGTAAAATAAATTACAAAAATCTAAGAGAATAAGTTATGGAATAAAATTACAAAACAATTATAAAAGTTATACAAGTTAAGGAAATATGAACAACACTATACAAGATATACAAGCAAACGAATTCAAAAAACAACAGATGTCGTCCCCAAGAACGGTGCCAAAATTGATACGCATCATTTAGCACACCAATTCACAAGGATAAATTATCTTAGAGTTTAACCCTTTTTACTTCAAAATTAAGGTTAGTATAGAAGGATCGATCCCACATGACAACTTTCTAAGTTCGTTTCTTTAACCACATTGAATTTTGAACTTTATTCTTTCTTTAGAGATTTTGAATATTTGAACAAGAAAGTAAATTATGAGTTTTGGAGGGTGATTACACTATAAAAAGAATGTAAAAGATTATGCTAACACGGAACAGAAAAGATTATACTAGCACAAGGAAGGAAAGAAGACTGTCAGCGCAATAAAAAGATTCTCTAAGGACAAGAATTAAAGTGCAAGTTATGAAAGAAGTGTTTGGAAATAAGTGCTTGAAGGAAACAAGTTGAATCATATGCAAAAAAGTTGAGGCATAGGGGTTTGAACACCTTAGTCAAAGTGAAAATCAAATCAAAGAAACACACGACAAGCTAGATGGAAGAAGGTATGTGAATCATTTGTAAATGAAACACAAGAGACAAAATCCATGTAAACCCAATGGTCCTAGCATTCACACATCCTAGTATGTCATCATAATAGGGAATTTTCTACGTTCACATCCAAATTTCCATGTGATGAATTTAGTCATTCTAAATCTCAGTTTCCACGGTCGCATCCATCTTTAGATTAAGCCGTGATAAAAATGATTAGTTACTTTATTTAAATCGATGATCTCTAAACCAAAAACTATTTATTTAAAAAGTCATATAAAATCTCAATCTAATCAACACATGGCTAAGGGGATACTCCCCTTGCCTCGATAGAAAAACTACTCACTAGACATGGTAAGGAATGGATAATAAGGGAAAGAAGGTAGGAAGCCATAGACCAGAAAGACAAAACTCCCAAGGAGACTAAGATGGTGACTATCAAATGACATTCACTCTTAATTCCCCACTCCAAGAGAATGAGCGAGAAGTAAGAACAAGAAGTAAAGCAAGATCCAGATCCATAGATGAAGAACAAAATTTTATTGCAGAATGAAGGTTACACAACTATGAATTGAAAATAACAGAGGTTAACTAAAATATGCAAGTATAAAAATCAGGCTCCTTTTCTTGGTAGAGTCTCCCCCCTCCTTTTATAGGGGAAGGAGGGGTGGAAATCCTGAAAGGTGGGAGAAACAAATGGGAGAGGTGGCAACTAACTTTTTCTATTTGCGAGCCACAAAACGGCCATCTGGGCTAGCCGAGATGGTCATCTGGCTGGTGATGTGGTGTGGTTATGGAGGAAGCAGGTCGAATCCTAGGATAAGGGGTGGATGCACTGATTTGAATGTTTCTTAGTCATGAAGCAAGTTGTCGATATGGCTGTCTGGGTGTGAGATTCCCGATTGGCACTATTGTATGCGAAACTAAGGGCTAAACCCCTAGCATGAGTGGTGACACCCTTTCAATCTGACTTGATCTTTAGATTGGCTCAAAATGCCCATATGGGATTCATGAGCCTAGCGTCTGGGGAGCCTAAGACAAGTGGCTGGAACGAATGAGGCAGGCACTTGGTGCATGAAATGCATCAGTTGAACTTCTTGAGTGAAGGTTGAGTCGAGGACAAAAATGGTCACCTACCTTTGAAACGTGAAGTACTTTGGAGGCGAACCGACCGTCTGGCATAGCGAAATGGTGTCTCATGTGCTCAGGTGGTGTGAATCTTTCTTTGAAGGAAAAAAACTACAAAAATGTCAGAAAAGATAATTATTTACACAATTATTTGAAAAGAGTGTAAATTGCAATTTGACCTAGAAATTTCTAAAAAGGAACATGTTCTAATAAAAAAGACTATAAAATTTATGGGAAAATATAAATGAATATACATTCATAAATAATCCTAATCTTTTTGTTTTCTATATCTTCAAACCTCCACAAGAGGAGCACACACCCAAAAAACAATTTCTAAGGAGGGGGCTTACTCCGACACCTCTCTCTCAGTATTGTGTCCACTGCAAAGCAAACATTGCTTTCGCTCCACATTGGTTGCATAAGATATCTGATTCCCCTCAATAGTCTTAGACCACTACATGATCACAAGTCAATATCCACATTATCTACCTTCAACTAGAATTTTGCAAGAAACTAGTGGGATAGGTGGTGGTAGAAGTAATCACACAACTTGGCCACCATCAACAATTATGATACAACAACCTCCTCTCCATTTGTTGATACTAGAGGATTCATAGAATCCTATTAAGCTTGGACATTGGTGTGAGAATTAAATCTCATTTGCAAATTTTACTCTACCTATTTTCTCTAAGAAGATTTTGGGTGTTCTATGATACCACTAATTTCTTGTGACTCACTAGTGCAAAATTGGATGGCTTTTTCTAGTAATTATTACTCTCTATGAAGATTTTTGCTTGATTTCTATTCAAAAATTTTTTTTACACCTTTTTGTTGGGTGGGGCTTGGGGGCATCCTCCCCTCGGTTGCCGCTCACTAAGGGGCAGCGAAACCCCCTAATCGGGGGGGGGGGGAACCCTCCGATAGTGCTGTGACTTATTTCTTTTCTAGGTGTTTCTTCATAGGTGTCCACCCCAACAACTCTAGGTTATTTCCATTCTTTGTGTGAGGGAGAAAATAGAGGATATATGACATCAAGGAGAGGAATATTATATTCTTTTGCTCAATATATTTGTGGATGTTGATGTCCTTCTTGAAGACTTGTGAACTTCTACTATTGATATTTGCAGCTGAAAAGCTTTTGCTGATTATATACTTCTTGGCAAACTTACTATTTGGAGATTCATGTCTACTACTTTCCTTTTCAAATTTATGGTCTTCTATATAGCTATGTTGACTCTACTTTCTACCTTTTATCAATGCTTTATTTGCAAATTGACATTGTCCATGCTTTATACATGTTGACTCTTTACTAGTTTGTGTGACTACTTTTCCACTGTGAACCAGTACTCTCTAGACTTGTGAACCAACACTCTCTGGACTCATGAGCCAACACTCTCTGGACTTGTGAACCAGCACCCTCTGGACTTTTCTACTGTGAACCAACACTCTCTAGACTGCAACGACAACAACTGTGATGAAGACTCTAACGTTTTCTTGGTACTACCACTACACGAGATGCCACACTTTTTTATTAAGAAGCTTCTATTACCTATTTGCGACCTGCACTTGTGACATCTTTCAAATTCAACCTACTTGCAAACCTACTTTGGGATATCTACTTGAGAGGGAGTATTTAAGGAATTAGAGTTTTGCTGGTATGTATGCCCAGGGAGCCAATCATATGATGATTGTAATGGAATATATTGTAAATAATTTGATTAATAATAAACACAATCTTTATCTATATGTTTATTCAATTATGAGATAATGGTATAACATGATACATGTCTATAGGATGATGTTACTCGATGACGTGTATCTTCGGATTTAGGACCCAAAAAGTGAAATCATATGTATGATAAGAGTGCATACATTCTTATTATGTCCCTAGTTGAATGTTATTGTGAAAGCTAATAGATATAAATAATACATAAGACTAGAGTGTGTATTGGTTGATGACAGAATCCCATTAGTCGTGATATGTGATATCAAACCAAACACATAGGTACTTGTTAGAGAACAATGTACCAGACAGACCCACCTTGAGAGTGATACATGGAAACCATTGAATGGTAGTTAGAATCAACTCTCATAGAGATAGTGGTGAATGTCATTCTTAGAACTAAATTCACTACATTCATAACATGTCGCTTGGTGTACTTTGACACCATATGATGTGACCTTGAATAAGGGTTACCATAAATTTGGTGTTTGGATACATTGTGACACATTGGGAATCACTATGAGTGATGTAGATGGGATTTGTCCCTCCTACTGGAGTTTATATCCTGGCCACATGATAAGTGAGACTGAGAAATGTATGGACATACTCATGTGAATTGATATAGGATATGTGAGCTCACATGCATCTCAGATAGTCTGCTCTAGTTCAAGGAATATGGATTGAACATTGAAAGGTTGATGTTTCCATGTCTTGAGTTCAATCTAGATATTAGATACAAAGGAACTATATGGTCACTATAACACTAATCACGGATTGCATGTTAAAATTGTTCTCCAACTTTCTAATTACTTGGATAGCAATGATGCATTGCTTGAAACCACTCAGTGTTTGTGATGTCATTAATTATATATGGACATTCACTGTCAATGTAACTCGGGACATGTAGTGTCACACACATAGGATACACCTGAAATAGGAGTTTACTCATGAATAAGGTTTAACTTTATTAGTAGAGTGTTTATGTATTCAATTTAAACAACACTGCCTAAAAATTGACTGACTGAGAATTTGAGTCAACTGACTCAAGTGTTGAGTCGACCGATTCAAGTGTTAAGGTAATTATATAACATTGGATGAACTAGAAAATGGTATTGATCGGTTTAGAATGTGAACCAACCGTTTGAGAGTTTGAACCGACCAGTTTAACATGTAGATCGCCCGGTTCAATGCTCAATAAGATTGGATCAAGGATTGATGTTGACATAATGTCATGCGTTAATTGCCAATATGTTTTTGAATAGGAAAACATTCAATTTCACCGACTTGGGGTGGGATTCGACCAAATCAAAAGTTGAGTCTACCAACTCATGACCTGTAACAGCCATAAATTTGTGAAAATGCATCTGTTTGACTCCCAATTGATCTAGAAATCTTGTCCTTGACTCTCCTATATATATGGGGCTAGTTAAGTCTTTCAGGAGACACAATTAATGCTAAAAAATATTGTCCTCTCAAAGTTATGGTAACATGAGATCCCAAAGAAAGTTTTACCCGTAAATGGGAGAAACATCCAGGGAGAACATGTCAGTTCTAGCATGTTGACATCAAAGGGACAACTCCTACCTAAGTTCCAAAAGAACGACATAAGTTCCTGATGGTCCAAGTAGACCACGTAGAGGTGTGGAGGATGTTTGCATGACATGGGGAGGGCGTCATCAACTCTCATCCATGGTTCTATACCAGGCGGTCGTTGCCGACAACAATCTGAGTGTTGCTTGAGAAAGAAGCACATCATTTGAGGATTGTCACTAGACTTGTCCCAGGACCAGATCTATATCATACAAACCTTCATTTCCAATCTATAATTGTTAATGTGATCCGTTTATCGTGGGGAATATTACAAGAATTTTTTTATTTCTATTATCATCTCTGTTGTTGGATTTCCCTATAGCAGTATTAGAGCTACACCAATTTACTATGTTTTGGGCTTTAATCTATATGATCAGTTTTTTATTTTATCATTTATTTATTATGAGCAATGTGAGTATTGAAATAATTAATGTGTGTATTAAATTAAATATAAAATACAGTATGGAATGTCTCATGGATCCTATATATATATGATATGATATGTACATGCAATTTATACGCATCACTATGAAATTGTTTTGATGGTGTATGTAAGTGTGCTTATGGACAATACCCCCTGATATGTGTGCATGGTTGAATGGTTTTATTCCTACCTTTTAAATTCAATTTGCATATCAAGCTTCTAACTCTTTTTCCATATGTAAGTTAATGCTTTCCTCTACATGCTCGTCTTGAATGTAACTCGAGGTTTTACTTTTATAATGTAATAAGTTAAATAGGAATAAAATAGATTTATTTCCTATTTTGACAAAGAGAAGGCATTCTGCACTAGACGAGTTAACTGACTCAGAAGTCGAGTCGATCGATTGGAGTATTGAGGAGGTCAAACGATAGGAGGAACCAATTGATTGATTGGTGGACCAACTAATTGACTAGAGGAGTCTAGCCACTGCTTGAGCCAGAAGCCAGTCAACTGATTCAAGAAGACCGACTGACTGACTAGGAGGCCAACAAATCGACTCAAGGGTTGAATCGACCGACCAGGAGGTTTCGACGTAGATTTTTGCAAGCATAGGTTGGTACATATGATGTGAACCTTAGGAGGCAGTAATTCTTTATGGCTCCAAAGAATTGCATTAGTATGGCCATAACCATAGTTTGTATTTATGATTGTATGTTTTGTTTGTGGATATGTATGTATATGATACATATTATTAGTATGTAGTAATTGAATATGTATATGTATTTATATATAAATAAAATCCCTCAATCAAATATTAAGTTTTAGATGTTTTCTATAAGCATCATACATGAAAAGCTTGATCGACTAAGCATGGACACGCCAAGCATGGTGCTTTGTCTATCTTGTAGAATTGTGATGATAGTTATGATGGCTTTCCAAGCAGGGTGTATTACTATAATGTTGGTTTCTGTGGTCAGGCTTAAATAGGTGAGCTTAATGATTTTAAGTGACTAGAAGCATAGAGATGAGATATGACAAGGAGTTGTGCATACCATCTATTAAAGGATTGTAAGAGATGCAATTGGAAAATGTTGTATACCCTTATAATTGGTTATGGACGTTGGTGGTGGCTGGGTAATAATATAATCATTTTGGATCTTAACTAACTACAACGTTGTGTGTTGCAATATTCCGAATTGATAGTGAGGACTATACATTTGAATAAAATAGTGAGAGTGGTAATTAATTAAATGCCTAATTAATGTCGTCAAATTTTTCCTTTTAACCAAAACAAATCAAAAATATTTTGACAAAATGCAAATTTATTTTGTAGAAACAAATGGCAAACAAATCATCATTGCAATTGACCCTTAAGAAGGACAAACTAAACGAGATGGATTTCCATGACTGATTTGGGATTTTGAGAATCGTTCTCAATGATGAGCATAATCTCTATGTCCTAAATACACCAATGCCAGAGGAACCTGCTCCTAACACGCCTAGGGCTAAGGTAGATGCTTATTGGAAGCATGCTTATGATTCCATAGATATTAGACACCTTATGCTATGATGTATGAACTAGGAGTTGTGTAAGTAGCATGAAAACATGTACATTCTCAAGATGGTAACACATCTTAAGATCATGAACTAGAATCATGCAAAACAAGAATGATACTATGTCTTCAAGGTGCTCTTTGAGTGCCCAATGATAGAAGGAGATTGAGTGGACCTTGTGTGCTTATGATTGGGCATGTGGAACAATTAGAGAGACTGAGATTCCCTTTGAGCCAAGAATTAGCCACAAATATGATTCTATAATCATTTGTCTGAATCATATAGCCAATTTATCAAGAGTTACTACTTGAATAATGTGTATAAGCCGTTGTCTAAATTGCTTGGCATGTTGATAAATGTCAAAGCACGAATGAAGAAGGACAAAACCATCATAGTGATCAGCGGAGTGGAGTCCAAAGACAAAGGCAAGGCCAAGGATATTTCTAAGGCTTATATGAAGTCCAAGCCTTCTGTACTCAAGGTAAAGAAAAGGGTAAGTGCAAAAGGAATATATCCTTTCTACTTAAAGGGATTCTAAAATAAGGAGTGGATGGAGATCTCCACTTTAGGTATATACATTATTGAGATAAATATGTTTAATTCTTCATCTTGGGTATTGGATACCCGATGTAGATCTTGCATATGTTCAAATATGTAGGATCTGAAAAGAAATAAGATTTTAAGGTAGGGCAACGTCAAACTACGCATTGCAAATAGAGCAGGAGTTGCTGTCACTACAGTTGGAACCTATCATTTATCTCTTCCCACAAGGCTTGTAGTAGAGTTAGGGAACGTTGATTTCATACATGCCGTTAATAGAAACATCATTCTTGTATCTTGTATGGACACGAATGGATTCAAATTTCATATAAAGAGTGGTCAATGTTCTATTTCTAAAGATGAGATCTTTTATGGAAGTGCCCTTATGTCCTATGATCTTTATTTACTAGCTAGATCTATAGACAAATATTTATAATGTAAATATCAAAAGATTAAAACTTGATAAATCAAACAAACATACTTTTGACATTATCGTCTCGGACACATCAATGAGAAACACATTTCTAGACTGCATAAAAATGCATATCTAGACTTTTTTCACCTTGAATCAATAGAGACATGTGAATATTGTTTGTTTGGCAAGATGACTAAAGAACCTTTCACTAGTAACAGTAAGAGAGCAAGTGATATATTAGAACTCATAGATACTGATGTATGTGAACCTTTTAGAGTAAATGCTAGAGGTGGTTATTAGTACTTCATTACCTTTACTAATGACTCCAGTAAGTCTGGCTATGTGTACTTGATGAAACATAAGTCAGATACCCTTAAAAAGTTCAAGGATTTCATGAATGAAATATAGAACCAACTTGGTAAAAGTATGAAATCACTTTGTTCAAGAGTTTGAAGATCTTCTGCGAGACAATGATATCGTATCACAATAGGCTCCACTTTGAACACCACAATTTAATGGTGTATCTAAAAGAAACCATACATTACTAGATTTGGTGTGGTCAATGATGAGTTCTGCTAGTATTTAGACTTCCTTCTGGGAACATTCTCAAGATATTGCAACGTTTACACTAACCATCACTAGACCAAAAATGTCCATTAGTGGCATTTATTCTAGTGACTTTTATAAAAAAAAGGCCACTATCTATTTAATTTACAGACATTTTTATATAAAATGCCTCTAAACCCCCTACTATATAGTTTCTCAAAAAGAATAAATTTTAAAGGCATTTATACATATGACTCGTGGCAATATAAAATTGCCAATTTGGTAGCGGAGATTGCGCTTGCAATTGGCGTTTGCGCTACTCTAATTTCCATATTCCCTCCCCCCCGGCACGATCTCAGTCCCTGATTCCACACGCAGACGACTGGAGGAGACTTCCCTACTGCGCCTGGGACGATCGGAGCTGTCGCCCTAAACTTCTATAGTCAGCGACTGTGTTGATCGGTGAGCACGGCTTGGAGAGCAGCGCCAGCGGCTGGGAGAGGAGTGCCAGTGGTTGGGAGAGAAGCACTACATCTCTATCCTCCACCTCAATCAGTAGCTGCGATCAAGGTACTTCCAGTGGCAGATCCACCTTGGGGCCTCATGAGGCATGTGCCTCACCCCGATTTTTATAAAACATGTAAACAAGCATCAAAATAACATTGCTAATGGTCTAACTGGCAATTTCAAAATGCTTGAAATGAATCTTAGCCCGCATTCAATCGAAAGGCGGAATGTTTTGCTGTTGTATTTCTCTAAACAAATTTAGTAGTGCACTATGTCGATGGGATTCCCAGCAATACGCGCTTGCCGGCAGGCTGCAGGAAAGAAGGCCATGGTGCCAATGTACATAGTCTATCAAAACTTTGCATTGTTCGTGCTTTAGTCTATCAAAATTTTGCACTGTTCGTGCTTTGCACTGGGAGGTGTCGATGGTATTCTATTATGTCTTTACGTAGATACTTCTGTTTACTAATATCTCTCAAGAATTAGCAAGTTCATCGGCAATTTATTTGGCCATTCTTGTTCATCGTCCATCTATTTGATAGAAGGGTCGATTCTCTCATCTGACTTGTTATATTTTTTGTATAGCTTTCGAAGTAGCATAACTTGTTGTTTCCGTCAGCTTTTTGTTTTCATTCTACCAAAATGTCAATGTAGAATGCATCACTTGACACTGGTTGTTTACTGTTGCATTTTTAGATGCTTTATGATTGTGTCGACCAAAATTTATTTGACATCGACGCATGTTTTCCTTTTCGAATTGTTAAAACTGAATCATTTGCATTAAGTCAAACCATGGATCGAACCTCTATTCATATGGGGAGTTGACTGCGTCTTCTGAAATGGGCAAAAACTTAGAACATGCGTCGCATAAGTAATATTCTAGTTTAAGAACAGTCCATATTGGTCTCTTATTCATATCATTTTATAATGGTTGATCAGTATATTGACCTGTGATATAAGAGGGTTGTCTCTTGATACTTAAGATTTGTAAACCAATGGGGATTTTGTTCGTCCTATCTGTATAGGTAGCAACTTATAAATGTAATCGTTGGGCATCCTGTCTGTATAGGCAGTAACTTATAAATGTAATCGTTGGGATTCAATCTCAATGCCTTTCAGTCACTAATTAATCAGAATCCAAACAACTTGAGGTAGCCCACTTTTACCAATGAGGCGTGACACTAAACATAAAGTAATATTGGCCATAAATAATGGTAGGGTACAGTTCAGCTGAACTGCAAACTCATGAAGGATTGTATCTCTATTAACAAAGGAAGGGCTCAGTGAGATTGTTGCATCAACGCTTTAGGATTTATTGGCCTTGTGTGAACATGAGTAGCCTACACCCCCTACGAAATTAAACCACATGTCACACACATTTAATCTAAACCAACAGATTTAATTACATTAGCACATATAAAAACATAATCAATGATGTAGAATCCTCCGTGTTCACAATGAGAATAGTAAATCTAATTCATGACAGTCATTGAAATAGCTACCCATCTGTGAATTCAGATTTACTATATTGACATAAAGGACATGCTTCTGTAGGGAAGTATCTAGCTAGTTTAGTCCCTTCATCTACTTCTTTCATTTTGAAAACTTCATGACTTGCTACTGAATCTTCTCCTTGGGATGACTGAACATTTGATCAGACTTGATCTGAATAGCTTAAAATCAATTCCCAAGCAAACTCAAGGCTGCTAACAAAGTACCCTGCCACTTGAGAAGAACAAATCCATCTAGAAGTGTGTGCTGCCATAGTAATAGGCTATCTGAAATGGTTCTTGAAGAGAGTACCATAGCTAGTGTATTGGTTGTCAAGAATGGCAGTGTTTGTTTTGATCTTCATGAACTTGTTTCCATGCTATTTCAAACAAAAGGCATTTTTGTTGTGACCATGGCGTTGAGGTGCTTTCCCTCTGCTCTTTTGAATGTAGTTGTAGGTCAGTCCTTTTCAGTAGACTCACAATCAGTAGATTGACACCTTGGTGTTTTTCCCCAAGAATAATTCCATTCGTTGCTTTCAGGATGCAAGACAGAGAATAGATGAAATTTCAAATTCTTTTTGTGTCTTCTTCTTTACCCATGATAGTGGTTGAAGGAGATGTCCTTGGCATGATGTAGCGTATATATATCTTGTGGTTGGTACTTTCCAATTTCTCTCCATCATGTATATGTTATGGACATTGTTTGTCCTGAGCTAAAAGAGCCTGCAAATGCAATCACTGCTCATCTATTTAGTGGAACAGGAATAGTACTCATTCCAATTTGTTTTATACCCAGAGTTCTCCTATATTCCATATTATCCTTGTGTTTTCTCTAAATTCAGAACTAAAATTTGAGAAAGAGCATGCAGGATTGATGTTTGAGATGCCCTTGGAGGAAGCTATCAAAGGAAAATGAACTTGTAAAGCAAGAAAGAATAGTTTGCTTGGCCATTCGTCAGTTCGTCTGTTCCATTTTGGTTAATGAAGTTTTTGCTGCTACATTTGAGGTATCCTTGTGAGGTTGCAAGCTATAGTTCGAGGTCGAAGAGTTTGACTATTGAATGAAATCGCCAATAATTTTCACAAAAATCTAAATCTGGTACTTTCATCATTCCCACCTTAAATTTTCAGGTCAGATGATGAGAGTATACTAGAAAATTACAATCAAGGAAACCATAAAGAATAAATATTACAGTTAGATTCTACAACTTGGTCCTATGTGTGTTGGCTGTAATTGTGTCCCCTCTCCTATATATTGGAGTAGAGTTTCTGTAATGCAATATATCCATTGACTGTCTATTTGCTTTCTAACAAACCAATTTTGTATTTTTTTATGAAAGTAACTTATTCCTTTTTACACTGAGCCTTACACTTTGGTTGTTCAAGCTTAACTTCTGAACTCGGTAAACTTTCGGTTCGAATTATTATAGGCCAGTCTTAATGTTTATCACTTCAATCTTTCTGGTTTTGAAACATAAAGAAGATGGTTTGTGACTTTCTGTGTCTTTTTCAATTGAGTGGCAGGTTGAAAGTGTTTTGCAATTTAGTAGCGGTAAAACTAACTTGAGATGTGTAGTTGAAGATGATGGCCTATCAAGTATGGCTATGAAAGAGTGACATTTGACTACAAATGTTCAATATATATTTTCGTGGCTTATCATAATTTCGGCTTCCTTGAGTTGCCACAACTAACATTTCTTTTCTTTCACAGTTCATATGCGTAATTGGACTAGCAATTCTTGTGGATTTGATGATATTCCCAGAAAATGTGACCGTTTAGTTTCGGTGTACTCCCTAGGATTCATAAATAACCTAATTCTTTCACTAGGTATCTGTGTATTTGTTATCATGTGGCTTGTTATATTTAAGTTTGCGGTGATCTTCTCTCTACAGAAGAATGGCGAGGATAATAGTCATTTTGTCTGAGGCATTAATGGACTACTAGGTAGCAACATCCACATCGATGGTGAAAATTTAGGTGAATTTTGACAGAATTGTATGAGAAGACTATATATCATTTGCTTGTAAGAGCTTTTGGGTTCTGTTATAGTTTCAGTAATTGTTTGTATCTTTACTCTCCAGAACTTCAGTCTCCAGGGTTCAGGAAATACAAAGATTATTTCTGAAAATATCTTTCATGTGTGTCTCGAATTACTATTGGAGGTGAAGAAATCCAACTGCCAATCCAAGAAGATTCCTTACGATTTTAGGTATGTCAAATATGGTGGTTCAGTGCTGCAGATGAGAGTGACTACATGTTTAATCATTAAAAAATATTCAAGTTTATATTCCTATTATGTATTTTTGCACCTGATGTGATCCTCGTTCTTTTATAATAGAGCATATAAAACATACAAAATTGTTTTTGAAACTGAAATGAAAATTCCCATTATAATCATGCTTCTTTTATTTGATGTCTAGTTTAACTATTTTATTTATGACAAGTCAATTTAGTTTTTTTCTTTTGTGTAAAGTTAGTTTAGTTGATAAGCCTCTTTTGTAGTTAAACTTATAATTATGGCTTTATCTTGTATCTTTGTTTGATAATATTTTAATATTAATTGTAAGCACATCTATTGTATATCATTTTGGTTTAGCTTTTTGTTTTGTTTATTACCTCATCAGAAATTACAGTTATAGATTATACTTGTTTCATGTTAGCCAATATACTTACTGTGCATGCCTCCATAGCTAATATCAAGGCTATGTACTAGGCGCTTTCCAGGAGGCTACACTCAACACCATCAATCATAATTGTGAGGGCAATTTGTCGAGGTTCGAGATGTGTCTGCGCTTGATGCATGCTTACCAAATTGCAGCACACTTCACACTGTGCAAGCAAGCTCTGACCTTAGGACCTATAGGATCCAATATAAGGATATTGATGCACTTTACTATATTCCAATTTTGTTTGTGTTGCTGATCTTTTTGAGTTCTCATCATATGGTTCACTTGAATATTTCAGTGTTTCTTATATATTCATCAGCCTGCCCACAATTATAATTGTAGAATGTGTATTAATATAGTTGGATCCTGCTATAGTTAGATGGGATGCATATACATTCTCAACTGCAGTATATTTCTTGTTAGATGGGCTATAAATACATTCTCAAATTTGATTTGTTTGTTAACATCTATAAATTTTGCTATGTTAAGCTCATTGTATGCTATTAATCCTTAAGATTTACAGGTCCACGGTTCTCTAAATTTTGTTTGATATGTCATTCAGAAGTCAATGTAACTGTGAAGCAAGAGTCAATTTTGGTCCTCCAGCTTTAAGGAGGGCTAGCTGGAACAGGTCCCTCTCCACCAGGTTAGTTATCCAACCATTGTTATGTTTTATTCTTTCTTTAAACTTAAGCAGTCAATTACTTATCTATGCCCAAATTGCTGCTACCTGTCAACTATGTAATGTATTATCGACTTTGAATTTCGACTATAGAGGTAGGACCAGCATTACTATAACCACTGTGCAGGATTACACCCTCCATCCTGGACTAAAGTTCCTGGTCCTATCAATTACTTTCTTGACATAGAAATAAACATTAGGTAAATAGTCTCATTCTTTTTCAAAGGGAATATGTACTTAACTTTGAGGGCATGAATGCAAACCCTATAGCTATTGCTATGGTAGCACAACAGAGAGTTTGAATTTCAAGATTGGACATACTATCGTGCTATTGCTGAAAAGCTATTACACTTGACAGTCTTATGTCCTATTATGACCTTTGTTGTTGGAAGGAAAATCTAATTAATGCAACATTCTAAAGAATTATAGAGGGCAGGAGTATGTTTTTGAAGTCATCTCAGGAAACGACCTTTATTAAAAAATTATGGTCACCTAAATATATGTATTTACTTAGATGCCAACTATGTTGGTGATCACAAGGATAGGTAATCCACTACATGTCAATGTACCCATGTAGGTAGTAACTTCGTCTCGTGGCACATAAAGAGCATGATGTGGTATCACACTTCAATACTAAATCCGAGCACAAAGCTACCACATATGGAAATGTCTTGGGTGATGCCTATACCCCATGATTTCTTTACATAAAACTAGTGCCCATGTACTGAGATAACAAAGTTGCTACTGTCACTGCCAATTGTCCTGCCTTTCATGAACAAAGAAAGCACATGAGATAAACTATAATTTCAATGAGACAAGAACAACAAGCATCTTAGCAAGGATCTTCCATGTTGTTAGCTTGAGTATATTTGTTCCAAGCTAAGCATAAGAAATACCTATGCTCAGCTTCGGAGGAGCTTTAGTACATATCTACTATGGTTTTAAGTCCCTTGTGACTTGTACCTATCAAGTCTATTCTCGAATACTCCCAAGAGTCACTATACAAGTATTAACATTGCATTTAAATGAAATTAAGCAATAACAAGTTTAATTCCTTGATCTTGATATTCTGCCTTTTAAGAGAATTTCTACAATTTGAATGTGTTATTATGGTTATGGAGAGTGAGATACTTGATGTTTTGATGATGCATATTTTGTGTCCTTATTTGCATTTCCAAGATACCTATTTTGTGTCCTTGGTTGTATTTCCAAGATAAGTAATCCAGAAAAGCTATGGAAAGAGTTCTTGTTATGATTGAACATCAATATATAAATCAACAAGGGGCCCCAAAAGTATTTAAGCCATGAAAAAGTAGCTTGCTTGATTCTATTTGACAAATATGGGATTTAGTGAAGGTTACTTATGTTTCATATATTCTAATTCTATGCCATATAATACTTTCTTCAAACAAATAATTCACATCTTAATATATGTTCAACTTTTCTATCAAGCATATTAATATCATAGCTATACTGTTACAGTTAAGGAGTGAAATTGTCCCTTTGTAAGCAGTTATATGTAACAAGGATCATCATATTTCATTGTAATTTGTTTGGAGTACACCACTTGATAAACATAGCTTGTGATCAAGCTTACAAGCAAATCTTTGAAACTAACTCTTGATTAAGAAGTAAGTTACACACCTATTTTAAACTCTCTTTGTTTGACTCTAGATTTGATGATGTGATACACAATGCTGATCTGAAAGTAGTAGGAGAAAGTGTGTAGAAGCCACTGCTATACTACAACAATAATCTCATTGGCACTATAACTCTCTTGGAATTCATGGGTGCATATGGATGTAAGAAGGTAAATAATTGTTTACTCACTTAAACTTCTAGTTTGGAATGAAAGACATGAATTGCATATCCAAATGGCATGGTCCAACACGAATGTATATGACTATAATGAATTTGGGATTGACATATAAAGAAAGCAGTTGTAGTATTATCTCACCTTCCATACTCCACCAGAAACATGATTTCATAACATCCACTTCTGACATAGGTAGTGTTACCAATAACCCACTAACTTATATCTTGTTCTAACTATCAGTTAAAACAAGAATGGTAAACTCGTGACTGGTGGCACTATTATCTCTGCTAACCCAAGAACAAATTGTTCATCCTGTTACATTGATGATGCCCCAATGCCATCTCTGAGCACGTGAAACAAATTCTGGCCATTACTGAGAGTAAGATTTTGCAATCACCTCAAAGTCATGATGAATCAGTTTCTCTTTAATATTTGGCAAAAAGGATTTTTTTCCCTATGTCTTTTTATATGATATAAAGCAAAAAATCTAAATCTAAGACCTTGCTTTGTTTTGTCTTAAGAATCTATATTTATCTTTCTCCCAAATGCACCTATATGTTGAATATATTTGTGGTGTAGTATTTTGTTAATTTAGTTATTCTCCCATGAGTTTCCTTGATTATCCATTCACATCCCTTAAAGTTTTCATTAGCATGACAAGTCTACTTCTATGGTTAGTTTGACGCCTTCTTGAATAACTTAACCATTGTTTTTAAGCAAAACATAGCAGTGTATTAATATACTTGGATCCTGATTCATCTTTTTCTATAGTTAGATGGGTTGCAGATACATTCTCAATTGCAATATTTTTCTTATATGAGTATGTTCTTTCCTCTATAATTTTTTTATTGTCTTTTATATTGCATGCTTTCAATCACTCATTTTATAGTTGTCTATACTAATTTGTGTATTTCACTATGATATAGATTCATCCTATCAATTCTTTTAGAGAACAAATGATTAGAAACCTTGAGGTAAGAGTTGCATTCCATTATGCTTGAAATTTACATAACACAAACATTTTTCACTATAAAACTTGTATGTTATACTTTGTAGTCGAATTTATTCTGGTTCTATCATGTTACTAAATTATGCTAGACACATATGAAGGTACTAGAAACTTAATTAAGTACTAAATTGATCCTAGCATGGCATCATTTCTCAATTGGTTTTACCAATATAATTGATGACATTTTCATGACATCGTAATGGCTCATTTTCATTTTGTAAAATGTATGATCCTTGCAGTTCAATAACTTGTAAGAAACAACATGGCAAGATAATATTGAAGAAAAATAAGGTTTGTTTGGGCGTATGCTTATCCAAGCATTAAGTTCCAGGGGATATCTTTGTAGGATGATAATGGATAATCTTCCATCCAATATGATAGCCAATTGTGACTACAAAAAAATTGCAAAAGGTAATATGGAATGTCTCTTTTTTTAATGTTTTGTATCCAGGACTAATCTTTTTAGTTCGTCCAATTATAGGTCCCTGGAATTGCACTGGTTACAATAGTTGGAACTGCTGCTGACTCAAGCTTAATTAATTATTTAGCTACAACTGCTGCTGAAGCTGGGAATTTGACGGTTGAGAAGGTTGCAATCCTGATTGTAATGCTTGTACCTACTGCTGAAGTGCCATCTGAGAAGGTGCTTGTTGAATGGGATGCTGAAGCAACTGTGATATACTTAATCCATGTAATTGTTGTTGATTGGCGTTATCTAGTGCTCCTTGTACATGTACTAAACTATGCAAAGTAGACGACAACCCTTGAGGCACAATTAATTGGCTTGGAAGAAGGTAACATGGTGCCTAAACTGAGAAGCTGGCTTGCAGGTGGAGGCTGGGTGGTTGAGGGGAAACCACTGGAAAGAGACATTTGAAGATTGGGAAGATGTCTTGTAGGCTGCAAGTATGGTGGTATATTCTCTTGGTTTTGTTGAAGACATGTTCCTTTAATCAGAACCCATGCAAGTTGCTATCTATTATTGTTTCCACAACGGTCTTGAATCTGTTGTTCATGCTAGTCTTCAGGTACAACTACTTATTAAGATTACTCATTTTGTTACATACATGCTAAAATCCAGACAATAAATACCAATGTTTCCCTATTACTCATTTTATTGCATACATGCTAAAATTCAGGTGCACCTAACATGAGTTTGAATCATTTTCAAGTGATGTAGGTTTTTAACAGATGAAACAATACATAATCTTCCATAAACTTCAGTTCTAATTCTATCATGGTTACTGATTACTTCAGAATAC
This sequence comes from Alisma plantago-aquatica, assembly GCA_963693085.1. Taxonomy (NCBI): domain Eukaryota; kingdom Viridiplantae; phylum Streptophyta; class Magnoliopsida; order Alismatales; family Alismataceae; genus Alisma; species Alisma plantago-aquatica. Next base: position 1,428,349,311 of record OY856409.1, read on the forward strand.
AGAATACTCCGACTATAACAATGCATGTCAAAGATAAAGACAGTTGAATCATTTTCTGCAGCTCATCTGGATTCATCTTGGTAATAACATCCACATCAGTCTTAACCATCTCTGGTGGTATTCCAATAGCATCCATAGCTGACAAAGATTCTAGGGTAGCATTCGAAATGTAATCTTGAAATGATCTGCAGAAGTAACTAGTACTCAACATATGACATATTATACACGACATGTAAGAATAAAGATATACAAGTCTATAGATGATATAAAGAGGGTAGCTACAGAAATATAAATAACGTTAGGATGGAACAATTACATCATGAGACCATTAGGGTGTAACTAATGTTAGACTGTGTGTTCCTACAAAAAGATAGAAAACTAAACAAAAGGTTCTCAACTCAGTTCTTCTCTACACAAGGTTTGGGGTAAACATTCTTAAGCTAAGATAGTATCAAAATCTATGGCTACTGGCTAATAGTGATACTAAAATACAACATGCACTTGTAACTGAGGATACCTAAGATATTTGATTTTCAGGTTGTTGCATCTCTTGCACAGTGACAGCTTGAGCAGAAGATGGTAAACCAGCAGCCAAGCCCTAGGCTTGAGTAGAAGAGGCAGCAAGAATGTTTCCTTTAGGAGAGACACGAGTCCCAACATTAGTTAAAGAAGACAAACCATCTATGGAGGAACTAAACCCAACATTAGCTTTGTCTATAAAGTTAAATCGCAATGTGTTTCAATCCAGCCTAAGAAACATTATAAGATATATTGTTAATGCATTACAATAAATCAAATTTAAACATGAAAGAGAGTGTTTGCCAACTAAGGATAAGCTTAGTTGTCGAGCTAGTGCATTATTTTCTTTAGTTAGACTCTGCATTATCAACCTATTACTATTTTCATTTTTTTTTATCCAATTCAAAACTAACATGTCACTATGAAATGTGAGGTTAAATAATTACCTTCATCTCTGATAATACTTCATTTAATTGAGTTCTTGACATTTTGGCTATATAATGGGACAAGGGATCATTTCCAGGGCCTGATCGAATCTAATTACCAGGTAGAATGCCAGTTTGAGCTCCCTCTAGAGCTCCAACCATTAAAGATATTGTCGTCTCAGCCAATTGCAGGCCAAGAGGTTGGTTGAGATCAACTACTTCTACAAAGTTGGGTTATTGTCCAACTTTTTTAGTGTGTCTATATTGAAGAGAGAGAGAGAAATGTTGGGAAGCAAATCACCTCATGATCTTCAACCACTCCACAACCAGCTTGAAATAAAGATGTCTCATTTAGAATTTTTCATTATCGTGGCGGAAAACACACTGGCATAGTAGTAGTTGATCAGTGCAAATAACAAGTTGGTCACCAACCCCCTTGTTGAATTTAGTGGTTCTTGCATTTAGCATGGTTAAGAATGTGTTTAGAAACTTGGACAACCAAGTACCTCTGTTTTCATCTTGTAAAGATTGTAACAAGATTCCACCATGAGTGTTGCATGGATGTATTGAAATCTAGCCTTGATGCCATGGCTTTCTGCTTGAAACGGAGAAGACATACTACATTGGGAGCTCCAAACAAATGGGAATATACACTCCTTTCAGTACTGTTATCAAAATACAGTTCCCCATTGTTACTATCTATTATATGATCAGTAGATGGAATGGAATAACTAGGCCTTCTGATGTGTCCATAGATGTGATATGATGGATCCATGCAGGAAAACAATGTCATTACACACCTACAAGATAATTGTATAAAATTAGCATATTGCTATTTTCCACAAGAAAAAAAAGCAGACATGCAAGAAAGTCTTTTGTGTATGTAACATAATCATTTACAATGCAACAAAAAGTAGAATTAAGAAGAGTTTATAATACTTTTATACACAACACAAATGATAGTAAGCATAGTCACATATACAGATTCATTTGACCGGTTTGAAAAGGTCGTATTTTGGGGACAAAGTGGAAAATGTGACAAAAATGGATTGAATATGATCAAAAAGTAATATCTTGTCAGAGAAAAAAAGTGAAAAAGATATAAATGGTGCTACTATTGAACGACAGTGATGAAATATGGTTCTATAAAACAAAGTAGCAATATGTAAGCATATTCCAATACTTCAATTGTTTACTAGAATAGTATATTCATGCCGCTAGTGATCCCCCCAAAAAATGATTTTGAAGCAGGATAGGAATACCAGTTGAAGTTCAATAACGTTGGTGATCCAACTCAAACCAAAGAATCATACATCAGCCAAGTAGGATGATCTGATTTTGTATTAGCTTAGCCTATAGATCACACAAATAAGACTAGAAGAGGAAAAAAATTCTATTCGTGTAGGTTCTTTTAAGGATACAACTTGGTTCTACATTCAATGTTTGGGTTCAATGAATTCAGGATGAAATTGAACTAAACACAAATTGCAATTTCAGTTTATAGAAAGTGTTTTTTTACAACTAAATTGAATACTATATGATCTATTGCGCTATTCAACTTCTGGTCAGATGTAGATCACGAATAAGATTAAACCCCAACTATACTGGAACAATATGGATTTATTGATTGTTGAGTTCTCCTTATGAACTCTTCACAAATTCATTTCTTTGTTTCTTTCAATAACATTACTTCAAGCTTATGCACTTGCCAATCAACATTACACATACCATTGATTAGATTTATATAATTTCTACCAGTTGTGCATATTGCCCTCATGCACCATTCATCATGTACCAAGCACCTTAAAGGGACTAGGTATTTATTTGTAAATTTGATTTAGGTAGGATAATGGTGTACATGTACATTTATCCACCTAATAGCACTGCATAACATATAAGGTAATAGTCTTACAGATTATTATAATAGTCACTTTATAGTGCTCAATTGATTATAGTAGTCACTACATAGTACATTATAAGATGGTGGTGAGGGAAGCTTGAGTTTGAAGTTTTCATTGGATGACCATATTGACACATGTGTCAAATTTTTGAATTATCTATTGATTTCTACAATCAAGAGCTACAATATCAGTAAACATATCTAGAATTTCTTAAACGAACTCTAGATATAATATGACAAGTGAAGCACTGAATGTTATCAGGATATATCCAAGAGACTATAATAGCATACTAAGACTATGATATGAAACTTTAGGGAGTCTACAAAAGATCTATAAACTGAGATAAATCTTAAGCAATTAATTAATTCTAGTTTCAAACTAACATGCATACATCAGGTAGTCGAGTTTGACCAAGAAGATCAAGAGCAATATGATTCGAAATCCATTTCAAGCAATAGAATTTCAATATGTACACACCTTCGGAATAGGGGCATGGGAGGCAACAGAGCATTAACAGCTCCTACTGAATGAGCTGGAGGTGCAACAGTAATGTCCCCTCTAAATTTCTCAACAATCTAAAATATCAAACACAAAGAATCAGACAATAAAGAATCATGAGAGTTATTTGACCTTGTTGAACCAATAGGGAATAGTTAGCTGAAAACTTGAAAACTTACCCATGTTAACTCTTCAAATGCTTCAACCTCTGTTGATGTAATGATGCCTTCGTTGTTGAATCAAGAGGATCAACAACATGGTACATACCAAGCTCGGATACCAATCTCAGATATCTAACAAGGAGAGAGCACAAGGGTCAAATAAAAATATAATTAATGTACATTTAAAGTTACACACGGACCTGACGTGACAATAGAGTTGTGGCAGCATCCAAGTGAGCAAATGTTGTGGCAGGAGCAAGATCTGTCAGATCACCAGCAAACACATATTTAGCTTGAAGCACATAAAATACAAATTTACAATCAAATTGAACATTTATGTCAAAATCCAATATGTATATTCTGGTTGGTTCTTAGGAGATTAATATCAGTTGGATCTGCAATAAAAACACTCTCAAGAAGTAAGAGGTTTTTTTCACCAGAATAACAAGTGATTTGGATATCTAAGACATATTAAACTCAAATATGAGACTAATCACATAATGTCAACATATTCATAGAATGATGTAACCTGCCATTTTCAAATCAATGCCTGCACACATGTATATTAGTTTTTAGGATATCAATATGGTTTTTAGGAACTAAAATCATGATTTCTAGTTATCAGGAATATACTTTCTCATGAAATAAAATTTACGATACAAAGTTTGACTGCTCTCCGTGCTATGAAGGATGACATTCCAGTTGTCTTTATTTAGAAGGATTCCTATTCATATAGTGAGACATACATATGTTGGCACATGTGAGAGAGCAAATGGAGATTTTCTATGGAGCTGGTGCAAGGAAATATTCAATATGCACATGTGAGAGACAAAATCAATATATAGAATGGAGGTGGCACTAAGGAATATGCAATATATATCTAGAACAGAGAAGACTGATAGGCACATAGATACAAGAGAAGTTTATGCAATTGACCCTTGTACAGAAGCTGCAACACACCATTAAACCTCATGGATAATATGATAGCCCATTCTGTATATCATAACAAAAAATAGCTAGGATATACCTGAACATGAAGAAGTCGAACCATGGCTCTTAATGCATCCACATCAACAATGCTTCTACTAATTTATTTTCCAGAGATCTTCTGGGAGCTCTTCTTGTTATATCCAACAAAGAACCCATAACATCACCCCTCCTGGATGATTCACCATGTTTGCTCCTTGAATACATCAAATAGGGTATCATGGTGACAACAGTAAGAAAACCTTTCACACAACATATTAGCCTCTGAAACAAGTGTAGGAGTCCATATGGAAATACAAACCTTACTTGTAACACATACAAGACCTCATCCATAGAGAAGAACATGCTTATCATGTTTGAACATGACTTAAATATAAAGATAGATATAGGGAAGCCTACTAACCTCCTCAAGCAATTTAGGAGATGTAGCTATTATGGAAATAATATCTACCTCAACAGGATGGGACAAACCGATCATGAGAAATAGATACACAAGCTCTATCACAAGTCTTATTCAACAGGATGGGACAAATCGATCATGGGAAATAGATACACAAGCTCTATCACAAGTCTTATTCACCAAGTGTGATAACCAAAATCAACAGTCAGTGTAGAGGAAGAATCCTTGCCATGGATAAGGAGATCAATGTCTTGAATTCACTATTCTTCGATATTCTGTTCTAGCATGTCAAAAGGGAAGGTAATAAATTTGGCCATGATCTAGATGTTGCTGCTAATTTGAAAAATGTAACCCAATCTATTAATGCTGATCCAGCTATTGTATTTCAGTCAACTATATGTGACCCGATATTTACTGTTGTTTTATGAAAATCATTTATTCGTGGCTTTTGATTTGACAATGTACATTTGTCAAAAGCATACTGAAATCCAGAATATTTTTTCTGTGATAATATGATTATATTAATATCAATGACAAAGACTCTTCATCATCAGAAACCTATCATATGGTCCTAAGATTTAGAGAGACCCTGGAATTACCAAATTAGAACTTGATGACTATAATATGTTTCTTTTTTCAAAGAAAATAACAGAAATAAAAAACGTTGGTCTCATGCATCAATTCAGCTATACAATATACAAATGCACACTCCGTACATCCTAGAAACTTTATTTTCAGAAGATGTTAGACATATAATATTTCAATATACAGTCAATGATGAAACATTTTATCAAGATTGTAGGTGTCCTCATGTCAAACTTAATATATGGTATTTAATGACAGATAAAGACATAGCATAGGTGGAGGGACTATCAAAATTGAAAGTAACTATGCATAGTAGTTAGTACATACATCTAGCCAACAATAGATAAGTCAATATGAGAACAACCAGGAAAAAAGACAGAATCAACAACAACATAAAGATAGAATTAGAGAATTGATTTTCTTGACATAGATATCATGTAACAATATCAAAATAATTGAGGTCTCAAAATACTAAATAAATCAAATCAAAAGATTAAGGTATGTGCATAATCATCTACCATGGTCATGAATGAGTCATTTACCAGTGCCGCCTGATTAAGGATCATAAGTAAAAACACATTCACATTCAGCAATTTGAATGTATTGAAGCAGACTCCATGTACATGTCCCTCAAGGCATGCCTCTTGTAACTCTATTAAAAAAAAACCACAAACGCATAGATGATCCATCACAAATGCAAACATTTCTCAAATGTAAATCTCACAAACAAGATGCTCAAACATTGCTCATATCTAAAAACCACAAACCATTCATAGTGAATGTATTGTCCATAATACTAAGATTCTCCATAACAAAATCAAAAGCAGGTCAAAACAAAATAGGATTGTCATTTGTCAACATTGTCTATGACAATGGACATGAAACAAAATTATTTGGATCGTCATGTACTAATAAAAAATTAGATTAAAGAAAAACAACTATATATGTCATCTCTCTAGACAGTATCTAAGAATGCAGTTATGTTTAAACTTCATGTCCTGCAGCAAATGGAAATGACTTTAGATACTACTTTTGTTTTCAAATATGTAATATTATAAGCAATACTTTATGCTCACCTTGGCAATATATGTGTTTTCGACCATGCTATGACGTTGCCAAAAACATCATCAATAGATTGATATTGATCATAAGGTCTCACTAGAGGATCGTTGCCCAACAAAGCAACCTCTATAAAAACACCAACAAATGATGTGCCTAATATTGCACCTCCCACACTTTTCATGGGGTCAACCTCAGATACTCAACCAAATGCAATTCAAGCATCTGGATCTGTGAAACTCAGAAGATACACATCCTACAAACAAAATATAATTTACATAACAAATTTATATAAACGTAAAATGAAGATCAATTTACACAAATACAAACATACTTGTCCCTTTTTAAATGATAAATGTCTTATTTGGAGTGGAGTTTGCCTTGAAAAGTTTGTCTGCATAATTAGTTTATTTTTGACATAAGACCAAAACAGTCAGCATGGAAAATAACTGATATTACACATCATGTAAAAAATGTATTCATACTTGGCCAGTGCCAACATGTTGTGCTTGACTGTTTCCTGCTCTAGTTAATGCAAGTAACTCCTCTAACTTATGGTTGAATTCATCCTTTTTTTCTTGAAGTTTTGCATCAAATTCCAACCGTTGCTCTTCAAGTTTATCCTAGAAATACTTCCTTTGTGCTTCTTTGACTTCCCAGGATTTACGATTCTTGCCCCAGATATCAGAAGGTGATGGTCCAAGCCCATAACCACGAACATATCCTGGTCTCTCTTCTCCCGTAACATGCCTATAAATTTCATATGAAGTAACATCAGGTTGTTTTCTTCGCAACTCTTCTCCTACCTTAGAAAATTTTTCCTACATACAAAAAATCATAGGAGATGAATTTTATACCAAATATATGCCTCTTTGTAATTAGTATATGTAACATAATACTATAGGATAGGATGTGTTGTACCAAAATTTTGGCAGATTCAACATCAACTATGCTCCCATCTTTTTTACGATGAGTTTTCTCAAAAAAATAGGGATCCATTTCTCCGCATGTTTCCTTTTCCATATTTATCATTCAAATAAGGTTATTTTAAATATCAAATAAACGGATGTCATCAAATTGTCTAAATGGATCACAAAAATTACTAACTTACATCATATTTCAGACATACAAATGACTTGGTTCTTATTGTGTGGCTAACCTTTTGAAATTTTCTACTTGTCTTGTTAGTTATAGACTTCCTCTGTGGAAAACATTGCAATATTATGCATAATAATTATCTGTGAGGTACTTTAAGTATCAATGAATAGAAAAAAAATATTACCTTTCCTTTATTACTCCTCCAATAATCCACAAGAAATTTCCAATGAGACTTGTCCACGGGGGGAACAACTTGTTCAAGCTGTTGTTCGTATGGACTATCTTCTAGGAAGTATAGTTTCCTTAACTCCCACTTGTGGTCCTTCCATTTCTTTCCTAGTCTCTTCATTGTCCACTCCTTTAGATCTGAATCCATTGTGAATTTACTCTACCAACATAAAGGATGTCAATTAGAAGCTTCGTTTAACCATTTAAAAATAAAATTTAATAATATACCTTCACAAAATTCCATATAGAATCTTTTTTATTTGCTGGAAATTGTCTCCAGTCCTCGTAGTTTAGTGGACAAAGATTGGGATCTCTTGCAATGATTGTTAGAAAACTTGATAAGTGACATTGGTTTTCACCTACTGGTTGTCTAAATTAATTTTTCTCAATGGGAATTGGATTGTCGGGCTTTCTTTTCCAGACTTTCAAACATTGTGTTCACCCATGTGCTCGATGTTTTTGACCTAAACATTCATTCATAAAGGATAAAATATATATGGAAAACTATATATCATTAAATGCAACACTATAAATGAATTGATATGAATAAAATGATTACCTAGCCCATCAAAAGGCGTTGTTGTTACATTCAATGACTCAACACGGTGATCAGAGATGTCATTTTGGTCTATGTTATCAAGAAATGCATTGCTATTTTGGTTACTGGCAGCTCTATTCTCTACACTTCTTGAATGAATAGACACGAAATCATTGACATTAGGCACACGTGATAGTTGTGAATATCTTGATCTTGTAACTTTATCACCACTTTCTTTGTTGTGCTGATTTTGGAACCTTATTCCCATCTCCTTTTCAATTGTGCATGTTTGAGAGGATTTCAAACCACCAACCATATTAGAGTCTTGGGGAGACGTGGCTGATTGGGTATTTTTTGCATAGCTAGCAGCAATTTTATTGAATTTGTTTGCTCTATCATTTTGAATTTCAGATGGAAGGGAAGCTAATTTTTTTTGAGTGATTTGAGGATGACAGGTTCAAAGATTGCCAACAACCATGTCGAGTAATACTAGGTAAATGAGTCGTTGTACAAGAGTCATTGTTGTTGTTTTTATCATTCATTGTGGTTGTCTTGTTATGGCAGTTGTCACTGTACTGTTCTCTCATCCTGAGTATATCAAGTCACATATAAATGAAGACATTTAAAAAAATATTAAACAACATAATAACAATTTTATAATTAATATTTAAAAATGAAAGACACAAATATTTAATCAAATATAATTATAAACAACAACAGAGACAAGGATAAATTTGATTAAGAAGAATGTCAGACGTGCAAAATGCATACACCTAGCTAGAGCACAATGTGAGACAGGAAATTAAAGAGATACATCGAGCCAAAAAAGGCTTATATAAGTCAAATAATAACGACAAACTAAAAGAAACATTGGTTGCTATTTTGTAATCTTCTCATTCAAAATTGTCATCATCATCACTTTGAGATACACTTTCATCATCCTACTGAATTTGAGATTGGATTGGTCTTTTTCAATTGTTGAACTATCAACAGTGATTCCTTCCATATCCAATATAACTATGTCACAATCAGTATCTTCATCATATGATGTCATTGATGTCCCATCTCTAGTTTCACCTTGCACATAAGCTTTGACATTATCAATATAAGATTGTTCTTCCATGTTGAACATATCTTGTGGGTCAATCTTTACAGCAAAATGCCACCCTTTTACAGTGACGTATTCTACATAAAATACTTGTCCAACTTGAGATGTCACTACAAATGGTTATCCTGTAGTTTGAAGTCATCTCAAATTAACAAGAGTCAACTCATGTTCATCATGCTTGATTCCCCTCTTTGAGTAGATGTCCACCCAATCACACTTAAATAATGTCACCTTAAAGTGTTCATAATAATTGAACACAATAACGTCCTTCAAAACACCATAGTAGATAACATCTCTAGTAATTGGATTGCGGTTAGTAGTTTTAGAATAACAATCAGTCTTAGCTACCAGAAAGACTCCACTATTTTGTATTATTCAATTTGCATCTTTTGCCTTGGTATGAAATCTGTGACCATTGACAACATAGCCCTTGTACTTAATGGCCAGTTGATGTGGACCTTGAGAAAGAAACTTGATTTTATCATCCACCATCTCTGTTCTTAGGAGTGTCTCAATCTAATAAAAGAAAAGTTTGTTAGACTTTATTCATGAAGCATAACAAATTTAATTAGCACAACTAAACTTACATGTTCCTTAAACCATCCATCAAATGAGTTACTATGTATTCTCTGAACCACCTTTAAGGACTTATGAGGATGTTTTTGCCTAATGATATCATAGTGCTTCCTAAATACAAAATATGTGCAATATGTCATTGGAATATGTTATAGCATTTTATTAATAGAAGACAATTATCACTAACTTACTTAATATAAGATTCAATTGCTTCACAATTGAATAGTACATGCTTATGGGCTTGTTACAATGTATGTTCATCCAAGACACATGTTAGCATTTAACCAATACCATGACCTACTGTCGAGAAAATAGACCAATCATCACTGTCATGTGTTGGCTCATTTTCCAAATTTTCTTTGTCAGTATCGTTTCTATTTGGCCAATTTAATTTTGTTTCAACTCCATCCAAGTATCTTGAACAAAAATTTAGACACTCTTTGACTATATATCCTTCTTCTATTGATCCTTCTGGATATCTTTTATTATGAACATATCCTTTTAGGGTCATCAGATACCTAATAACAAAGTTGAGGAAAATATTATGACAAATTACATTCCAATAGGTAAAGTCATCACGATGTATGAAAAGTTACCTTTAAATTGGATACATCCAATAATACTGAACATGGCCGGCTATCTTAGCTTCATAAGCGAGATGGACTGATAGATGCACTATTATATCAAAAAAACATGGAGGGAGTATCTTCTCCATCTCATAAAGTGTCACATCTATTGCATTTTCCAATGCAGCAAAATCATTTGGATCTATGACTTTAGTGCACAACCTTTGAAAATAGCGACAAAGATTAATAATACATGACTTAGCATTCTTACTGGGCAAAGACACAGTGACAGCTAATGGCAGATGTTGCATCAACACGTGATAATCGTGACTTTTCATTGGTAGCATCTTCTGATCCTTCGACCGTGCACATCTAGATATATTAGACACATACTCGTCTGGAACTTTGACAGATTTTAGGAGGTTGCAAAATAATATTTTTTCATCTTTTCTCATTGTATAGCAAGTTGGAGGTAGGATGGTATATTTACCAACAGTTTTTGGATGAAGCGGAAATCTGATTCCCATATCCTCCAAATCCTTCCTTGCATTCAAGTTGTCCTTACTTTTATCCTTCAAACCTAGTAATGTTCCAACAATACTCTCACATATATTCTTCTCAATGTGTATGACATTGAGATTATACCTTACAATGTTAGATTTCCAATATGGTAGCTCAAAAAATATACTTTTCCTATCCCAATTGTGTGTTTAATCTTTACCTCTTGGCCTTTTCTTACCAATTATAGTTCTTCCGTCCTCCAATTGAGACAAGATTTGAGCTCCAGAAAGTGGTTTAGGTGGACACCTAAATTTTTTCTCACCGTCAAATGCCTTTGCTTCTTTTCGAAATCTGTGGCTAGTTGGAAAAAACCTATGGTGTCATCTGTAGCGAACTTTATGGCTATGTGGCAACCAATGTGAGACAATATCTTTATTACAATAAGGACATGCTTTGTATCCTTTAGTACTCCAACCAGATAGATGTGTATATCCTGGAAAATCACTAATAGTCCATAATAAAGAAGTACGCATCAGAAAGAATTCCTTGGTTCCAGTATCATATGTATGTACACCAGTATCCCATAGTTCTTTCAACTCATCAATCAATGGACGTAAGTACACATCTATATTTTCTGGTGAAGTTGGTCCAGGAATGATTAGGGACAACATAAAATATGGTTGCTTCACGCACAACCAAGGAGGTAAATTATATGGAATAATCACAATAGGCCATGTACTGTAAGAAGTACTCATTGTCCCAAAAGGATTAAATCCGTCAGTTGCAAGTCCCAATCGAATATTTCTAGCGTCTACAACAAATTCTAGATGCATCACATCAAATATTTTCCATGTAGGTAAATCTACCGGGTGTCTTAACTTGTCATCTTTTTCATATTCTTCTGCATGCCACCTCATTAAGGAAGAGGTTTTTGATGACATGAACAACCGCATTAGGCGTGGTATAAGTGGAAAGTGTCTGAGCACTTTGACATATATTCTCATGGGTTTTTTTGCAAGCTCGTCATCATCATCTGGGATTGTAATTGTTTTCCATCTTGATGCTCCACATGTATCACATACGTCTTTATCACCAGAATCCTTCCAAAACAACATGCAACCATTTGGACAAACATGAATCTTCACATAATCTAAGCCCAACCCCGTAATAGTCTTTTTTAGCTCATAAAATGAATTAGGTAAATGTTCTCCTTTTGGTAGCATATTCGTAAAGAATGTAAGAAACATAGATGATGCTTTCTTACTCAAGCCATTAAGACAAACCAGGTGATAGAATTCTAGGATGCAAGAAAGTTTGCTATATTTCTTACACCCTGGATATAATTCTGTCTCAGAATCCTTTAACAAGATATAAAATTTGTCAGCATTGAAATGTTGATCACTAGATGGCTCCACTCCTTCCATATTTGTGTCATCACTGAAACTTGGAAAAGCATCATGCAACATATCTTGTAAATTTTCAGCATTTAGGCAATCACCCTGATCAGTTGGAGCATCCATTTGAACATCGACATCTTCACCATGAAAAGCCCAAGAAATATAGCTTGATAAGAAGTCATGCCACAATAGATGACTCAATGCAGTCATTCTGGTGACCTGGTATACATTAGCATACTTTCTACAAGGGCATACAATCTTGTCTCCAATCGCTGAATGTTCAAAAGTGAAATCCAAAATTTTTAATACTCCACATAAGTATTTACTACTCGTTCAGTCATCCTCTGCTATTCAAGACTTGTCCATTCTATAAAAATAATAAAACATATATCATATATGAGTAAGTATTTCATTTCAAAAAAGACTATATAATATGAGAAAATACTAGTGTAACCATGAAAATGAAGTTCACGTGAGCCTATCCGACTAGGCGGGCGCCCAAGAAATTTTTGAAATACTTATAATAAGGATAAAAGAGCATAGTTATAATAAGGATAAAGGAAAATTTATAATGTGTCATTAGATAGGATGGTTTTGTGAATTTGTAACATTCATGGGAACACACTTCATTTATTGCTTGGGGACATCCCAAATAACTTCCGGTCTATAATTTCTTCTATTTCTATTGATGGAACATCTGCTACTACCATTATTATGGATAGATGCTTGAATTTTACGAACTACAACATAGATTCATTTCTTTATCATCATACTTCTTTTACCAGAAATCATATGTAAACTGTTATAAGCATTCAAGTAGCAACTTTCAGTTCCATTCATTAATCTCTTTTTACATCCACACACAGGGGTGTACCCTTAAACATTAACTAAACAAAGGGGCTGGTGTACCCCTAAACATGCGCATAATTAAAATAACTATTAATACAGACAAGTCTAGATAGATAGACAACTAAATACTACACCAACACGGTCCCACATCAGTAACTTCGAGGCCTTTTCATTGTGGCAATCTTCTCCTAAAGTTCAGAAAAGAAAGTATCTATGAGGATTGATTACTTTAAGACAAAAATTGAAACACAAAAAAAGACAGCACAATTATATTTGTTAATTGGACCTACCGTGGTCTTTTTGATGATGATGATGATGTGTCGCGGAGCTCCTCACTGTATTTAGACAAATATGAACTGACATGGATCTCATCATCAGATTCGTCTCAGCTGGTTAGCTCCATAGTGTGCTGATACCGCCATAGATGATCGGGGGTCTCGTTTTTTATGTTGGTTATCCAAACATCGATGGTATTATGGCCAACTGGATGGAGAAAAAGCTTGTCGCTACGGCCCACTAGCATCTTTCTAATCCAATCACACCAACTGGATTTTGATCCAAGATTTCCTGCCAAATCATACTCAACCTCGATAACATGTGAATAATTGCCAAAATTTAGGGTCACTTCACCAAGCCTGTAGTGTCTTTCGTTTAGAAAATGCCAATGTGCAGGTATGGTTAGTTGGTTTAGGGAACGATCATCTAGGATGATGTCCAATTGTTCTTCATCAGGGAACATTAACATTGGCATAGAGGCCCAGTTCATGTTCACTATTGTGGGTCGACAGAGACTGAAAAATATAAGTACTAACAATTGTAAGTATATATAACCATGTTATATATTTTTAGAAAAAGTAGTATAACATCAGTTAACCTTTTTTTTCTTATCATAACCAACTTTATTGTGGTGGACATGATAGATTGAAAAGAAATATAAGAGAGGATATCATGTCCTATATCTTTGCAATTGGTCCAATGTTCACTAATCCTTCATTGTTGTGTGATTAGCAATTGGTAATGAAGATCTATTTCCAACCACTCCTCTTATTTAGTCCCACCCAAATTGATGGAATTCCATATTGTTAGTTATCATAACCAAGTTTTCAACATCTAAACCCAAGAAGTTGCCATAAAAATCTACATTGGTGATTGGATACCCATCACCAAACCCATGATACTGATGCAGAACTCTATTCACACAAATACATTGAAATGAAGATGGTCCTATAATGGAAGCATCTCCAACAGCCTCCTATTCCAGCTCAATATAAGTATGCTGCAATTTCAGCACACACCAATGAATTCAAGAGAAATTTTACAAGGTTTGCTCCATCACAGGTACTCTAGTCAAACATGTACAATTCAATAAAATGATAAGCACATCATACAACTTTGCATAATCTTTAGAGATAAAGTGAAATTGAAGGAATGGTTTATCTTTTATTTGACAAATTGTCTTGAAACAAGACACATACTCAAACTAATGATACTGATGCGGAACTCTGTTCACACAAATACATTGAAATGAAGATGGTTCTACACTGAGAACATCTCCATTTGCATCCTATTCCAACTCAAGATAAGTAAGATGCAATTTCAAAACACTCCAACGAATTTAGGAACAAATTTTTATGAGGTTTGCTAGTGTTAGCAATGCCTGACAAGATCACATGATGATTAAACTTCATCACATGTTTCTAGTAAAATTAAAGGAACTGTGTGGCTTTTATTTGGCAAATTGGTAAATTATGTTTTGAAATAAGACTCTTAATCAAACCAATGATACTGATGTGACACTCTATTCACACAAATACATTGAAATGAAGATGGGTTCACACTGGAAGCATTTCCATCTGCATCCTATTCCAACTCAAGAAAAGTAAGGTGCAATTTAAACACACTTCAACAGATTAAGGCAAGCGTTTTGAAAGGATAACAAGCAGATTAAACACCTTCACATATAATTAAGCAACAATTGCCAACTACCGCATCAGAGATCTAGTATGGTGTCAAGCACTATTGGTACTTGCGTGATAAAATACCATTTACCAGGTAAGTTTAGATTTACAACTGGGGAAAGCATATAGTTAGGATCATTCAATGTATATTTACAAGTGTGAAGTTTTTACGTGTTTTTTCCCTTCTATTTCTATTGTTTGGCAGAGACAAAAGAACTACATATTCACATTGTGTTGGAACAACCAGATGAGGAGGTACCCCATCTATCAAACAATGATGATTGATGAAACATCTCTGTTATGTAAAAATTATATAATCTCTGCATATCTGAATGATAATTTTTTTTTATCTCACTGTAGTTACCATCACACGATCTTCTTCTGATGGTTTGTCATGGTGGCGATTAAGGACGTGTAAAAGGTATGGAGCTGGAGGATTCGTAGTTGTAGATATTGGAGTTAAAGATAGTGTGTCATGTGAGATTGAGATATTTGTTGTTAATTTTTTCTAACTTTATGCAGTAGGAATGCATTTATATAAATATTTTAGTGTTTATTGTTTCTCTATTGCTTGCAATTATACTTGATGATGGGGCTTAATTATTGGGGGGTCATGATTGTTTTGTAGGCTCATGTTCATGTTTGAGGCACTATAATGGTAAGGCGTGATTATATTTAGGAAGCCTCCAATGGCCATGTACATGCAAATACATCGGTTTTTCATTGTAGGGCCATGATGTGCATGAGGTGGCCATTTATAAAGCTATTTGGTTACAAATGAATGCTGGAGTCTCGACCAAGTACTCCATATTAATAGATTAGCAGTAGGATAGTTCTCTTTTATAAAGAGACTATAGTTTTTCAATATAAGAACCTATTTAGAAGATTTTGATGATGTTCTAGCATTTATAATTGCAGGGTGAGATGTAATTAACTTTAGAGGAATGGTTATTGTACTTAAGTGATACCCACCATTCATGATATCATTGGAAGTAAAACTTAGTGCAAGTTTGTAGCTTAGTATGTCAATTTAATGTCTTTTGAATCTAGCATGATGCTTTTATCTAGAATCTAAATGTAGGGCCATGATGTGCTTAACTCATATTGAAGGGTCATTCACGATCCTCATACTTAATTCAAACAAATGCCAAGAGCACAATCAACATTGGATTTTGTAGGATACTCTCTCCTTTCTAAAGCACTAGCTCTATCCTAGGAAGAAAAGTATTCTATTCTGACTACTTATTGGCCCTAAAATTTTGGTTAATCAGGGAATTTCATCTATTTTTGTGCTACTATGTTTAACTATAACTATGCATCTACAATGCAGTTTTGAGCTATTCCTTTAACCTTTTCTTTTCCTCTAATCTTACAATCTTCTTAATATGAGTTGAAACCAACATATAGGCATGAAGTGCATGTCAAAATGACAGCTTTGTAAAATGTTACATCTTGTTGTAGATACTCTAGCCATTGATGCAAAAAAGGTGTGTATGAGTACATAGGACTTCCTTGCATAAAAAGTGCAGGGGATATCGACAAGAATAATTACCTAGAGTTTTGGAACTTTCCCTTCCTTAATAAGTTTTTAGAAAAGGAATTTTCAAAAGTCGTTAGACTAAAACTAAAGATAAACTCTACAACATTTGCATTGGTAACTATTAAGAAAATTCATTTTAAATTCACCTTTATATGTTTCACTCATGCATTACATAATTTATTACTAATCCTATCCTCAAATCAGTTCATCTAGTCCATCATTTCTCTAGTTAATTTTAAGATCTCCCACCCTAGGATCCATCATTGTTCCTCATAGTTCCCAAAAAAGTAAAAGAAAGCAATGTGAACAAACTTTGTATGTTCATGGATATTCAATGGATGTATTCATTTGTAAGATCTACAAAATATGGATAATATATTATTTTTAGGACCTACTAGTAACAAGTTTTTCTTTGTTTCTATATTTGAACGTGTAGTATATCACAAATCAAAGTAGTTCAATGGATTGTATGTTATAATTGGCATCTCTATATGGCTAATGACTTGAGATGTACAAGGACAACCTTGAAGAGGTTTATTTCCTGCCAAAAGGTTCTTATTGAGAGAGTAAACAATACTTTTGTAGATTTTGTTCTAAAGGGGGATGCTAACACTAACAAGGAACATGGATGATCCAGATATTCTTAAGAAGCCTAATTGACTAAAGCTTATAAGGTGTTTCAGAACAGTTTTTTATATAGTGCACCAATACTACAATCACTGAACAGATCAAAATCAACCCACATACCTTGCACAGATTGTGGTGGAGGACAAAGCTACTGCGCCCCTCTCCCAACTGATGGTGCTCCTCTCCCTGTGGATGGCACTCCTCTCCCAACCGCTGCACTCCTACTTTTAGCTGACGACAATGGGGCAAACGAATGACTCTCTATATGAAAATGGTGGGGGAAGAGGATCAGAGATACATATGGTTGGGACTCACTAGCAATGTCTCACTCCGGTGCTGACAACTTGGCAATCATGGCCGGTTACTTGTCACTCCTCCACCGGCAACTGCGGCAACTTGGCACTCCTTCCGCCGACAACTGGCACTCCGCACACTGCCACCAGTCCACCAACACCTAGGGCGACGATCGGCCAGGAATCTTTATCTCCTCCATGCGTGTGCTGATCTAGCTGGTGAGCGAGGAATCAGGGAGATGGAGAGAGCGGAGACATCAATCTCCCTCACAATACTCGCGATCTGTTGGAGTGCAAAGGGAAAGTGATGGAGCACACAGGAAGTAAATATTGCATTAGTAATTACTTTCTAATTTGGTATGACAATTTAAGATTGCCACTAATTAACAATAAAAATGCCTTTAATGTTATGTCCTTTTTAGGAACTCTATAATAGGTGGTTTTGAGGCATTTTAATTAAAAATGCTTGTATATTAGAAAGATAGTGGCTTTTTTTTATAAAAGCCA
Organism: Alisma plantago-aquatica; assembly: GCA_963693085.1. Taxonomy (NCBI): domain Eukaryota; kingdom Viridiplantae; phylum Streptophyta; class Magnoliopsida; order Alismatales; family Alismataceae; genus Alisma; species Alisma plantago-aquatica. Next base: position 1,428,367,632 of record OY856409.1, read on the forward strand.
CTTGAATAAATGCCACTAATGGGAAATTTTGTTGTAGTGTGACTCTGGCTACAATAATGCATCACTTGTTATCCAGTGGTTCTGGGAGGTGGTTCAGGGATTCCACTAGAATGTAAAGCTATTTCCTAAAGGAGCTCTGAAGTCGGCATACTGAAAAGTAGATAGTCATATCAGGGAAGAGACAGATCCAATGATGTAGAAGTTATTATATTGAATAGAAAAATGTTGTATGAAAGTATATCATTAGTGTTGTATTCAATCTAAGGGACAAGGTAAAATGTCCTCCCCATATAATTTTCATTTGATTAAAAATAAAAAATATTCATACTTTTGAAAAACTGAGTTCAGTTGCAATTGACATTCAATTAGAAAACTTGATAATGAACTGAAAATTGAATGACTAAAAACCATGAAAATGTAGTAATACATAACACAGTATATCATTAGTGGATTTTTTTTTATACGCCATTATACTCAATAAGAACTGTTTCATACAACAACATAATACAAAATAGTGGCATTTGTATAAAAGTCAATTGATGGATAGTGTCTCTTTTATAAATGCCAAATGATATTTTAGTGGCCTTTATTTGGCATTTATTGGAAGCCACTAAAGACAAATGTTTAGTGGAATTTACAACTTACACCACTATCTTTCTAGTGGCATTGGTACTAGAGGTATTTTTTTAAGTGTCAACATCTTTAGTGGTGTTTAATTTTTTTGGTGGCATATCTAAAAGGTCACTAATGAGCATTTTCGTTGTAGTGCATGCACCATCTAAATTGGTTCAAAAGACACCATATGAGACCTTGATGGAATCCATGTACACCAATAAGGTATGAACCTTGATGGATCCACCTGAAGGGGTAAAACCCATAGGGTACAAGTGGGTATTTAAGAAGAAGGCTACCATGGATGATAATGTACAAACCTATAAAGGTTGATCAGTTGCAATGGGTTTCAAACAAGTTCAAGGTGTTGACTAAGATGAAACCTTTTCTCCAGTTTCCATGGTGAAGTCTATCAGGATCATGTTTTCCCATTACATCTTATTATGACCATGAGAATTGGCATATGGATGTTAAAATCACATTCCTTAATGGGAATCTTTTGAGGATGTGTAAATGACACAACCTGAGGGTTTATAAACCAAAGGATGTAAATAAAGTATGTAAGCTACAAAGGTCAATCTATGGATTGAAGCAAGCATCTTAGAGTTGGAATCTTCCATTTGATGAAACAATATAAGAGTTTGACTTTAGTCAAAATAAAGATGAACCATGTGTTTCGATGAAGGTTAGTGGAAGTGTGATTGTATTCCTCGTATTGTATGTAGATGACATACTATTGATGGGGAATGATATCCCTACTTTACAAATGGTAAAAACATGGATAGGAAATACATTCTCTACGATGGACTTAGGAAAATCATCCTCTGTCTAAGGAATCAAGATCTATAGAGATAGATCAAGAAGGCTTCTTGGCCTAAGTCAAAGCACATACATTGACAAAAGTGTTGAAAACGTTCAGCATGGAGAACTCAAAGAGAGAAAACTTATCCATGTCTCATGGTGTTAGTATCTCTAGATTTAAATGTCCTTGTTCTTGTGAAGAACATGAGTGCATGAGTAAGATTCCATGTGCATCTACAATTTGATCTATCATCTATGCAATGTTATGTACTCGTCTCGATGTCTCATATGCCTTGAGTATGACTAGTACGTATCTGTTATATCCTAGTGAAATTCATTGGAATGCCATAAAGAACATCCTTAAGTACTTGAGAAGAACTAAGGGTCAGTTTCTTATCTATAGTGGTGAGGAAGAGTTCATGGTAATGAGTTACACTCATGCAAGCTTCCAAATTGACAAAGATGACTTTAGATCACAATCTGGATTTTTGTTTTGCCTTAACAATAGAGTTGTAAGCTGGAAAAGTTCCAAGCATAGATATAGTTGTTGATTCTACAATAGAGGCCGAGTATATTGTTGCCTCCAATGCAGCAAAGGAAGCTATTTGAATCAAGAAGTTCATCACCAAACTTGGGGTGGTTCCAAGCATCAACGATGCGATAGAGTTGTATTTTTATGACAATCATATGATGATTTTCATGACAATCATATGATGATTTTCATGGCAATAATTTAAAAGATATATGTTTCATGACAATCATACAAAGGCAATCATATCATTATATTTTAAATGATTGGTTTACTAATAAAGGCAATCTTCGTATATATGTTTGTTCAGTTATGAGATAATGAAATAACATCATAGATGTCTAAAGAGTGATGTTACTCGATGATGTCTATCTTCAGGTTGAGGACCTAAACAATGAGATCATATGTATGATAAGAGTACATACACATTCTTGTTATGTCCCTAGTTAGATGGCATTGTGGAAGCTAATAGACAACAATAATACATAAGACTAGAGTGTGTGTTGGTTGATGGAAAAATCTCATTAGTCATGATATGTGATATTAAACCAAATTCATAGGTATGTATTTGAGAACAAAGTACCGAATAGACCCACCTTGAGAGTGATACATGGAAACCATTGAGTGGTAGTCAAAATCAACTCGCATAGTGATAGTGGTGATTGTGGTTCTTAGACGTGAAGTCACTACATTCACCACGTGTCGTTTGATGTACTTTGACACCATCTAGCGTGACCTTGAATAAGGGTTGATATAAAGGTGATGTTTGGATACATTGTGACACATGGGGAATGAATGTGAGTGATGTAGATGTATTTGTCCCTCCTACCAGAGTTAATATCTTGGCCACTTGATTAGTGATACTGAGAAAAATATGGCCATACTCATGTGAATCAATATATGATATGTGAGCTCACATGCATCTTAGACAGTTTGCTCTAGTTCAAGGAACATGGATTGAACATTAAAAGGATGATGTTTCCATGTATCGAGTTCAATCTAGATATCAGAGAAAAAAGAACTATACAATCATTATAACACTAATCACAAATTGTAGGTTAATGTTGTTCTCCAACTTTCTAATTAATTGGGTAGCAATGATGTGTTGCTAGATACCGCTCATTGCTTGTGATTTCATAAATTAGTTATTGGAATACATTGACAATGTAACTTGGGACCTATAGGGTCACACACATAGGATACATCTAGAATGAGAATTTACTCATGAATAAGGTTTAACTTGGTTACTAAAGGGTTTAGGTATTCAATTTAAACAACACTGGTTGAAAATTAGTTGATTGAGAATTTGAGTCGACTGACTCATGAATTGAATCGATCGATTCAAGTGTTAAGTCAATTTAAATAATGCTTGGATAAACATTGGCTGAACAGGAAATGGATGGACTGGTTCAAATTGTGAACCGACTGCCAGAAAGTCTGAACTGATCGATTCATGATGTGAATCGCCCAGTTCAATGGTCCTAAGATTGAATCAAGGATTGATGTTGACGTCTTGCGGTGCATTAATTGCCAATATGTTTGTGAATAGGAAAGCATCAAATTTTACTAACTTATGGTGTGAGTTTACTGATTTAAAAGTTGACCAGACCAACTCATGACCCCCATCAGCCAGAAATTCATGAAAAATTGTCTCTTTGACTCCCAACTGATTTAGAAACCTTGACCATGACTCTCTTATATATGGAGGGTAGTCAAGGATTTAAAAATATAAAACTAACACTGACAAACATTATCCTATCACACTTGTGGTAACATGAGAGACTAACCAAGTCTTACCTAAAAAAGAGAGAGACGGGTAAGGAGAACAAGTCAGCGCTACAACATTGACATCAAGGGGGCACCTCCTTACTGTCAGTTCTGAAAGAATGATAGGAGTTCCCATTAGTCTGTGTGGACTACGTAGAAGCATGGAGGGAATTTCCATCACATTTAGAGGACGTCATCAACTTCCATCTGTGGTTCTACACCAGAAAGCCACAATCGACAACAGTCTAAGTGTTGCTTGAGAAAGAAGCACGTCGTTGTGAGGATTGTTACTGGACTTGCTCCAAGACTAGGTATATACCTTGAAATTTTTTCTTTCAAATCCATAGTTGTTGACGCGATCTTCTGATCATGGGGAATATGACAATAAAATTTTATTTCTACTGCATCCATGTCACTGTATTTCCCTACAATTTTATTGTAATTTTGAGGTGAAGAATTTTTTGCAAGGGCTTGTTTTATCTTTTTATTTTGTTTCTTTATTTTTCATTCATTAGTTTGTTTGCAAGCTGACTAGGGATTCTCCCTAGATTCAAATCGAGGGGGAGTATTTTAGAGTTTGTGTAATTTAGTTAATTAAGTTAATTGAGCATATTTGTATATGGGTCCAAGTGTTTCTTGGCCCATTAGGGCTTGGCCTAAAATATATATTCTTCCCCCTTATCCTATGTAAAGGAGGAGGGTTCCTCTTAGCAAAACATATCAAATGGCCTTCTTTTATTATATAACAATGTGATTTCATGATTTAGAGTACCATTCTACTTAGATTCCAGTGTAAGGAGAGATTTTTCACATTTAAAATATGTAAACATATTCATCAAGAGAAATATAGTAAAAATGTTTAGGAAAATAATGAAAATGTGTTTCCTTTTGGTGTATAATAATTTTTACATTAGTAATCAATATTTTAAATTCAATGTTATATTTTGTGCACGGTTGAAATCTCAAATCTGGTGTTAATATTTGGGTTGGCTACCCATAAAATTTCATTTGAAGAGTAAACTCTGAGACTATATCAACATTTAACTCCCAAAAGAAAATTCACCAAATAAAGTAGGCTAAGTTTCAATAACTTCTATTTTTATGTCAATGCTAGTATGGAGTATTTTCTAACAACGTGATGGACATAGGTGCACTAAAAAATCATACAAATAGAGAGGAGATGTTCCTAACTACATAAATTGTAAAATATATACCTCAATCATGTAATTTTCAATTGGACTCTAAGTCTATTTAAAGTTATAAATAAATGTATAGATATAAATGGAAAATCAATGCTCTACGTAATAATTCTTATACTTTGTTTTTTCCAGTGTCATCATGTTCAAGGTCTATATTTCACAGTCAATCTTGGTTAATGTCCCATACTCTTAATTTATTTCTATGTTTAGGCGAAAGATAGTTTAAGATTTGACAATAAGAGTAATGTCTTAACATAGATGAAATGTATCATTTACTTATTTATCAATTTTATATCACTAATTTTAGACACATAAGATATTAAATAATAGAAACAAAAGGTCTAGAATGGGTGGATCGACTCCCTTAGACAAAAAAAATTAGCACAAACAGGTGTCATTTGCAAGTTGTTGGATAAACAAGCCAAGAAAGAGAAGGAATCAAGATAACAACAACAATGCACACAATACTTAGAATATTCTAAAGTTCACAACAAAGCCCTACATCCACTTTTGATTGTCTTCTCAATCACCAGGAGCAAGAAGTAATATTTATTTACTAGAAAGTTGATACAATATAAGATCATAAACTATATAAAATAAAAAATGTCAAACATTTTGTGATAAAGTGGATTTTATCTCCTCTATATATGCACTTATTCACTGATAGTATGCTCAATTGTAATGAATAATTTCTCTCTCACTTTTTTGGTTTTGGATAACATACTACTAATTTTTTGACTTAATGTTGAATAAACATCAATTTGAACTCAATTATGCCAAGTTGAGTATATTAATCTACTCTTAGAACATTCTTAATTATTAATACCCCTTGAAACCCTCATCTTAATGCAACTATTTTTCTATAAGAAAGGGTAAAAATTTGTGAATTGATCGGGAACATTTTAACTAAATTGGATCTAAAGTTTGAAAGTTATTGATTTTGTAAGTTTTTTTGTAGAAAACCTTTTTTATATCTTTTTGTAGCCTATTTTCCATGTCAGTGATCCATTGTGGCTTTGTACAACCAATGGGATCCTTTGATTCAATTCCAATGAGTCCCAACTTGATCCAAGGGCCCACAAGTTTTCACGTACCCTTATCCCTTAGGGGAATGGCACCTACAATGGCCAACCATGTCACTGATGCTTGGCCTTACCTTGTGCCCAATTGATCCCCTCTTGAACTTCACCACCTTCTCCTTTTTCTTCCCCTACCACCATTTCCACAACCAATTCTACCACAAAGCCTCTTTTTCATCTTTGTCTTCTTCCTACTTCCACCATTGAAACCACCACCATGTCAAAGTTGGTATTTATGCCCTACTGCCCCTTGGACCCAAACCAAGGTGATAGGTCGCTATGTGGAGCCAAGATAGATCTAGGCGGCTAGTTTTGGACTTCCTATCACTCTCCTCTTCTCTTTCCAACACCTCGTCGGTGATGGTATCACTATGTCTTCCCTGCTAGCCCACACAACTATCCTAGGCGAGAGAGCGATGTCCATGTCGCATGATGAAAAGGTGGTCCATTTTGAACTTCTATCAAGTGGCCACTGGATAATGAACCTAATCCTCTCTCCTCTCACCCTCTCAGTGGGATAAAGTAGCTTGACTGTTGGATTTGAGGCATGTCCATGGTAAACCATTACTAAGTGACTCCCATTTTTTGCATTATGGTAAAAAAAAACTCTCTTTTACCAATATTGATAAAAATAGTCTTATTTTCCAAAAATTACAATAAATTTATGCTCGATCCAAATATAGTCAATACCATTTTGATAAAAAAATGTGATATCTTCATTAAAATGTTTTCAAGAACTAAATCTACTCATATTTTTAATAATTTTCTTTAAAACATATTTTTGAAAATTTTGAAATGATTAAAGTGTCCTTATGAAAAATATGTTCTATTTATGATCCAAATCCATATTGCAACTCTAGATCGATAACTTTTGATGAACTATGAACCAATATCCGACCTTGATCACATATATGTACCTAATATGATTACGTAACATGATATGTGACTCAATGTTTAATTTTTTATGCGAGACCTTTAATATTATCAAAAACCATGACCTTTTAATTCTCCAAAAAGATACAGTGGCCTAAGATCAATGGTATATGGCATCTTGTGAACTATGATTTGACTTTTATCCCTCAAGTGTGCTTAATGATGATTATGTACCATGATATGGACATTAGATACCACATCTTGATTCTTATGCAAATGTTGATATGATGATACCCAAAATAAATTTATACCCTACAAAATCAATAAGTTTGATGCCTTCAAACGAATTCTCATCATGATCACTCTTGCACTCATATAATGACTATATTACATGAAATTTGGTTTAAATTGATATGTTGATGATAAAGTCATTTAGATCTTCTCAAATCTTATGGTTTTCAAATTACTTTCATGAAATCCTAACTTCGAAATCCTTGATCTAAATATGATGTTTCACCCTAAGTTACGAGTGATTGACTATGTAATATGCAACTTGATGATGAAATTGCTTGTACTTTGAGATGTTGAAATCAATATTGTGAGGAATGACAATTAAATTTGATGAAACATCCAACCTTTATGGAAATCACTTAGGATGACTAAACTTTGTTGATTTTAATCAAATCAAACTTGCTTAAATATTATGACCCCCTTCATTTGACATGTTTGCAAGATCTACTCAAGTATGTAATCCAGTGCTCTTTTCAAGGTTCGCTTTATTCTCCTATTTTCTAAACTAGTGGTGTAAAACTTGTTTGTATTTATGTATGCTTTGAATTTCTTAGTTGTATGTAATTGTTTGAGCTACATATTTTATATGATTAGTGCTTCAGGTATACTTGTAATATGCCAACAAACAACAAACATAACCACATATGTCTGATATACAACCATTTTTGTTTATGTCTGTGTTCTCGGGGTAAGGGCACTAGACACGTTGCGCCTAATTGCATTGCCCAACAAAGGCCACAATATGTTGATAAAGTGATTAGCTCTTAACTTATAGTATTGAGGATCCTTATGAATAGGGTATCTTTTTGTTTTTAGCCTTAAGACTCCCTGACGGACCCCTTCCTTTGGGAACTTTGTCAAAGGCTTTATCATGAGATAAATATTATAGTGGAAATTCAATTAAAATATGTTATGTATATAAAACATTACTTTTGAAATTTTGGAGTTGATATCTTGTAATTATTGTAAATTGAAGCAATATACATTATTAATAAAACTATGATTTTATCTGATCTTACAACTCACTCAAAGCATTTTTGCAAACATGTATCAATTTTATGAGTTTAATCAATATGTACACAACGATAATGACAAAGATCAAGCTTCTGCAACTATATAGTATCTTCTACTAACTCTAAAAAGGTAACACTGGTGTATATCTATAAGGTTTATGTATAATTAAGTAGATGTAGGATCTTGTATCTCATGTATTAGCTAGTTTCCTCTTTAATATGCATCCCCCTTTTTATTATATGTGAACTATTATATAAACCTTATGGTTCATAAATATTAAGAATGTTGTTTTCATTGTCTATACATACGTACATACATACATACATACATACATATAAACCTTATGGTTGATAACTATCAATAATGATATTTTCATTATATATATATATATATATATATATATAATGCACTCGAGTGTAAAGACTGCATGAATACACTCAAGTGTGTTTGCATATCAAGACTATTTTTTGCAAAATGTAAACCATTGATCTTCACTGTCATACTATAACTAGGCTACATAGAAATTATGAGCCCATTTGGATGAGTGTAAGTCACTCATCCAAGGGCAACAAAATCGACGCACAAAACTAATTTGAAAACATTTTGCAGTATTTATAACATGACCTATAAATGTCTAAATGTGCTCAAATTTTGCGTATGAGCTATTCACAACATGTTTAAAAAGATCAACATATTATATTTTTGAAAAAAAATATTGCATCATGAAAAACTACTTGAGTGTATTCTTCTCTGAATACACTCGAGTGTACTCTAGCCTGAATATATATATATATATATATATATATATATATATATATATATATATATATATATATATATATATATATATATATATATATATATAGAGAGAGAGAGAGAGAGAGAGAGGCTAGAATACACTCGAGTGTATAGATCACACGAATACACTCAAGTGTGTTTGCATATCAAGACTATTTTTACAAAATGTAAACCATTGATCTTCACCGCCATACTATAACTAGACTACATACAAATTTTGAGCCCATTTGGATGAGTGTAAGTCACTCATCCAAGGGCAAAAAAATCAACGCCCAAAACTAATTTGAAATGCATAATTTTTGTGGTCTTTATAACATGACCTATAAATGTCCAAATGTACTCAAAATTTGCATATGAGCTATTCACAAGATGTTTAAGAAGATCAACATATTAGATTTTTGAAAGAAGAAAAAATATTGCATCATGAAAAACTACTTGAGTGTATTTCGTTCTGAATACACTCGAGTGTATTCTAGCCTGACTCTCTCTCTCTCTCTCTCTATATATATATATATATATATATATATATATATATATATATAGAGAGAGAGAGAGAGAGAGAGAGTGGTTTGTTCCATTTAAGGGAAAGACACATGGATCCTCTCACCACAGACTTTCTAGTCATGAGGAGTGAGGATTCAGGTAGTAAATGGTTTTGTGACACATTTTCTCCTTTAGTTCTTGATTGTGGGAGATCGCCAACCACTACTACATAAATGGCTTATAACGTCACTTTTTCTGGTGCCGGTTGTAATAATAAACCGACACCTAACACATACAGCGTTGGTGTATAAAATAATCCGACATCAATCTGTGAACGGCGACCAGACACGGGTATCACTTTTATTCAGTGTTGGTTCCTTAATAAGAAACCGACACCGAAAAGTAACTGCCAAAACCAAAATTTCCAGCGAAAAAAATTGCCTCCATAAATTGACATACATCGTCGGTTTTTAAGAGAGGAACCGACAACTAAAGGTTTTCTGTGAGACAGAAATTTGCTCGCTTTTTATCGTCAGTTTTGTGACAATAACTGACGCCATTGTTTTTCGCGCGAATAACTACGAAAATTTTCACCTCCCTTTAGTGGCGGTGGTTTGCTGCAAACCAAAACTTAAAGTTTGTATTGTCAGTTTTTTAGCAGCTGACACATATAGTTAACTTAACAGCGCGGCAGCCTCTTCCTCTTCTGTTTCATTCATTTCTGTTGATCAGGGTTTTTGCTCCGACGATTCCCTTTGCTCTGACGATTCTGCTGCTGTCTCGCACCTCCGCCTCCGCCTCCGACACCGCCTCCGACACCGCCTTCACCTCCGCCACTGCCGCCACTCGCCGCCTCTACTTCCGCCAGCCGCTGTCGGCGACCGCCTGACCAGAGTAGCAGCGCCGCCCGCATGGAGCAGCGCCGCCCGCACGGAGCAGCACTGCCGCCCGCAGCAACGTCGTCGGAAAGGAGCAGCATCGCCGCCCGCACGGAGCAGCAGTGCCACCTACACTGAGCCAGCAGCGTCGCCACTTGAAGCAGCCAGCAGGGCCGTCTCTTCGAGTTGCTAGAAGGGCCGCCAGTTGAAGCACCATGCACGCCCATTATCAGGTTTTCCCCTGACCTGCATTGTTCTATGACAAACTGTATTTTGTTCTACACAATATTACTCACGTTTACAACATACTCACATATCAATTCAGGGTTAATGTGGGGGATTTGGGGGCGGGATATTGCACTACAAGTTCTTCATGTGCTTATCTATGCATAACCTTTTATATTTATTTATCCTCTTTCGGTTCAAGTTTTAGAATTCTAGGTAGTTTTAAGCTACATCTTCACTACTTCAACCACTCAAAAGTTTTGATATGTAGATTCATCAAGTTGATGAATGCATTATTACATTGTTTAAAGCTTGATTAATTATGGTAATCTAACTATTATGTTTTAAAACTAATGAGAAGATTTAAACATTATTTGATTCACATAATTAGGGTTTGAGAACTAAAAATCCTAATCGACAAAAAATAGGGTTTTGGTAACATATGAATACAAAATTTGATCAGTATAGTCGTGTACTAAATGATTTTTAGCATTTTATATAAAACTAGGATTTAGTTGAAATTTGTACATGGTTTGGAGAAATTAGATATTAGTTGGAAGAATTTTTTGACTTGTTTGTCGGCCAAATAAACTCAATCGGCCATGTATTCAAACTGAAATATAGCAGTCTAGTATTTGAATTTTATCTTTTTATTGGTATATCCAATTGATCTGAAAATTTAATTATGTTTTGGAAACTCCATTTTGGACATCTTGTTAAACTTTCCTAATTTTTTAATGATGTTTGAACTCTATAGAGAGGAGTGGCGATTGAGTATTCCCTAGATTAACTCGACCGGCCATGTTGCATACTATATTGATTGACGATCCATGGGAAATTCTATGGATATATGACTATGCTATTTCATGTGAATATTGCCTAAAAATCAGGTCAATGGTCAATATGCTTGGGAATTGAATTGACATTATAAAATCATATTTGAATTGTATTAGAATGAATTATACAAGTGTTTGTTGAGTCTTACTGAAATTGAATATGATATATACATAAGGATCAGTGTTAGGTGGCAATATTCTTACAATTATGTAATTCTTATGATGTTGAACAAAGGATGACTTCTTGAAAACCCTAGAAGTTTAGTACTAAGACGAGTATGAGTGATAAAGCTATAACTTGTATATAATGTTGCAAATGTGATGAATTGTTGAAGTGTAAGTATTAATACGTCTATCAGATGGCTGATCAGGACCGTGCTGATGATCATCGTGAGGGTGAGGACGTGCTTGTACCGCCTGACAATGTAAGTTTTAAGAATATATCCCTATATGTTCATTTATAATTATATTATGTAAGTGTGTTTTTTTATCAAATTTTAGGTTGGTGATGTACCCCCTGAAGAAATTACAGCACTAGATGAGAAGTAAAAGAAAATTGAGAAAGTGAGGGGCATCACAATGATGAACAAGTTAATACAGCAAAGGGCCAATAGACCCAAATTGGCTGTGGATTTAAATCAGGCAGAAAATCCATATGGAGTGAACCACAACTCATTTGTTTCATATCTTGGGGTTCTTACTCGCAGCCATTGCAGTGTTATCCTAGAATCATGGCATAGAGTTCATAAGGAGAAGAAAGACCACATATGGAAGGAACTATGCATGAGTTATTATTATTTGTAATTCTATTTGTGTAGATTATTAGTTTTTAGGATACTAGTTAATAGCAATATATTCTATTTAATTTGCAGAGCATATTTGATCTGGATGAAAAGTTTTATCGTAAATGTGTGATGCAACATTGTGGGAGGGTCCTAAGGAACTATATGACCAATCTCACCCGAGATTACATACACGATGCTGAGAATAGGTTCTTGATATATTCCAATTCTAGACATTAATTAATATTTCACTAACTTTACACGAATAATTTTTGTTTGTATTCTCTTTGAAATATAAATATAGGAAGAAGGAAGCCACACATCAATGGAACTACTTGGACCCCAAAGTATGGGAGGAGTTTGTTACCCAAAGAAAAACGGATGAATTCAAGGTATTAAGCGCCACCACTCCTAATTTAATTAATATACATTTTTATGTATTCACCTATTCAAGATTAACCTTTAGTGTTACTAACCAAATCAACATGCTAACTAACTAGGCTAAGAGCGATGCTCAACGAGCAAGGCATGCACTGAATGTGCATGACCACACAATGGGTCCAAGAGGATATGCAGTCATTCGCCAAAGACTACAGGCTGAGTCTACTCAGCCTACTGCTACTCAAGAGACTGTAGAGTCCTCTACTGTTGCTCTCGCACCTCTGCCTCGTCATGTTATGTAGATAGCTGGGAGGAAAAACAAGAAGGGAGAGATATTGAAGCCCGCAACCGCTGAGGCGGCTGCAAAAATGGTAAAAATCAAACTCTTAGAGCAATCTATCAATATTGATTATTGTTATGTTTACTTATGAATTTTTGTTGATGGTGCTTAGCGGGAGCTGCACGAGTAGAGGAAGGAATGCAAGTTCATCCCTCAGGACATAAGGGATGAACTGACAGTTGCTCTGGGCAACTCAGAGCATCCTGAAAGTGTAAGGGGTGCAGGCACTGGTGTGGGCATCAAAGCGTTCTTTGGGCCATCCCAGCGTAAACCTATCCCAAAAGTGGGACTTTCACAAGGTGAGGTAACTTATTCTTATTTTAGAACGTTATTGCGAAAGGGAATTCAATAATCAACAACTAGCATTTCTTTTATCCATGTATAGGTAGATTCTTTAATTGAAAAAAGACTCCAGGAAGCATTTCACAAGTGGCAGCAGGCGTCTCAGACTGCCAGTCAGACAATACCTGTGGCAAACCTCTCTTCTCCTACTCCTCGTACTGTAGAGGTTGGGAGCAATCCTATAGACCCACCTAGCACGTCCTCTATAAGTATTTTTATGGCATATATAATAGCTAGTCTGATTAAGATGATATATTTGTATATATATGCATATAACATTCTTTAATTACATAAATTTGTAGGGGTTGAATCCATGCCGACTACAAAGTGAAGGATATATCGTTGCAGATGCATCGGCTTACCCACCCCTTAAAGGATGCACGTTTCATGGGAGTCCAGTACCAGATGGCATGGTACGTGTGAGCCTCATACATATACTCACTGGCTGGACGGATCTTGCACTACCTCATGCACACCCAGATGCTGAAACACTTGGTGAGGCAGTAGGCAGAGTGATACTGTGGCCCGAAGCGGATGTCCTCTATACTTATATTGTATGATAAATTTTCATTACTTTACTTTGTTAGTGTGTATATATATATGATTCAATTGATATGAAATTATATATACAGGTCAAAAAGATGAGACCCGCTACATCTCGGCCTCCACCTCCTTGACTACCAAGTTGGCTTCCACGGGACCTACACGTCTCGATAGGTCCTAATTGTAGGAGTGTGGCAGTATGGATCGGCGAACATAATCTAAATTGCCCTATAAATGTTACTATTCCGGAGAATGTTGCAGGTAAATTATACGATAACAATCTATTTATATAAGTTTAGCATACGTATTAATGTATACGTAATAGAATTTCTGGATACGTATTAATGCAGGTCAAACATTCAGAAATAACATATTTATACAAGATACTTTGGAGTTGTTTAAGTATGAATGGCTGAACACATCTATGATAGAGTTGTAGATATGGTGATATTAATTAATGCATACAACAATCTAGTTTATACATCCATATACCTTATTTTATATACGGCAATCTGGTTTCTTATATATTAATGCATATGTAATACATATTTTGCAGCCACTTATACAAGACATGTAAAGATTTTGGGTTTTCCCATGTGGGATTTTTGGTTCCATCTTTGATTAGTCTTGTAGAAAAAGACCCTGTTTCAGTTACTTCATTCTGCTGTGATGCTTTTGAATATTTTGGTAAAAATAATAAGACGGTGATAATAGCTCCATTCAATGTCGAGTAAGTTTACTTTGCTTATAATTTGGACTTAAGCAAATTACATTTTTATTTTGGATATTGAGTTATTAATTTTCTACTTTCTTACCTATAGTTCTAAGCATTGGGAGTTATTAGTTATTGTCCCCAAGACATTCACCGTCTATTATCTAGATCATGCAGGGAGTGAGTTGGATGTATTTGGACATGTAATTAAAAGGCCATTATTCTCGTGAGAAATATTTTATATTTTTATATATGTTAACATCTGTTACTGCATTACTATTTAATTATGCAATTTAATGTATTACATTAACATATATATAGGGCTTTACAAGAGTACAAAAAAGATGGAGGAAAGGTCCCCAGGAAAAAAACATTTGCAGCTCATTTGGAAGAATGTGAAAGTAATTTCCTGACTCCAATGTATATATTATTTATGTGAAGTGTGCTTATTTGTATTTTTGAATATTTTGTATGTTTTAAATTTATAGTGTGCTACACAAGACAACGGTTGGGCATGTGCCTACTATGTGATACGATTTATGGACCTAATCATCAAACATGTTGTATTAGAAATCGATAACATACAACAAGTATTATACATAGTCTCGTTAGATAATATGAAATATATGAATCTTATTATATATTATTATAATTATGTATGTACGCCATTCTCTTTGTAGGTCTTTAAAACTGAGGACTTCAACACAGGTGTAAAGCATTTCGATGTACATGCTCCCTATACGAGAGATGAATTAGATGTTGTAAGAGAAGATTGGGCAAAAGCCCTGCAAAGAGTGGGAATTTTTCAATATGATTTTGATGACAATGATGACAATGATGATGATGAATAAAGAATAACTTTGTTCTCATATTTAATTTTGTGTGAATGTGAATGAATTTTTATGAATTGTCATATATGTGTGTGAAAATCATCAATACATGAATGTTTCTACATGTGTCTGAATGTGAAAAGAGATTAAATAAATGGAACTGCAAGTTGCTAATACATCAATACATGAATGTTTCTACATGTGTGTGATGGAAAAATAATATGAATTAAATTTCTTATACATGAGTGTGAATCACATATATAATAATTTATCCATCATGTTAATTTTGCAGGTTTGTGGCATGTTGTTGGTTGATATCAATGGATGTCATAAAACCTACAGTTCATAACTGAACTACAGGTTTCTGATCATGCGACCAGCCACAGCAGGTCTGCAGACTGACAAGAAAAAAATCAAACCATAGATGTCGGTTATTTGTATAAAACTGACGACATAAGATTATAGTGTTAGTTTCCTTACTAGTACTGACGTCAATTTCCCTACACCACGGCCGTGCTGGCCAGCACGGCCGTGGCAGTGGACTAGACATAAAATACGTGTCGAATATCTGTATAAAACTGACGATATACGGTTACAATGTCGGTTGCCATACTAGTAACCGACGTTGATATTCCAGACACCACGGTCGTACTGGCGAGCACGACCGTGTAAGCGGGTGATTCAGTGTCGGTTTCCTAGCGGATAGTTTTCAGCACGTTTTGGTGGCGCGCGAATGGTTGTGGCGTCGGTTTGAGAACCGACGCGTAAAGGTTGGGCTTTTAGCGGTGCCCACATAGGTGTCGCTTAGAAACCGACACTAAAGGCCTTAAATAACCGACATTGAAGGCTAGTTATGTACTAGTGAACTATTTCTTTTGTAGTGGATCATAGGAAATGACCAATCTCTTTTTGATCATGCACAATGGGATATCACCACTTGTCCACTTTAGATGGCCTTAAATACTCCCCACAACTTGAGGACACCTTTCTCTACTCCTAACAGGAATAAAAAGGGAACTAGAGAAGGGAAAAGGGTTACAATGATGCCCTTATTGGGCTTCCTTTATAAATGTTGAAAATCAAGAGTAGGAGAAGCTCTAGCTTGAGCACAGTAGCAAATGTAAAGCACAAAAGCATTACTAAAAATTCTAAGTTTGACTCTATGCCTCAAATGTACCTATAATGGCTATATATGGTTCCCATATATAGGAATATATTAGAGTTACACTAGGGGAGAATCTAGAATAACCTAGACACCGTAGATCTATAAGGTTGGTTCAAAATGACACATGTTGCTCAATTGTGCATTGAATTATCTTTCTTAGTCAAACTTGCATTTCGAATGAGATACACTTTGATCAAATTCTGACTTTGATCAATGACATATAAAATATATTGTCACATGAACAACTAATAAACTTTGGTTACAGAATTGATTAAGTATCCATCTATCAAATTGGGATTTCAAATGAGATGATGCTTGGTTGAAAGAGGAGTTCAAGAAAAAGTGACATTCGAGTCTCAAATACTCTCTGATTAACTCTTGGGTGTATAGATAGTTCAGCTAAACGTCATCTCAGTCCAACTAAGAGTTCGACTGGTGGATTCACCAAAAAAGTTTTCAACTCTTGACAATTTTTCAATAAAATGTATCATACTCAATGGCTTCCTAGGGTCCCAACAATGGGTAGGTCTGAATCTCACTAACACTTGTTCATTTATACAAGTAAAAAATAGACAAATTTCATATTTTACATTACTTTGTTAATAATAAATGTAGAAGTTTGCACTAATTTTTAATCAAAATGTTGTTTAACTCATGTGATGTAGTAAATAAAATAGTTAGCATAGAAAAGTGGGGAATATTTCACTCATCAAAATAGATGTGTTTGAGTCGACATATTTTGACTTATAATCAATAATATGATTGTTTTCATATGACTTCCAAGGATATAATTATCATATATATAAGAATCCAATAAAAGTTTATGATAAAACATATTATGTAAGGTTTCCATAATTGAATGGAGGACCTATATGTGCAGAACATCATTTATAGATTTTTTAGTATTTATAGAATTTTTATCTTAATAAATATATTTTTAATAAATTTAATCCTTAAAACTAACTTATTGAATCCTTTCCAAATGGTCTACACATGCAAAGTGTCGCATCCAAGAGAAAACACCTGATTATACTTAATACTAACTTATTTAATTGTATAAGTTACATCTATGTTTCCATACCTTCTATATATTGTTTTCTCTCCCATATTTTTCTTCCACAAATAAATAATTATATAATAAAATGAAAATGGTTTAGTTTATTTACATGTTGTGATACCTTTTCATTAAATATCCTAAAATTCATATGAGACATCTTGAAAATTTAGTGTGTTCTGTCGTTATTCTTAAATTTTAATACAATCCCTAAAAACCAACATATGTCAAGATAGGATATCTTAGTTTTCTTTTTTCTCATAAATTTTAACTTTAAAACACATGTTGTGTTTCTATTCCTAGGTTGCGTATAAATATTCAGATATTCTTGAGGTTTACTCTTTTTTGGAATTATTATTTACCTTAATAAAAGTAACCAAGATATACTTTGTGGAATTTTAGACCCATCAACTAGGTCCCCATACTCATTGTGATGGTGACTATTTATTATATAAGTTTTGGTTTTTTTAAGACACGTTTAAATAAATATACCATAAATAGCCCATTGTTGGATGTATTGTTAGAATATGTTACCACAAATAAAATAAAATTGAAGTGCAATCATATAGTGTGTAAATGTATTATCTACCTTTTGAGTGGCTATTCTAAACATTATGATGTAGAAGCATAAACATTTGGTAATGAAGTCTTGAATTGAAAGACTAGTAAGTCATAAATTATATTCCTTCTTCTCCACTAGACACTATGATAACCAAATGTTTGATTCCAATTGAGCACATATTTGAGGAAAGATGTTAGTCAAGTAGTAACAAGGATATGAACAGAGGTGGTTGGGTTTTAAATAGCCATATCTTAGGAAAGGATGTCATAAGGGATGTGGTTGAGTTCCAAATAGCCATGTCTTATTTGGTATAAGGGTTATTCAGTCAAGTGGCATACTTACAAAAAGAATTGTCTCTGTAGATACCTAAGACCGTAGGTGAATCGTGAAGAGCAGTTGAATCAAAGATAAGTCAAACCACTTACTCGAGGTTATAAATCTAGTGAAAAGATCAAGATGAATCATGATCTCTTTGACAGATTCTAGCATGATATGAAGTACATCCATACTTCATTAGTTATATTCATCATCATCATCATCATCATCTAAGCCTCAGTCCCAACTATGTTGGGGTCGACTACATGGGTCCTTCATTTCCATTCAGCTCTATCATGGGCCATATTTTAGTTGAGATGTAGAGGTTCAAAATCTCTCTTTATAAGCTCATCCCATGTTAATTTAGGTCTTCCTCTTCTTCTATTTATTGTTCTTGACTCAATAGCATTGCTTCGTATAGGCGCATTAATCGGTCTACGATGTACATGTCTGTACCATCTAAGTCGGCCCTCGAGCAACTTGTCCTCAATGCTCGCCACCCCCACTTTATTCCTAATATAATCATTTCTCAAGCGATCTTTTCTTGTCTTCCCACACATCCATCTCAGCATTTACACATTTCAGCCACGTTCATCTTGTTGAGATCTTATTTCTTCACTGTCCGACATTCACTCCGATAGAGAATGGTTGGTCGTATGGTTGTTCTATAAAACTTACTTTTTAACCTGGGAGGGATCTTCCAATCACATAATACCCCAGTTGCACTCCTCCATTTCAACCATCTTGTAGTGATCCTGTGACAAATGTCATTTTGGACATCCTCGTCTATTTGAATAATAGAACCCAAGTAACAAAATTTATCACATTTTGGTATATCTACTCCGCCCAACTTAGCTCCATCATTCACACTGCGGGATTGGCTGAAATTGCAATGCATATACTCATTTTTGCTCGTGCTAATCATCAATTCATTTGATTCCATTGCCTCTCTCCACTGTTCAACTTTATCATTTAATACATCTTTAATTTCGTCAATCAAAATAATATCATCAACAAATAACATACACCAAGGAATATCATCTTGAACATTCTCTGTCAGCTCATCCATAACAAGAAGGAACATATATGGCCTTAGTGTGGATCTCTGATGTACCCCAATTGTGATAGGAAAAGTTGGTGTCTCTCCTCCAGGAGTCTTCACACTTGCAGTAGAGCTATCATACATGTCTTTGATTAAGTCAATATATTGGATTGGCACACCCTTTTTGTTCAAAACCATCCACAACACTTCTTTGGGTACTCAATCATAATCCTTTTCCAAATCAATGAACACCATATGAAGGTCTCTTTTGCTTTCTCTATACTTCTCCATAAGCCTACTTATCAGGAAAATAACATATGGTGTTGATCTTCTAGGCATGAAACCAAATTGGTTGTTTGATATATGTGTTATAGATCTTAGCCTCTGCTCAATAATCCTCTCTCAAAACTTCATTATGTAACTCATCAATTTGATACCTCTATAGTTTGTGCAGCTCTAAACATCGCATTTGTTCTTGTAGATGGGGACTATAGTACTCTTTCTTCACTCATCCAACATCTGCTTGGTCTTCATGATCTTGTTAAAGAGATTTGTTAACCATATAACTCCTTCATCCCCCATACTCTTCCATACATCAATGGGAATACCATCTAGTCTGCATGCCTTTCTCATTTTCATCTTCTTCAAAGCATTCTTGACCTCAAATGGTGAAAATCATCGTGTGTAAATGATATCTCTTGTATTCATGTCACATGAGTCTCTAACATTATTTGCAGTATTTTCGTTGAAAATCTTATGGAAATAATTTCTCCACTGGTTCTTGATATCATCGTCCTTCACCAACACCCTGCCATCTTCATTCTTGATGCATTTCACTTGACTCAAGTCTCTTCCTTTCCTTTCTCTCATACGAGCCATTTTATATATATCTTTTTCCCCTTCTCTTGTATCCAACTTCTTATAAATATCATCAAAGTATCTAGACCTTGCCTCCTGAACAACCTTTTTAGCTTCTTTCTTTGCTTACTTGTATCTTTGGAACGTTACATCATATCAAGATTTGGGAAAGCTCCTATAGATCTCCCTTTTCAGTTTAATAGCCTTCTATACTTCATCATTCCACCACCAAGTCTCTTTCTATGGAGGCCCACAACCTTTGGACTCTTCAAAAACCTCTTTGGAAATTTTTGTTGTCCAGGAGCTCATGTTATGCAATATAGTGTTAACATCAGACTCCAAGTTCCAAGTTCCCTCCTTACTGAGTTCATCATGAAAAGTCAATTTCTTTTCTCCTTTAAGATTCCACCACTTGATCCTTCGATCTTGGTTTATGTTATGCTTGCCTTTATTGATCTTCATATTATTATCCAAAACCAGCAACCTATGTTGGGTCGTGAGTTCTTTGCCAGGAATCACTTTATAATCCTTGCATATATCCACCCGCCTCGTAAGGAGATAATCAATTTGGCTATAATTGTGCCCACTCTTGAAAGTAATCTTATGAGTTTCTCTTTTCTTGAAATGGGTGTTTGCTAAAATCATATCATAAACAGCTGCAAAATCTAAAATCCTCTCTCCTTCTCCATTTCTACTGCCATATCCAAAACCACCATGAACTCTCTTGTATCCAGTATTGCTACTCCCCACATGGCCATTTAAATCACTCCCAATAATAATCTTCTCCTCTGTCAGTATTCCCTGCATCAATTCATCCATGTCATCCCAAAAATCCTTCTTAGCCTCCTCGCTAAGGCCAACTAGGGGGGCATAAGTGCTACTAATGTCAAAAATATTTCCCCTAACAACAATCTTGATAGCTATGATTCTATTGCCCATCCTTATGATCTTTACAACATCATCCTTCAACATCTTGTCAACAATAATACATATGCCATTTCTATATTTGTCAAGATATGTATACCAGATTTTGTATCATGTGTCTTCAATCTCTCTACAATGTTCCCCAGTCCAATTGGTTTCCTGCAAGCAAGCTATATTGATTTTTCTTCTCATCATGGTATTCACTATCTCCAAAGATTTTCCTGTCTGAGAGCCAATATTCCAAGATCCAACTCTAATCTTTTTTTGTTGAACTTGCTTCTTTACCTGCCTTCTTTGAAAAATATTGTCCTTGTAAATTTTTCACTACATCGGGGCAATGATGTGGCGGGACTAGCTTCTTTACCCACACCCGTCCAAGATGTGAAAACCCTTGCACATTTTTTTTACTACATCCGGGCGATAATACAGCGAGACTAGCTTCTTTATCCATACTCGTCCAAGATGTGGAAACCCTTGACCGTCCTTCAACACAACCGGACGTCGTTGTGTCGAAACCTCTTGCATATTTATCATTGCACCCGGGTGTCGATGCAGCACATCACTAGATAGGGACGCTCCAATGAAATTTTTGTAAGGATCCATGTCAAAGAAAGAGTGAATTTTTTTTATGGCTGGTTGTCAACCTACCACCAACCCTCCTCCTTTACCTGGACTTGGAACCGGCTATATTTGCACAAAATATATGAAAACATAGACGGAATTATACTTCATACTTCATTAGTTATTCCTTAGTTTATTTCTAATAATCACCACTCTTTTGAACAAACAATCTCATAAAGTAATTACAATGCACCAATCAATAATATGTAATACTCGTCACTTCATCCAATTAGTAGTTTATTTCTAGTAATCACCACTCTTTTGAGCAAACAATAATATCTAATACTCGTCACTTCATCCAATTAGTATTGTACTTGCATGGTCTGTAGTGGGGATAGTTTCTGAAAATCCTAGTTGGCCAAATAAGTTGTTTAGAGAATTCTAATTTTTTATTCCTAGTTCGGCAAATGTGAGGTTTTCCCCTCCGCATTTTCTGGTGGCTTGAGCAGCAACACACCTTTTGACGCTCGGTGATAATATGATATTTGTTGTTGGGATCTGCGGTACTCTTTATAGTGCAGCCAGTAGTTGCATACAAGATGTGGTGGTGTATAAGATGCATTGTTTATAGGTGTTACCCAACATTGTGAGTTGGTTCCGTTTAAAAAAAAAAAGGTATTATAACAAGTAACATGGGGTAAAATCATGTTGAAGAATTCTATCTACTTTCAATCTTACCTTCTTATCAATATTATATCTTGTTTTCCAGTCTCTACCTTTATTTGGTACATTGTACTATATAGATATCGAATGACTTTTAGACTTTTCTTAATATAATTGATGTTAATATCTCTAGCTTTGTTTGGTGCATTAGGTATATATATATATATGCCATATGGTTATTCTTAATACAACTGGTGTCGGTTTACCTTATAAAAAAAAATCTAATTCTTCAACGGACAAATATTGAGCTCTTTGTTTGTATAGAAAAGAAGTTAACAGCAATTACTTGATTCCGATAGCTTCGGGCGAAGAAAACACTTAGCAAAGGACGCAACATCTATCTGGCTTTCGCAAATGAACGAGAGCAGAAGGAATAACGGCACGAACAAGAGAAACGTAGACCGTTACGTTGCCAATTTGCCACAGTGAGCACGTTTGTTTACTTGGATCTGAACGGATTAGATTGCATTCGGTGATCCACCTGCGAAAAAGTTATGTTTGATTTACTGGACTGGATAAAAGAGCATTCTCCTGCATTTTCGATCAGTACAGAAAGCGCTGGACGATGAAGCCATCCATCTCAAAAGTGCGGGGCGCCGGTATCCAGCTGGCTGCTCTTCACTTTTTGCTGCCGCTATGTGCAAATTAGCGGCATCTGTTCTGCTTCTGATGAAAACCATACCACTGAACCAAACATAAAATTCCGTTCTGCAGATTTTTATAAAATCTGAAACTAGTTCTACAGGGACTGCAACAATTCTGCATTCATGTGAATCCACCGAGATACGATTGTGAATCCACCGAGATACGATTACTCTAACAATTCTGCATTCATGTGAATCCACCCAGATACGATGAACCAAACATGCCCAGTGAACTCGCTGCAGTCCGGGAATAAGGCCCGCATATCAGGCTATCAATTAACTTGGCACTGACTGCACTCCTTGAAATGCTACCTGGTTGTATAAAAAGAAGGGAGCGAATGATAGCATCAGATACTTGGATCTAAGGAATGAAGAAGATTCATTGTGAACCATGTAGTATCATTTTTTTTTCCTTCATTATGGTTTTATGATCATTCCACAGCACTAGGGAACATACAACAACTTCGACAGACATACGAGTTGAGCTGCCATTCTATACAGAGACTACAGCTACATAGTTGGTCCATCCACATTAGATAATTTACACGATACAGCTAGGCAGCATACGATCGACCAAAGCCAGAACTCAACCGACCTAAGTCTGAGATCAAAGCATATGAACAATAAGACTACAGCTACAGTGCTACACCATTCAGCGGGGCTGCTGGATGATCATGCGGCGTGGGCTTGGCTTGGGGCTGATAGCCGGGTTGAAGTTCTCCCTCCTGGGAGACTCCCGCGCGTACCTTGGAGATGCCAAGTTCAGAGTCCGGAGAACTGAACCAACATCCACTGCAGCATCAAAAAAGCCAAGTCAGGAATTCAGAATCAAAGTGAAGACAATACCAAATGAAGCGTACTATATATTTTTACATTCAAGGTTAGTGACTTTCTCACCATTTTGGGGCTTGGTTTGCTTCTGAGGGAAGTACGGCTCCCCACCAACGGCTGCAAAAGCCTGGTGAAAGACGGCATCACCATCCAAGTCATCAAAGTTGTAGATCTCATCCTCAAACCCAACATCGAACGTCTCAGGGAGCAGGTTGGCCACGTCATCCTCGGCCTTCTCTAGCTCCTGGTGCTCCTGGAGCCAGTGCTCACGGAACCAAGTGTTGGTCTGCACCAGGTTCCACCACTCTGGGGAGAAGTCCTCCACTTGCTGGAGCGCAGCAGGGATGAATAGTGGAGCGTTTGGGTTCAGTGATGATCTCAGCGAGCCTGATGCCACAGCCATGATGCTTACTGCTCAACCACACACAAGTTTCTTAGAAGACAGCTGCAGCAGAAGTGGTGGAGAAACAAGTTAGAAAAGGGTTCGGAAACAAAATATTTATATTAATTGGCCAAATTACAAAAATTTAAAAGACCAGAAATGCAATCATATTGCAGAAGTAATGAAAACCGGATATATACAGCAGCTCCCTAGAAAATATTAGACTCGAGAGGACAACAAGGTACAAGCTGTTAAGCAGCTCTTCATCCCGGCCTCCGGCCTCCTAATACCGACAATGCCATCCATCAGTAGCTAAACAGCGGCAATGATACCCCAAAAATATCTCAAATTTATAAATTTAACATCAAATTGACAAATTCTCAACTGACCCATGGAACTTCAAAATAACACACCACTAAGATCAGAAAGATTGTGCTTTGTGAAAAGGTGTAATAGGTTTTAAAAGTGGAAATTGATACCAAAGTTGATGAAGAAAACCTTTGACCAGACCAACCAAAACAGGTGTCATAACGAGCTCTTCATCAGAAATTTCATACAACACAGACAGATACCACTCAAAAATTTTGTAAAGGCGTCACACTAGTATGCAAACTCGGTTCTTCCTCCAAAAACATCTATATAGCAGAGAGCAATGAAAACTGCCATAACTTTCTGAAGGGGAAAAGAAGGCACAGACTAGGACAGCCTACAATCGATAATTACATGTTTTAAATTCTGAGAATCAAATTCAAGAAGATCATAGGAAATCACTCCTTGAGCGGCTGATCCAGAACGCCTCATCGATCTGAGCTCCAACTAGAGGGACCAATTTTTGCTGAGATCAACGGCACGGCACACTTAAAAAAAAGACGACTTGATCAATAAAAACGGTAGAAACTAACAGATCTGTGCTCAAATCAAGCGAAGGCGAACAAACACACCTTATTTTACAAGGCAAAGAACAGATCACATACCCCAAACCAAACCAAAAGCACCTTTTCTTAAGAACACAAAACAAGGTCACAAGACTTAAATCAATTTGTAAAGCACAAATCCCCAGACAGAAGCAACCTTCGGGCGATAAATCCGGCATCAAACTCCAGGATCCATTTGGGCATCAACCGATCAGCCGGTCTATTGCTCTCGTATGCGTCAAAACAGGGCTGTGAACTGCGGTATTTCAGATCGGTTTATGCGAGGGAAAATTTCTCTGGATCTATATGGAATGGCCCTCGGGATTAGATCTGGGGGGAGAAGAAACTTGAACAGTGTATATTACCTGCACCGTGGGCTCTTCCTGAAAAATATCTCCACCTCTAATCGGATAAGCCGAGAGCTCAGCTTTATGAGTGAACCACCGGAGCAGGTGAGGACGAATGATTGCGGTAGCAAATGGACAGCGATGGGCCGGAACTTGAGCACCCCCGTTTCTTTTATAGACGGGGAGGTGGGCCGGTGAAGGTTGGACATGGGAATCTTCCGGGTTTGGACGGCAACTGTGGTCGGCTTTGTTTGGAAATTTCAGGTCGACGTCCACGCAGAAAAGAAGACTAGTCAAACCGAGCGCGTCGGTTGGACCGCGGAAAAAAGTAAATTCATCATCTATTCTCTAACGAATCCGTTTCCCATGTTTTATGGCCCGACAAGTTGGTCGCAATTGCGAAACAAAATCTGATGATATGTTTTGCCTGCACAATTTGGGAACTCCAGTTCCTTTTCTTCAAAAATAGAAAAGGAACTCTACTTCCTTTAAACATTTACTACAACTGACTCGATGTAAGTCAAAATATCGAGTTTCCCTAATCATATTTTGAGATCGTAAAGAGTTGCATGTGTTAAAAGACCTTAAAGAAATCTTTCATCATGATACCAAGAAAAACGATAAGCATGGTATCAGATTTGATGATACTTAATAGCACAACAAAGACAAAGGACCTTCAATTTGGAGAATTCTCTATTTATGAGGCTAGGAACTTACATTGTTATAAAGAAAATAGTCATTATTGTGCATATCTTTTAAGAAAGCAACCAAAAAAATATGACTTGGATGGACATGCTAACCCCAACCAAAAATATGATTGGGGATGATTTCGTCTTTCTTCATGTAGGTCATTACAAATGGATTGCCACACGCTATTGACTTAAAAATTTATTTATCAATTCACATAAATGAAGAACATTGAGATGGATATGGGTTGGAAACAAGTAGAAACAATGGTAATAACACAGGTAATGGTATTCATACTCATATACAATCATTAACTGAAATTTCCAGGATGGTATGCCCTTTACTTTGGTTTTTGAGTAAATTCTTGCATATTGTGATTTTCATCACAATCTTGCTCAAGAAATCCATGTGATTATAAGAGAATCTCTATCTTGGTTCTACATATATGAATATTCTTTTTATTATGAATTTAGAATTGTTTTTATGCATATCTTCGAGCTTAGACAATAGTTGATGTCACCCAAGTTTGTCTAGAGGAAACTCGACGAC
This sequence comes from Alisma plantago-aquatica, assembly GCA_963693085.1. NCBI lineage: Eukaryota > Viridiplantae > Streptophyta > Magnoliopsida > Alismatales > Alismataceae > Alisma > Alisma plantago-aquatica. The sequence goes on from OY856409.1 coordinate 1,428,394,505, forward strand.
ACACAATCTTGGGGATTTGCCGGCATCTACTGTCGACTAAGAATTTCAACATAGAAACTTAGTCAAAAGCATTGTGCAGTGAACACTCAAAAGGTAAATAGGATGAGAATTTTCCTCTCAATGAAATTTGCTCAACCAATGTTGTATTCTATTGGCACTCCCCTTGGTATATATGCATATTGTCATGTTATTAGTTTCCTATCTTGCATACAACTCTATCTTTATAATTGATATACAATTGATATCATTATATCTTGTAATTAATTTTCCAAAATTATTATACATGTTTTGTTGATGATCTCTTTCAACTCTTGGTTGTGTGTAACTATCACATCCTCATTTTCTTAGGTATGTAATTCTAATTATTACATAATTTTACTCATTTATTGGTTCAGAATGCCTTGAGATGTTATATAGCCTTTCTAGTGTATAATAAGGGATGCAATGATATTATAAAAAAGAGAATGATGGATTTAATATCATGGACAATTTGGCAAGATAATGTTATTCCTATGATTTAATAGGGTTTTATGAGGATCTAAATCTAATTAAATTAATTCGGGCTTCTTGTTGAGAAATTAGAAAATTTCAGCTCATAATAATGTTCTAGAGGTTAATAGGGAACCCTGGTCAAAATTTGAAAGCTTTTTTTGACTTTGTTTGACCCCTCAAACAATTTTTGAAAGTTTTTATATAGTTGGGACCTATATAACCTTAATTTTTTATTTAATTAGGTCGATTACCTAAGATTTGTGAATGCATTCAATGTCACACACATATATCCACATTTAGATTTTTTCACACAAAGTTCAGGTTATATATCTATGTCACGCGCCCCATTTTGATTTCACTTAAGCACAGATCGCTAGTCACCATTGGATGAAGATCCAAGGGTAGGCACGTTGTCTCCTAGATCTTGCCCCAGCTGGGACTTTGTGCAGTCTGAGAAGACATGGTATCTTAGTGATTTTCTCACTGTATATTGCGAATCGGGTGGGGATTCATAATGAGATCAGGACTTTGAGGTGAACCTATTGACACCAAGTTTTGAACCCTAATTCATGAGAGAGAGAGAAAACACCCAATCCTAGTTATTTGCTAGCTCCGACTGCAATTTGTAGATGGGGACCGTGGCCGCCGTAGAGACCGCTTTTGTGCTGGGAAGATTCGTGCGGCTCTGTGGGGTCGTTTTGGACCATCAATTCGGTGTTCGTTTCATCAGGGTTTGGCCTCCAAGTCAGTCTTCATCTTCGGTGAAGGTGGGACTAAACCCAACATCATGAGTCATCTTGGTTCAATTAAACAACAAGGTAAGGATCGCCTCCTGATGCTCTTTCCATTACATGTGTTTCGCAAGGATGTGTAGTAGGGGTTGTGTAGAGTCCATGAACTTCGATCATCATCACAGATGGGAGAGGCTGTTGGACCACTCTGGTGGTGTTTTGAACCAATTTTCCAGATTTTCCTTCGAATCACGATGACGAAGCTTTTTCCGCCGGTGGTTTTATGCTTCCATTCACTGGCACCCTACTTCGGTCTCATGTCCCCTCCCTATTCTTCTTCTAGCCACAGACTCGTTCCTAAGGTGTTTTGAGGGGAGGGTCCGTTTACCTATTGCTGGTTCAATGGCCACAGAGGGCGATGGTTAGGGGAGTTGACCAAGTGTTGGCTCCTGCGACTCCATGGGTCTCGTTAGTAGGACAGTGGCCAGGAGGGACGATCGTTGTGTGTGCCATGGATAATAGAGGAAGGATTGGGGGTCGGGGTGAAGGGGAAAGACATATTCACTGTAGATTTATTATGTGTCACAATTAAAGTAACATACTTAGGTCATATGGTAATGATTTCTAAGGTAAGTTTTAATATATCTAATTTACGATTGTACCCCTATCATGTTGTAAGTTGAAGATTTGCACCCAAGGGTGCTTCCATATTTTTATTTTAGGTTTATTCGATTCGAGGAAAAAGAATAAAAGGGAATTATCAAATTTTTTATTGGTGAATGCAAGATAATCAATATCTTTTGATCGGTATGACCAATGGATTCGAGTAATATATGATTTTTGATTAGTTTTTCAATACCTAGCCAATAAACTAGGTTATGAGTCATGATATTGACTATGGTTTCTCATATTTTAAAACTTACCCTAATTACAATTTTTAAGGTAATGATGATGGTTTTGGGTTATAATGACTGGAAAATATTAAGGCCCTGAAGTCAAGAACTTAGGAGTGAGCGTTTCTACTAAATTAGGTAAGTGGTCCATGCCTTGGGTTTTAATGTACTACATTCATACAGTTTTGTTCCTTCAATCATGTCTAAAGTTTATATTACATATGTTAGCATGTGAGTATCTAAATGTTTTAGGAGGTATTAATATATGCACATCTTATTAAGATTTACTACATAAAGATTCATGTTAAGATCAGATCAGTTAAAAGAACATACCTTTTCATGTTCAAGACAAATAACATGATCGTGGGTGAAAACCCTAGGTAAGATAAGATCACGTCAGATCAGATTAAGAACAAATCATTAGGCCCTACTCATGAATGTTTTATGGAAGGTTGGTGCCTTATGATCCCCCTTCATTTTCTTGGGTTCAAGCCCAATCATGTTCACTTTCAGTGTGCTCAGATGATTGTTTACTTTCAGTGTGTTCGATATGTTATGTTCATGTTCACTTTCAGTGTGTTCAAATGATTGTTCACTTTCAGTGTGTTCGGTATGTTATGGTTCATTGAGTAGGTGCCCTAATAAGAATGTTCAATCAATCTAAGAATGTATCCCTAAGCCATATTTAATGTTTATGCAAGTTATAATAGTTTTAAGATCATTTAAATTATGTTCATTTACTCGTATCAAACCCTACCACTTATAATAGTTTTGTCGAATGCATGGCTATATGTGGATGCACAACGGTGGAGGACAGCGCCAACAACAGCCGCAACATTAGTAGCATTGGGAGGTGCGGTTCGTGAAGCTTTCAGATCCTACCCTGGTGGGGTGCCATTCTAGAGTGTTCCTCTAGTTTATCTTTACTTTCATGCTATATTAGGACTTTCTTTCATGTTCTTAAGATGTTAGACATTCTATTTCTTTCTCTTATGCATGTATTAAGACACTACAAGTGGATGTTTTAAATTCCTATGGACCTTGCTTAATTAATGATACTATGTCACGATTTTGTCATGATCTCCTATGAATGAAAACGTTTACATTATGCTTGAATTGTGAATGTTATGGAGGTTGTGATAAAAGTGGTATCACAGCAAACCTAGAATGGCCACTATAGTAGGATATTTTAATTTATGCTACATGCTTATGAATGTCTCCTTCCCTCTTCCCGATGGCCCCTAAGCATCGTTGTGAGAATGACAAGTCACCTTCACACTCTGATGGAGAGAGTGATTAGCCCTCTGAACATGAAGAGAATCCACATGGAGAATACCCTCCCCTCTCATACAATGTGTGGGTTAGAGCCTTAGTCAATGCAATGGGAGGAAGAGATGGAGGTTGTCGTTAGAGGAGAGATGAAGTCACCTTGATAGACTTCCTCAAGGTGAAGCCAGAGATGTTTGTCGGATAGGAAGAGATGGATGTTGTGGGAAAGTTCAAGGCCTGGATCCGCAACCCAGACCATTACTTTCATGGCTTGGATTGTTTGGAGGAGTCTCGTGTCAGGTTCAGGATGCACATGCTGAGAGGTCTGGCTCATGTTTGGTGGGAAAACTTCCATGACGCCAAAGAGCCAGATGACGAGTTCCTCACATGGGAGAAGTTTGTGGAGGCTTTCAAGAGTCACTATGTGTCAGAAGCAATGATGGACAAGAAGGAGACAGAGTTCATTTATCTGTGACAACGTGGCAATATAATAGTCACTCAATACGCCATAAAGTTCCACGTCCTTTAGAAGTACGACGCCGAGATGACTAAGCTGAAGCGAGCAAAGAAGTTCATTTGAGGTCTGAAGGAGGATCTCAGCTACTCACTTTCTGGATGAGGCCACAAGACGATGCATGAAGCCCTTGATGCTACCCTGGAGCTTGAGGATCACCCAAGTAGGGTTGGGAAGAAGAACCACAATGGCAGACAACATCATCACCAACAAAACTACCAGAAGAAAAACAATAGTCGTTACCAGGGTCACAACTGCAAGTAGTAAGACAAGAAGAGGAAGGCACTAGAAGAGGGACTCGCTCAGTACAACAACATGAACAACAACAATGGTCAACCCAAGTGTCCTTAGTGTCACAAGCATCATGACATATAGTGTAGGCTTGGACAGGGAGTTTGTTACTTTTATGGGGAGTTGGGTCATATCAAGAGGGATTGTCCCAAGTTCCTTCAGAAAGGAGGCTATGATGGAAAAGGTGCTGCAGATGATGCTCCTAGGGAGAAAAGATAAGCTCACATGTTCATGATGGAGGAAGAGGATGGAAAGCCAGATCATGTCATAGAAGGTATTGCTTTTATTCATGATCAGAGTGTTAAAGTCCTATATGATTCTGGTGCATCACATGCCTTCGTTTCATATACACTTGTTGATATGCTTAGTTTACCTATTGATCATCTAGGTTATGATTTGAACGTCATAAATCCTAGTAGACATATACTTGAACCTGGTAGGATGATATCTAGGGTTCCCTTATCTGTTGAGGGAAGGGTTTTCCTTGCAGACCTTGTGGTAGTAAATATGAAATTCTTTGATGTTATCCTGGGGATGAATTGGCTTCATGAGCACTATGTGCTTTTTGACTGTGGAAGGAAGCTGGTTTTGTTTACACATCCTGGGAAGGAGCCCTTTGTTGTTAAAGGCAGGAGAAGGGACATGAAGAGTCTCTTCATTTTGTGTATACAGGCTGATAAGTTGAGGAGGAAGGGTCATGTAGTGTTTCTGGTATTCTTGTTAGTCGAACAGGAGAAACCTATTTCAGATATTCCTACAGTGAGGGAGTTTCTTGATGTTTTCCCTGATGACTTTTATGGTATCTCTCCTGATAGAGAATTGGAGTTGTCTATTGATTTACTTCCACATACTTCTCCAATCACAGAATGGCCCCTGCTGAGTTAGTTGAACTTAAGAAGCAACTTCAGGAGCTTTTGGACTTGGGTTTTATTCACTCGAGTGATTCCCCTTGGGGCACTCCTATCCTCTTTGTTAAGAAGAAGGATGGGTCGCTATGTATGTGCATTCATTATAGGATGCTCAATCAAGTGACTATCAAGAACAAGTACCATTTGCCAAGGATCAATGATCTTTTTTATCAACTAAGGACTGCTAAGGTATTCTCAAAGATTTACTTGAGGAGAGGTTATCACCAGTTGAAGATTCAGAGTTCTGATATAAAAAAGATAGCTTTCCGTACTAGATTTGTGCATTATGAATTTTTGGTGATGCCTTTTGGTTTTACTAATGTTCCTACTATCTTTATATATCATATGAACATGATATTTCATCAACTCCTTGATTCTTTCATCATCATGTTCATTGATGATATTCGTATCTATTCTGACAATGGACTGGATCCATGAAGAATGCCTTTTTATTACTCTAGAAATGCTCAGGAAGCATCAATTATATGCTAAGTTGTCTAAGTGTGACTTCTGGCTTAGAGAAGTCATATTTCTAGGGCATATCATCTCAGATGGGCACATAGTTGTTGATCCAGCTAAGGTGGATCCAGTCAAGTACTGGTCCATTCCTAAAACTCCTACAGATATTTGTAGTTTCCTTGGTCTAGCAGGTTACTACAAGTGTTTTATTCAAGACTTTTCCATCATAGAAGAACCTCTTACTCAGTTGACCAAGAAGGACTGCAAGTTTATCTGGGATGATGCTTACGGGCATAGTTTCCAAACCCTCAAAGACAAGTTGACATCTGCTCTAGTACTAGTTCTTCTGTTTGATGATCATGGTTTTATAATTTATAGTGATGCTTCAAAGCATGGTATGGGTTGTGTACTCATGCAGAATGACAAATTTATCTCCTATGCTTCCCAACAGCTCAAAGTGCATGAAGAAAACTATCCAACGCATGATCTTGAGCTTGCTGCTATTGTTTATGCACTCAAGATATGGAGGCATTACATGTATGGCACACATTTTGAGGTGTTCTCTGATCATAAGAGCCTTAAGTATATCCTAAAATAGAAGGACCTAAATATGAGACAACATAGGTGGTTCAAATTCATCAAGGACTATGATTTCTTCATCACCTATCATCTGAAAAAAGCCAACATTGTGGCTGATGCTTTGAGCAGAAAGAAGGATGTTAGTTGTGCCTCTATCTTGATTGAGGAATGGAAGATGACGAATAAGCTGACAGAGTGGAGACTGTTGCTTGTTGATGTCAAGTTGAAGTTGGCACATATTATGATCAAGCCAGATTGGTCTTTTGATGTACACAATGCACAACAATGTAGCCATAAATATCCACATATGTTAGAGCTTCTTGAAAGAGTCGGGACTAGACCTTCAAAGGGTAAATATGGTGAGATTTTGATGAATGGCAGATTATGGATACCTTCTGATGAGCTAAGACAGAAGATTCTCTTTGAGGCCCATGACACTAAGTATAATATTCATCCGGGCTCTACAAAGATGTATCAAGATCTAAAGACAACCTTTTGGTGGGAAGGTATGAACAAAGACATAACTACTTTTGTCTCTAAATTCCTGACATGTCAGCAAGTGAAGGCTGAACATCAGAGGCCTAGTGGTCTTCTCCAACCCCTTGATGTTCCTGAGTGGAAGTGGGAGAAGATAACTGGTGCGCTCCCGCTAGAGGCTTGCAACAAGTGCAATCCACGAGGTCGGAAGGCACGGGATGTGATGGGATCTTAGCTTTTGAAATTTGTATGGTCCCACACTAACTACCTACGTCTACTAAGACACTATGCCCACAAGCGCACGGGGTCGTGTCGTAGTATAGGTGAGGCGGCAAGTACGGGGTCGAACCTCAGAGATAGAGGGGGCGCTAGAGTTAGATGGCGTGAGCTACGTTCCTAGTGCGGAGAGTAGGGTTTTAGGGTTTTAAGATTGATTGTTGGTTGATTAAACTAAGAGAGTGAGTATGAAAAGCAAAAAGGAAACTAAATTATGAAAGAACAAGCAAAAAAGCAAACTAAGTTATCAAACTAACTAAGCAGGAACAAGAAGGGTTACACTACTCTAGAAAGCCAAGAAGCAAGAACGAACTAAACTAACCACTAGTAAGAGCAAAAGCCTAAGTTAACACTAAAGAGTAAAACCAAGCAATTGACTACGTTAAACTAAAGCAATTGAACTAAGCTAGCATTAACAAGCAAACTAAGCGATTAGGGTTTTAAGTAAGATGATTAAGGTGGGTGGGCCGTTTGGGAAGTGTCACTTTGATTTTAGTTGGGGGAGTTCATTAAACATGCATGGTGCTCAATTCATATCTAGATTACCAAACCAAACAACAAGGGCAATGCCATTAGAACATACCTTATACTACTAGTAGAAGACTAGGGTTAGGTGTAGTTCTAGTGAGATTGGCCAAATCTAGGTTTCTAGGGTAAGTGATAGTGGACAATTGAGGGTTGAGGGTAGAGATGGGAGTGGGGATGAAGGGATTAATCCTCATGCCACTAGCCACTCTAGCCTTTAGAAGGCCCTAGGCAATTGCATCACTCTCACTTACACTAGCCACTTAAATCTCACACTCATTTGTAAGAGGAGGGGTGTGTATGTAGGAACAAAGGGGGCTAGCTAGGGATCCACTAATTGGACCTAGGAGCCATTCCTAAGATTGCCACATACACCCCAATTCCTCCTAGAAATGAAGTGTCATCAAAAACCTCAAAACAAGCCATTCATACAAGAAGCACAAACCACATGCAATAAGATAGGAAAAGAGATGAAAGCAAGAAGTAATCATCATAAATATGAATTGAGTTCATTACAAGAATTTATCCCCCAACATGGTATCAAAGTAACATTTTAATCCCAAACAGCCCACCACAAGGGGGCTTAGCTAGACATAATCATGAAAACAGGAAGAGAAAGGGGTAGAAGAAGGGAAAACGCCATGAAGCTCGATGTAGTGGCCTCCTTCTTCACCTCCAAGCAGCTGTGGATGACCTCCCTCCTCCAAAGGTGCAGGGGTGCATGAAAATGGTGGAATGGATGGATAGAAACCTAGAGAAACTAGGTTTCTACGGTGGAAATGAGTGGATAATGGATGGAAATGGGGTAGATTGCAAGGAAATGGGTGGATTGGAGCAAAGGGTGCAAGGGCAGCATCTAGGGTCGGTTAGGCGTGCTCTCCCCCCATCCCTAGAAGCAACTAGTGCTTATATATGAGCTAGGGTTAAGTGGGGGTAGAATGGGAAAAGCAGTGAAAAGTTGTTAGGTTTTGGGGTGGTAGCACGGCCGTGCTGGGCAGCACGGCCGTGGTGGGTAGGAGTGGGCACAGCTGTGGTGGAGGGGAACGGCCGTGTTGGGTAAATGTTAAATCAACAGGTTGATGGGTGAAAACGAAGGCTGGTGGCACGGCCGTGCTGGGCAGCACGGCCGTGTTGGGTACTAGGTACAACGGCCGTGCTGGGTGGCACGGCCGTGGTGGCAGAGTTGGGAGGAGGTCGTTCTGAGCAGCACACTCGTTCCATCTTCATCCAACACGGCCGTGCTGGGCAACACAGCCGTGGTGGCTGACTTGCTTGAACTTCAGTGATTTGTCGATCAACCTGTAAATTTGCTCAATTGCCAGCACGGCCGTTCCATGGCACCACGGCTGTGCTGGGGTCTTCTAATGCTATCATGGCTTTAAACTTCATAAATCTTGGATGCCTTTGCTTGGAGACGATTCTTGGCCACTGGAGGTAGGTTGAGGGAGGCTTTGGGGCCTTCTTTGGGTCCCTCCTTGAGTGGGGGAACCCTAGAACTCCCTCTCTCTCTCGTCCATCTAAGCATGGTCCAAGTACCTAAAATACAGTGCAAAGAGCATCCATAAGCGTATTTGCAATGATAATCATATTGGGGGAAAATACTTGTAATCTAACATGTTTAGATGCAACTTAAATACAAAATGGCACATGATGGAGCCCTAAAATAGGGCTGCATCAATAACCATGGATTTTGTTACTAGTTTGCCCTAGACGAATAAAGGGAATGATGCAATATGGGTGGTTGTTGATCGTCTGACAAAAAGTGCACACTTTCTAGCTTACAAAACCACTACCAGTGTTCCTGAGATGACCGATCTATATATTCGGAAGATAGTACACTTTCATGGTATTCCCCTTTCTATTGTTTTAGATAGGGACCCAAGGTTTACTTCTAAGTTGTGGAAATAGGTTCAGAATGAGTTAGGAACTCGACTTCATTTCAGTACCGCTTATCACCCTCAGACAGATGGGCAGTCTAAAAGGACCATTCAGACTTTAGAAGACATGCTTAGAGCATGCATGCTTGATTGGGGAGGATCTTTGTCAAAGTTCCTTCCTCTAGATGAGTTTGCTTATAATAATAGTTTTCATAAAAGTATAGTTATGGAACCATATGAAGCTCTTTATGGTAGGCCATGCATGTCACCTTTACTCTGGAGTGAGGTTGGTGAAAGAAGTCTGGTCCAAAGTGATGAGTTGCAGTTCTATACAGATCAGGTTGATCTCATTAGAAAGAGGATGAAGATTGCACAAGACCAATAAAAGAAGTATGCTGATGCTCATAGGTCTGACAAAGAGTTCAAGGTGGGTGATCATGTTTTCTTAAAAGTCAAACCCATAAAAATATATTGCTAGATCTAAGAACAAGGGAAAACTTATCCCTCGTTATATTGGTCCTTTTGAGATCCTCGATAGGGTGGGTGAGAGTGCTTATAGATTAGCACTACCACCAGCATATGAACAAATACATAATGTATTTCATGCTTCCTTGTTGAGTTAATACATCAAGGATATATCTCATGTTCTAGCTCATGATCCTATTGAAATCAGGGAGGATCTTTCCTATGAAGAGTTGCCCTTGAGGATTTTAGATGTCCAGACCAAGAAGTTGAAGAATAAGGATATTTTTTTAGTTAAAGTTTTATGGAGGAATCATAATATTAAAGAAGCTACTTGGGAGCTTAGAGATGAAATGATAAAGAAATACCCAAAGATTGTTGATCCATGAAGTTATGAGGATGAAACTTTTATAAGGAGGGGAGGATTGTCACATCCTCATTTTCTTAGGTATGTAATTCTAATTATTACATAATTTTACTCCTTTATTGGTTCAGAATGCCTTGAGATGTTGTATAGCCTTTCTAGTGTATAATAAGGGATGCAATAAGATTATGTTAAAAAGAGAATGATGGATTTAACATCATGGCCAATTTGGTAAGATAATGCTATTCTTATGATTTAATAAGATTTTAAGAGGATCTAAACCTAATTAAATTAATTAGGGCTTCTTGTTGAGAAATTAGTAAATTTCATCTCATAATAATGTTCTAGAGGTTAATAGGGAACCCTGGTTAAAATTTGAAAGCCTTTTGACTTTGTTTGACCCCTCAAATGATTTTTGAAATTTTCTTTATAGTTGGGACCTATATAACCTTAATTTTCAATTTAATCAGGTTGATTACCTAAGATTTGTGAATGCATTCAATGTCACACACATATATTCACATTTACATGATTTTTGCACAAAGTTCAGGTGATATATCTCTGTCACGTGCCCCATTTTGATTTCACTTAAGCGCGGATCGTTGGTCACCGTTGGATGAAGATCCAAGGGTAGGTGGGTCGTCTCCTAGATCCCACCCCAATTGGGACTTTGTGTAGTTTGAGAAGGCCTGGTATCTTGGTGATTTTCTCGCTTCCACATTCAGATGAGAATGAGACTTCCAGGCGAACCTATTTATACCAAGTTTTGAACCCTAATTCGGGAGAGAGGAAAAATGCCCATTCCTAATTATTTGCTAGCTCCAGCCAAATTTTTAGATGGGGACTCTAATCGTTGCAGAGATTGCTTTTGTGCTGGGAAGCTTCGTGCGACTCTGTGGGGTCATTTTGGACCATAAATTTGGTGCTCATTTCATCAGGGTTTGGCCGCCAAGTCAGTCTTTGTCTCTGGTTGTAACATCCCTGACCTGGGTTATGCTTTAACCCTAGGTGTTTTGTTTAAGAAAGACAATTATATGCCTGCTCTTATCTTTTGAAAAGTAATTAAGGTTCACGAGGAACTTATATTTCAATTTTAGTCCTTTTTGAATAATGTTGAAACAATGTTTGCTTAGTTTGGACTAAAGTGCAAATTACCCAATGTGAGGGGTTAACTTGCAAATATTACTTGATAAATGTTTCTCATGTGTTGAAGCATCATGAGAATGAAGATGAAGCAGAGGTATGGCTTGGGAAAGCCTGAGTAATAAGAAAGAGCTGATTAAGCAATGTTTATGCATTAAAACCTAGTTTTGGTGCAATGTACAATTTACCCAAAACCCAGAGTTCAATATGCAAATTAAGACTTCAAAATAGTCCCTAATGTTTCTTTGAATCATGTAGAGAAAAGAAAATGAGAGGGGCGTCTCATTTGTATCATTTTGTAGGAGAGAGAATCTTGATATTAAAATAATCAATATTTAAGCATAATTGGAACTTTACTTCAATTATATGCAAAAATAAATATATTAATTGAAGTGCCCTTCAAACAAAATTGAAATGGTTGAAATCCATATATGTGGACGACCATGTTCCTTGCAAAGGCATGAAAATATCTAAGGGAAGTGGATAACTCACTCACATTATTATAAGAAAAAGAAATATCCACTCACTTATGGATATTATTATAATATGATTTAAGGTGCTTAATTTGCTTTTCTTTAAATCGTGGATAATTGAGAGGAATAATAGGCAAAAGAGATAGCCTCGTAACCAAGGAAGGGAAGGGGGAAAGTGGCAAGGAAATGGAGGAGTTATCCCCTACTTTCTCTCTCTTAAATGAATTTTTTAAATAAAATACATATATGCTCCTTTATCCCTAGCTTGGATGGGTATTTTTGAATTCACCTTCACTTCTTTCTTGCAAAAACGACCAAGGGAGCTTGGAGCAACATGAGGACGACCACCAACCTGTTGGTAAGCTTCTTGACCTTCTTTCACCTTGATTCCATGGTGGAAATCACAAATCAATGCATGATTTCTTCTTATCTTCACTCAATCTTCAATTCTAGCCATTATTTTTCACTCAAACCTCGAGGACGAGCTTGGGATAGTTGAAGGTGTTGCTTTCACCATTAAATACATTGAGGTTTAAGCTTTGAAGCTCAATTGGAGGTGGGTTATATAACTCAAACCCTTACATATTGTTATTGCATTCAAATCTCCATTATTTGTTGAACGTTTTGTTCTATTTGAAATTCCATTGATCCATTACTGCAATTACCATGAAAATGGCAGTATCTTTTGAATGAACGATGGTAGATGATGATGACATCATCTTAGGCACATATTCCAACAAGTTTCCCTTGCAATCGGTTTTAAGACTTTGGTCCAAACGGTTTCACCAAACCGCTTGGTGACTAAACGGTTTGCAAACCGTTTAGAGTCTTGAACCCCAAACCGTTTAGATGATTTGACCATTTGGATGGGTTGACAGTTTTAGGTCAGGACCCTAGTACATGTTGTATGAGGATATAATGATTCCAATTGATTGAATCAATATATGGACAATCATCCAATTAGAAACCCTAATCGGGTTAAGTGCTGATTTTGCAATTAAATGAATTAAATTTTTGGGTTGATTAACCCAAACGGTCTCAAGACCATTTGGAGATCACCCAAACGGTCTCAAGTCCGTTTGGAGGTCAACCAAGACCGTTTGGAGGTCTAGGGTTGAGTATGGTTGAGTATTTGAAGGTCCAAAGATAGCAAATGGTAATGCAATCAATAGTTCAATTGTTGATCAATCTAATGATCCAAACCCTAATTGGATTTCACAATTTTAAGTGATGGGATGGGGCAAACGGTCTCAAGACCATTTGGAGGTCATCAAAATGACCTTAAGACCGTTTGAGGTCAAGTCATGTCATGGTTTGATGATGACCCAATGATTTCAATTGGACTATTTCCACAATGTCAACCATTGATGGTTCCTTGATTTCAAAACCCTAATGGATGGTTTCTTGATTATAAACCCTAGTTCAATTGGGTTCAAAACCCTAATTGAAGGTCTAACTGAAGGGTGATTCAATGGTCCAATTGAAGAATAAATCAGTGGTCCAATTGATATATGGTTTAATGATTGAAATCCTGAATTGATAAAGTGATGGAAGACCTTTTTGGTCCATTCGGTTTTGAGAGGGTTTGGACCAAACGGTCTGAAGACCGTTTGAGTCCAAACGGTCTCAAGACCATTTGACATCAAACGGTCTCAAGACCGTTTGAGACCAAACGATCTCAAACCGTTTAGAGACCCAAGTGGTTTCAAGTGTGACTTGTCCATACGGCTTCATCATTGTTTTGCTTAAACAGTTTCAAACCGTTTGGAGTATCAATGGTCAAGAATGTTTGGATGTTTCAATGTAATTAAGTTAATTGGAAACCTAAGGTGATGAAAGATAAAATGACCCTATGGTTGTTACTGATTTATCCCAAAGATAATCACTAGGGTTGTACCTATAAGGTACTAAGTAATTGGTAATCCTAGATGAGTTAATCCCTATAAGCTTATGAAAGCGATGTCTCAGTACACTTTGTCAACCATAGTTGTATATATATATACTTGATTGAAGGGTTGATATAAACCTAATCAAGTTGAAAGGATGATAGAAAGGAATTCTTACATGAGTATTAATCATGTGGTGATTAAGTTATGATCCTCAGTAAAGAGATCATGAAACCCTAATCCAGAAGGTTAATGAATCCTAACCCTAATTCAGGGTAAAGGTAAAACCCTAATTATAGGAATGGAGGGTGAAACACTATTTGGGTTGAATAGTAAACCCTAATTTTAGGGTAAAGTGTATGAAACCCCAAACTAGGGTAATGTGATGTAAAACCCTGATCTATTGATATGAAATAAGAAACCCTAATTGAGGGTGATTCCATGAGAAACCTTAATTGAGGGTGATGCCATGAGAAACCCTAGTTGGGATGAATAGTGAACCCTATTTATGGGGAATGTGATGTGAAAGCCTAATGAAGGATGATGCTATATGAAATCCTAACCCTAATGAAATATGATAGTATGTGAAACCCTAAACCCTAATAAAGGGTGATGGTATGGGAAGCCTAATCCTAATAATGGAATAGTGATTGATTATAGGTAACTTTATAACAAGCAAAGCCTTAACCTGAGATGAGTCCCTATCATGGAAGATAGTTGGACAATCCTTATGTGTGTTCTATGATCTATGCACTTCATAGTAAAGGTGATAGGTTAGTATATGGAAGTATTAATTAAGAGGAGAAATACCTTAATACAATATAAATCGATAAAATCAAGTAAGTTTAAAGTGTTGAGGGAAGTGATATATCAAGACATCATAAATATCACATCCAGATCTTTAAGAATGATATCCCTTGATGCATCTCAAATCCAACATACTTGGATGAGTAACATATAGAGAGTGTTGTCCTAACCATTACATTAAGATGTAATGTGTTTTATGAACCATGAGATTGATTGTTGCCTAGTGAAAGGTGACAAGATGTTAAATGTGCTTCATGAGCCATGAGATTGGTTGTTACCTAGTGAGAGGTAATAAGATATTTTAATAGGCCTTGTGAACCACATGAGTAAGTTGATACCTAGTGGGAGGTACCAAGATATTTATAAAAGCCCACTGTAAGAGATGATAATGTTCTTAAGAAACCAAGAAAAGGGAAACCTAATAACATAATAATTATAATAAAAGAATACAATAATAATGATGGAACCTTGATTATACAAGTGTGAAGAAGAGAGGGATACTTGTTTTACATAAAGAATGTGATTGAGCATAATGGCATGGCCAAATTTTAAATGTCAGCAAAAGAATGAGGTACCCAGTGTTGTGTAAACAGACATGGGACATAATTTCACATGATTGACATAGTTCAATACCTCGAATAATGTTACATGATTGACATAGTTCAATACCTGGAATAATTGCACAGGATTGACATAGTTCAATACCTGGAATAGTTAGGATTGGCATAGCCCAATACCTGGAATAATAACACAGGATTGGTTAAATCCCAATACCTGGAATAATAACACATGATTGGTTAAATCCCAATACCTGGAATAATAACACAGGATTGGTTAAATCCCAATACCTGGAACAATAACACAGGATTGGTTAAATCCCAATACCTGGAATAATAACACAGGATTGGTTAAATCCCAATACCTAGAATAATAACATAGGATTGGTTAAATCCCAATACCTGGAATAACTACACATGATTGGTTAAATCCCAATACCTAGAATAATAACACAAGATTGGTTAAATCCCAATACCTGGAATAATAACACATGATTGGTTAAATCCCAATACCTGGAATAACTGCATAGGATTGGTAATAACCCAATACCTGGAATAATTGCACAGAGTTGACATAGTTCAATACCTGGAATAATTGCACATGGTTGACATAGTTCAATACTTGGAATAATTGCACAGGGTTGACATAGTTCAATACCTAGAATAATTGCACAGGGTTGACATAGTTCAATATCTGGAATAATTGCACATGGTTGACATAGTTCAATACCTGGAATAATGTTACAGGATTGACATAGTTCAATACCTAGAATAGTTAGGATTGGCATAGCCCAATACCTGGAATAGTTAGGATTGGCATAGCCCAATACTGGAATAGTTGGGATTGGCATAGTCCAATACTTGGAATGGATACACAGGAACAATATAAGTCCAATGCTTGTACTAGTTACACATGATTGGTATAATCCAATGCCTGGAATATTTATATAGGATTGGTATGGACCAATGCCTAAATAAGACATGATGATGTACACTCTCATGTCCAGTATAAACCAATATCTGTTTAGCAGATTGGCTAAGGCCATCAGATAGAAACAAGAAAGAGTCATGGGTGACATATCAGAGTAATGAGTATCATGAGAAAAGCATGAGATGTTGATCTAATACAATAGATAAATATATACATGTTCTTTCTATTCCTTATAAAGATAATAGATGATTTACTGCTCTATCACAAATAGTTACAATAGTTAAAGATGAGAATGATATAAACTACTTATCTTCTGTTCAGATTTATATTATGAACTACAATAATAATGTTTCTAGAAGAGAGTTATATCTCTCGCTGGGGCAATTTTCAAATGTCTCACCCCCGTGGGATCCAACATTTTTAGGTGGACGAGCACAGAGGAGATTGAGAATATCTTATAGAGGAAGAACTTCAGTAGTAGTAGGTACAACAACAACATCTCAGGTGGAGTGTGATGTCTGTCGTGTTTATAGATAGAAGTTCTATGTGTCGTCTCTGTACTCTCAGGTCCTCGGAGTCAGTAGTTAATACTTTTAACAAATCGGTTTGAGATTTTGGCTTAATGCCTCGAGGTCCTTATGTTGTCTGTGTTTAGCTTTTAATAAGGCAGTTGATGTTGTAACCCTCGAGAAGAGATGGTACAAGATATGTACTTATGAACCAGGATGTAAATGTAATACCTTGGTTCTTGTTGAAAGAGTTTTCCTATGAATGGATCTCTTTGAAAAAGGTTTTAATTTTTAGTGATTTTCGATAATCTGATGCAAATGATCGCTTCCGCTTAATTAATCTTGTTTTTGTGAGTTGAATGCCACAATTTAGTGGTATCAGAGCTCTAGGTTCGCTGAGTCTACAGAGACATAGGACTAAGGTATTGAGTATGTTCTAAGTGTACCCAATGTATCTTATAGTGCCTTCTGCTTATCCATAAGAAGATATATAGCTCCAAGATGTCTGGAGAACACGAGGTACACGTTGCTGAGAGCAATGTTGATGCACCAGTAGAAGGTGTCAGGGATCAGACAAGGGAGGAGCCAGTGCCTGACAATCCTCATGTTGATGAAATCATGAGAGGAAACCCAGATGTTCATAATCTTTTTGGGCAACTCATGACCACACTAAGGTATATGGCAGACCGGATGCCAGCACCGACACCTAGGGCACCAATTTCCAATGAGGGATATGGGTCTGGTAAGACCTTTGAATGACTACGTCATGTAGGAGCCATAGAATATGTTGGAACATCTGACCCAACAGATGCTGATATCTAGCTCACTGAGTTAGAAAAAGCCTTTAAGATCCTTAGTATCCCAGAGGATGATAAAGTTAAACATGCGGTGTACCTTTTGAAGGGTAGTGTTGGACACTGGTGGGCTATAGAAGAAATAAAAAGGAATGATGAAGAGGTTGAATGGGAGGAATTTCATCGAGAATTCATCAATAAGTATTTTCCAAAGACATACTTAGATGAAAAGATCTCACAGTTTGAGAAGATTCGACAGGGAGCCATGTCGATAAATGAATATGAGGTTAAGTTTATGGAACTTTTACGATTTTGTCCTCAAATGGCAGCTACTGAGGAGGAGAAGATTCGACATTTTGAGAAGGGATTGAATTTCAATATGTCCATCCCAACATCTGCCCTAGAAAGTAGAGAGAGGTTTGCCACATTTGTGGAGTCTATACGGAGGATAGAAAGGTCTACGATAAAGAAACATGAGACAAACCTCAAAAGAAAGTCTACACAGTCACAAGGACCAATGATTAGTGGTACTAAATAACCAAAATCTTCACCAGTTCAACCTCAATATAGTGCACCTATGCAGGGGTCATCAAGTTGGGGTTGAGCTTGTCACAAATGTGGACAGTTAGGACATTTTAGACAACAATGTCCAAGGAGAAATAGTGAGGTGACCCAACAGTCAAGGCATAATCTGCAAAATCCACAAGGACCTCAGTCCAGTGGAGCAGATGGTGGAGGACGAAGACAAGTGTCACTATTTGGTCCATCTACTTCTGGTAGTAGAGGACAAAGGCAATAATAAATAACAACTAAGTCCATGTTTTGGGCCAGATAAGATGCTAGTTAACTTGTAAAAGGTAAACTTGTCAAGATAGAACTTTCTATTTTGAGTTACCTTCTGTTTCCTAATATAAGAAAGGTAGTTGTTGTTTAGTTTATCTGTATAATCCTTTAAGGATATGAGGAAGAGATAAGAAGGATGAAAACTTATGTTCAGTTTAATATCCTCTTATATGTTTGAAATTTTCTCTTTTCATGCAGAAAGGGAAAAGATGTAAAAGAAACACTCAGAGAAAATCCGAGATAATAAGTAGTGAAATTTAAAGAGATGTTAAGAATATGAAACATAATATAAAACAAATACATACTTCCTAATTTCAGTTCTTGAATACCCTGGCCAGGTATTCATTTATTGAAGGCAAGGTAAGTATGACATACCTAGATTGTTATCTTTCTGATTACTCTGATCAAGTAATCATTCTGAAACAATCTAAAGAAAGAAGTAGGAGATGTGGCATGGATATTTCTACCACATCCTAATTGATATATGAAGGAATTTGATTTAATTATAAATCAATTTATAAACAAAGAAGATGTTTAGTATAATGTATACCCTAGTATGAAGACCTAGAGGTAACAAGTTACCTGATGGAAGGTAACAATAATCAGTGATGAACTAAAGGTTTGAATACATATATCTAGTAATCATGGTGAAAATGATATTAAGAAATGATGATAAGTGAGCATCCATATGATTCCTATGTTGATGGCAAGGAACCAAGAAAGAAATAAGAGTAAATAACTCATGAACAGTAGAAGGTTCATGTAATGTTTAAAGGAGATGATAATCTCTTCTCATGAATAAACAACCCTGGATAAAAATAGGGTGATAAGAGGAATATGATCCTTTGTTTTCTTTTCTTTCAGGTACATGACAACCAAGTGGATCTTAGAACACTTGGTGTGTATAAATTAAAATTGATTATTTGATGGATACTTAGAAGAGTATCAGTTGTCTTGGACTTGGGTTCCAAGAAAGAGATATGTATAACAAGAAATGTCTCAAGATGAAAGATGAAAATGTGATGTGTTTCCAGCACATGTGATGAATACCAGGGTAAGGAATTATGGTATCAGACAATTTATGTTGACTACCTAGAAGGTGTTAACTGTGGAATCAGATTGGTTATATTATATAGCATGGACATCATATGTTAGGGGTTTATGCTTTGCATAAACATGACATTAAGATGTTATGTGAAGACTTGATGAGATGATATATGAATAATATTTGTCTCCCTTTATCTGGGATTTCGGGGACAAAATCCTTGTTAAGGGTTTATAATTTGTAACATCCCTGACATGGGTTATGCTTTAACCCTAGGTGTTTTGTTTAAGAAAGACAATTATATGCTTGCTCTTATCTTTTGAAAAGTAATTAAGGTTCAAGAGGAACTTATATTTCAATTTTAGTCCTTTTTTAATAATGTTGAAACAATGTTTGCTTAGTTTGGACTAAAGTGCAAATTACCCAATGTGAGGGGTTAACTTGCAAATGTTACTTGATAAATGTTCCTCATGTGTTGAATCATCATGAGAATGAAGATGATGTAGAGGTATGGCTTGGGAAAGCCTGAGTAACAAGAAAGAGTTGATTAAGCAATGTTTATGCATTAAAACCTAGTTTTGGTGCAATGTGCAATTTACCCAAAACCCAGGGTTCAATATGCAAATTACCACTTCAAAATATTCCCTAATGTTTATTGGCATCATGTAGAGAAAAGAAAATGAGAGGGGCGTCTCATTTGTATCATTTTGGAGGAGAGAGAATCTTGATATTAAAATAATCAATATTTAAGCATAATTGGAACTTTACTTCAATTATATGCAAAAATAAATATATTAATTGAAGTGCCCTTCAACCAAAATTGAAATGGTTGAAATCCATATATGTGGACGACCATGTGCCTTGCAAAGGCACGAAATATCTAAGGGAAGTGGATAACTCACTCACATTATTATAAGAAAAAGAAATATCCACTCACTTATGGATATTATTATAATATGATTTAAGGTGCTTAATTTGCTTTTCTTTAAATCATGGATAATTGAGAGGAATAAGAGGCAAAAGATATAGCCTTTTAACCAAGGAAGGGAAGGGGGAAAGTGGCAAGGAAATGGAGGAGTTATCCCCTACTTTCTCTCTCTTAAATGAATTTGTTTTTAATAAAATACATATATGCTCCTTTATCCCTAGCTTGGATGGGTATTTTCGAATCCACCTTCACTTTTTGCTTGCAAAAATGACAAAGGGAGCTTGGATAAACAGTAGGACGACCCCCAACCTGTTGGTAAGCTTCTTGACCTTCTTTCACCTTGATTCCATGGTGGAAATCACAAATCAATGCATGATTTCTTCTTTCTTTTCACTCAAACCTTGAGGACCAGCTTGGGATAGTTGAAGGTGTTGCTTTCACCATTAAAGACGTGGAGTTTAAAGCTTTGAATCTCAATTGGAGGCGGATTATATAACTCAAACCCTTACATATTGTTATTGCATTCAAATCTCCATTATTTGTTGAACGTTTTGTTCTATTTGAAATTCCCTTGATCCATTGCTGCAATTACCATGAAAACGACAATATCTTTTGAATGAATGATGGTAGATGATGATGACATCATCTTAGGCACATATTCCAACAAGTTTCCCTTGCAATCGGTTTTAAGACTTTGGTCCAAACAGTTTCACCAAACCGTTTGGTGACTAAACGGTTTGCAAACCGTTTAGAGTCTTGAACCCCAAACCGTTTAGATGAGTTGACCATTTGGATGGGTTGACCATTTGAGGTCAGGACCCTAGTACATGTTGGATGAGGATCTAATGGTTCCAATTGATTGAATCAACATCTAGACAATCATCCAATTAGAAACCCTAATCGGGTTAAGTGTTGATTTTGCAATTGAATGAATTAAATCTTTGGGTTGATTAACCCAAACAGTCTCAAGACCATTTGGAGATCATCCAAATGGTCTCAAGACCGTTTGGAGGTCTAGGGTTGAGTAAGGTTGAGTATTTGAAGGTCCAAAGATATCAAATGGTAATGCAATCAATAGTTCAATTGTTGATCAATCTAATGATCCAAACCCTAATTGAATTTCACAATTTTAAGTGACGGGATGGGGAAAATAGTCTCAAGACCATTTGGAGGTCATCCAAATGACCTCAAGACCGTTTGAGGTCAGGTCATGTCATGGTTTGATGATGACCCAATGATTTCAATTGGACTAGTTCCACAATGTCAACCATTGATGGTTCCTTGATTTCAAAACCCTAATGGATGATTTCTTGATTATAAACCCTAGTTCAATTGGGTTCAAAACCCTAATTATAGGTATAATTGAAGGGTGATTCAATGGTAAAATTGAAGAATAAATTATTGGTCCAATTGATATATGGTTTAATGATTGAAATACTGAATTGATAAAGTGATGGAAGACCTTTTTGGTCCATTCGGTTTTGAGAGGGTTTGGACCAAACAGTCTTAAGACCGTTTGAGTCCAAACGGTCTCAAGACCGTTTGAAATCAAATGGTCTCAAGACCATTTGAGACCAAACGGTCTCAAACCGTTTAGGACCCAAGTGGTTTCAAGTGTGACTTGTCCATACGATTTCATCATTGTTTTGCTTAAATAGTTTCAAACCGTTTGGAGTATCAATGGTCAAGAATGTTTGGATGTTTCAATGTAATTAAGTTAATTGGAAACCTAAGGTGATGAAAGATAAAATGACCCTATGGTTGTTACTGATTTATCCCAACGATAATCACTAGGGTTGTACCTATAAGGTACTAAGTAATTGGTAACCCTAGATGAGTTAATCCCTATAAGCTTATGAAAGCAATGTCTCAGTACACTTTTTCAACCATAGTTGTATATATATACTTGATTGAAGGGTTGATATAAACCTAATCAAGTTGAAAGGATGATAGAAAGGAATTCTTACATGAGTATTAATCATGTGGTGATTAAGTTATGATCCTCAGTAAAGAGATCATGAAACCCTAATCCAGAAGGTTAATGAATCCTAACCCTAATTCAAGGTAACATAAGGTAAAACCCTAATTATAGGAATGGAGGGTGAAGCCCTATTTGGGTTGAATAGTAAACCCTAATTTTAGGGTAAAGTGTATGAAACCCCAAACTAGGGTAATGTGATGTAAAACCCTGATCTATTGATATGAAATAAGAAACCCTAATTGAGGGTGATTCCATGAGAAACCCTAATTGAGGGTGATGCCATGAGAAACCCTAGTTGGGATGAATAGTAAACCCTATTTATGTGGAATGTGATGTGAAAGCCTAATGAAGGATGGTGCTATATGAAATCCTAACCCTAATGAAATATGATAGTATGTGAAACCCTAAACCCTAATAAAGGGTGATGGTATGGGAAGCCTAATCCTAATAATGGAATAGTGATTGATTATAGGTAACTTTATAACAAGCAAAGCCTTAACCTGAGATGAGTCCCTATCATGGAAGATAGTTGGACAATCCTTATGTGTGTTCTATGATCTATGCACTTCATAGTAAAGGTGATATGTTAGTATATGGAAGTATTAAGATGAGAAATACCTTAATACAATATAAATCGATAAAATCAAGTAAGTTTAAAGTGTTGAGGGAAGTGATATATCAAGACATCATAAATATCACATCCAACTCTTTAAGAATGATATCTCTTGATGCATCTCAAATCCAACATACTTGGATGAGTAACATATAAAGAGTGTTGTCCTAATCATTACATTAAGATGTAATGTGTTTTATGAACCATGAGATTGGTTGTTGCCTAGTAAAAGGTGACAAGATGTTAAATGTGCTTTATGAGCCATGAGATTGGTTGTTACCTAGTGAGAGGTAACAAGATATTTTAATTGGCCTTGTGAACCACATGAGTAAGTTGATACCTAGTAGGAGGTACCAAGATATTTATAAAAGCCCACTGTAAGAGATGATAATGTTCTTAATAAACCAAGAAAAGGGAAACCTAATAACATAATAATTATAATAAAAGAATACAATAATAATGATGGAACCTTGATTATACAAGTGTGGAGAAGAGAGGGATACTTATTTTACATAAAGAATGTGATTGAGCATAATGGCATGGCCAAAGTTTAAATGTCATTAGAGAATGAGGTACCCAGTGTTGTGTAAACAGACATGGGACATAATGTCACATGATTGACATAGTTCAATACCTGGAACAATGTTACAGGATTGACATAGTTCAATACCTAGAATAATTGCACAGGGTTAACATAGTTCAATACCTGGAATAATGTTACAGGATTGACATAGTTCAATACCTGGAATAGTTAGGATTGGCATAGCCCAATACCTGGAATAATAACACAGTATTGGTTAAATCCCAATACCTGGAATAATAACACATGATTGGTTAAATCCCAATACCTAGAATAATAACACAGGATTGGTTAAATCCCAATACCTGGAATAATAACACAGGATTGGTTAAATCCCAATACCTGGAATAATAACGCAGGATTGGGTAAATCCCAATACCTCGAATAATAATACATGATTGGTTAAATCCCAATACCTAGAATAATAACACAGGATTGGTTAAATCCCAACACCTGGAATAACTGCACATGATTGTTTAAATCCCAATACCTGGAATAATAACACATGATTGGTTAAATCCCAATACCTAGAATAATAACACATGATTGGTTAAATCCCAATACCTGGAATAACTGCACATGATTGGTAATAACCCAATACCTGGAATAATTGCACAGGGTTGACATAGTTCAATACCTGGAATAATTGCACAGGGTTGACATAGTTCAATACCTGGAATAATTGCACAAGGTTGACATAGTTCAATACCTGGAATAATTGCATAGGGTTGACATAGTTCAATACCTGAAATAATTGCATAGGGTTGACATAGTTCATACCTGGAATAATGTTACATGATTGACATAGTTCAATACCTAGAATAGTTAGGATTGGCATAGCCCAATACCTGGAATAGTTAGGATTGGCATATCCCAATACCTGGAATAGTTGGGATTGGCATAGTCCAATACTTGGAATGGATACACAGGAACAATATAAGTCCAATGCTCGTACTAGTTACACATGTTTGGTATAATCCAATTCCTGGAATATTTATACAGGATTGGTATGGACCAATGCCTAAATAAGACATGATGATGTACACTCTCATGTCCAGTATAAACCAATATCTATTTAGCAGATTGGCTAAGGCCATCAGACAGAAACAAGAAAGAGTCATGGGTGACATATCAGAGTAATGAGTATCATGAGAAAAGCATGAGATATTGAGCTAATACAATAGATAAATAATATACATGTTCTTTCTATTCCTTATAAAGAGAATAGATGATTTACTGCTCTATCACAGATAGTTGTAATAGTTAAAGATGAGAATGATATAAACTGCTTATCTTATGTTCAGATTTATATTATAAACTACAATAATAATGTTTCTGACAGAGAGTTATATCTCTCGCTGGGGCAATTTTCAATTGTCTCACCCCCGTGGGATCCAACATTTTTAGGTGGACAAGCACAGAGGAGATTGAGAATATCTTGCAGAGGAAGAAATTTAGCAGCAGGAGGTACAACAACAACAACTCAGGTGAAGTGTGCTGTCTGTCATATTTATAGATAGAAGTCATATGTGTCGTTTCTGTACTCTCAGGTCCTCAGAGTTAGTAGTTAATACTTTTAACAAATCGGTTTGAGATTTTGGCTTAATGCCTCGAGGTCCTTATGCTGACTGTGTTTAGCTTTTAACAAGGCAGTTGATGTTGTAACCCTCGAGAAGAGATGGTACAAGATATGTACTTATGAACCAGGACGTAAATGTAATACCTTGGTTCTTGTTGAAAGAGTTTTCCTATGAATGGATCTCTTTGAAAAAGGTTTTAATTTTTAGTGATTTTCGGTAATACGCTGCAAATGATCACTTCTTCTTAATTAATCTTGTTTTTGTGAGTTGGATGCCACACTGGTGAAGGTGGGACCAAACCCAGCATCACGAGTCATCTTGGTTCAATTAAACAATGAGGTAAGGATCGCCTCCTAATGCTCTTTTTGTTACATGTGTTTTGCATGGATGCGTAGTAGGGGTTATGCAGAGTCCATGAACTCCGGTCATCGCCGAAGATGGGAGAGGCTGCTGGACCACTCCAGTGGCGTTTTGAACCAAAATTTCCATATTTGCTTTCAAAACACAATGGCGAATACTAGTACAGATAACACCTTTAGCGTCAGTTAAATAAGCCTTTTGACGTTGGTTTTGAAGTGACACCCAAGTGGGTGACACTAAAAGTAGATGCCTTCAATATCGATTACATAACCGATGACACAAATCCTTCCCTGATTGCAACACAAAAAAAGCGCCAACAGTGGGACCATAGGCGTCGGTTATTCGTTCAAAAACTAACGCCATTTCCCAGCCCGAACAAAAAAATTGGCCTCAAGTTAGACCATAGGTGTCGATTTTCTAAAAATAACCGACTTTGTTGATCTCAATTTGTTGTCGGTGTTTTATATTTAACCGACGACTAAGTTTTTTTTTCTTATTAGCTTGCAAGGCTGTTGTCTGGCTGGTAAGTAGGATGCAGAACCTATAGTTCAGTTCTGAACTGTAGGGTTATAGAATTTTTTTATTTCAGCCAACAACAGGCCACAAACCTACAATATTAACAACATGGACAATATTATATATGTATCATGGGATTTACACACATGTATAAGCACATTTAATTCATATGATTCATCACACACATGTAGAAACATGTAGTTCCATCATCATCATATGAGACTATATAATATCCGTTGTATGGTATCGATTTCCAGTGCATCATACCTATTTTTTGCAAACTAATTTCAATTCAAATATGTTTGGTTACACAATAGAAATTGACTTCAACATTATAAAATTTAGGCTTACTTAAGTCATGGTTAGTTTGTTTTCGTAATATAAACGCAAAATATTGTAACCACTCTGTGAATACGACAAGGGATGAATAAAATGACATAGTTATGAACATGCATCAATGTTGTTATCCAAAATAGTAACTAAACAAGGGGGTTGTTGTACCCCTAAACATGTGCATAAGTAAAATAACTGGGAAGAGAGAGATGCAACTAGACTAGATACACAACTTAAACAATAGCAACATGGTATGGAATCAACAATTGTGAGGGCCTTTTCATTATGGTGGTCTTCCCCTGAAGTTTTAACAACAAAAAATAGCTATGAAGTTTGATTACTTTAAAACAAAAAGCAGAAACATAAAATAAGATAGGAAAGTAAATTTGTTGCTTGGACCTACCTTGGTTTTTTTTATATCTTGAGGCAGAACGGAGCTCGTCATTATCTTTAGATGAATATGAAATGATGGTGATAGGGAAATCGATGGTGCCAAAAGGAATAAAAGGGAAATCAGGTGTGTTCTCATCATCATCATCATCATCGCTATCCTCTGTTGAGTACGCAAATTGTTTGAGATGATCGGGCGTCTCGCTGTTGATGTTGGTTATCCAAACCTTGATGGTATTATGGTCAATCAAACAAAGAAAAATCATGTCACCATGTCCCAATAGCATCTTCCTAACCCACTCGCACCAACTGGATGTAGATATAAGATTTCCGACAATATCGTACTTAACCTCAATAACGGATGTTGAATTTCTAAAATTTAGGCACACTTCACCAGCCTTGTAGCGTCTTCCATTTAGATAACGCCAATGTTTATGTATAGTGAGTTGTGCTAAGGAACAATCGTCTAGGATTATATCCAACTGTTCTTCATCAGGGAATAGTAACATTGGGGTAGAGGCCCAGGCCATGGTGACTATTGAAGATCTAGATGTTATGCCTACAACAATGTAAAATAATGTTGAGAAAAAATGATATAAATGTAAGTACTAACAACAGACAACAACATGTGTTATTTCATATTCATGATAGAGATATAATTGTTTCATGCAAATACATAACATATTTTCTACATAGTTAACTGCAAATGAAGCAAACATAGTTAATCAAATACAAGCTGGCATTCATTGCACTAAGTTATTCATTGTATCTGTTAAACTAAAAAATAAATGTGTAGTCAGTAGTACGTAGTGAAATAAACATGGGGGTAGAGGCCCAGACCATGGTGAAATAAACTAAAAAACTAATTATACATTACATTTTTACTAAGTATCATCATCATCATCATCATCATCATCATCATCATCATCATCATCATCATCATCATCATCATCATCATCATCATCATCATCATCATCATCATCAACGTCAACATAATCATCATCTCCATTAGGGGCCAACCATCATCATCATCATCATCATCATCATCATCATCATCATCATCATCATCATCATCATCATCATCATCATCATCATCATCATCATCATCATCATCATCATCATCATCATCATAATCATCATCATCATCATCATCATCATCATCATCATCATCATCATCATCATCATCATCATCATCATCATCATCATCATCATCATCATCATCATCATCATCATCATCATCATCATCATCATCATCATCATCATCATCATCATCATCATCATCATCATCATCATCATCATCATCATCATCATCATCATCATCATCATCATCATCATCATCATCATCATCATCATCATCATCATCATCATCATCACCATCACCATCATCATCATCATCATCATCATCTGCATTAGGGGCCAACCATCATCATCATCATTATGGGACCCACCTCTAAGACCCCACAAAGATAACCAAACTATCCACACTAATCCTTACATTAGCATACAAATCCTTGAATCAAACATTCGATTACATAAAAATCACAAATAACTTTTTTGTCTAATTACATATTTGGAGAAAGCAACTAAAGATGTTTTCATTAGCCAACTATAGATGTAACCATTTTATATTTTGGCTTGTCAAGATTCATTATTAAGTTTGCCCTAAAATTACTTGAGCTACACCTAATCAAGTAAAAGTCGCCACACCAGGTTCTCGTTTCAATGACTCACTTTCCACATCTTAGGATCATCCAGAAACTCTAAGATAAGAAACAAACTTTGGTCTGCCTCAGAGTTGCTAAACATTAGCTAGGTAAGAGCATAAAGCCTCTCTAACTTATATACCTCATCTCAGGTGCATGGGATAGGTTAAATGCCATATATGTCAAACTAGGGCACCATGTAAGAGATACTAATGAAAGCTACCTCTATTAATCCCTTCCACATCAAGAGCACAAATTTTTACAACAATGTATCACATACAATCCATCTTATTTACTTAGCAACATAGAATTTAGGTTAGCATCTCATCTTGAAATCTTTCCTAAATTCTGGTGATCTAGCCTTCAAGGCCTAGATTCACACTCTGATATTTCTTCTAATACAAGGGCTATTAGAAGAAATCTCATTTCAATTCCCCAGTACGGACTTTGAGAGAAAATCACAGTGTTCAAGGCTCCTATCTAGATAAGTTAAGTTATAATGGATATTAAAGTGCATTTACTCACTTTAAGGAAAATATGAGGCAATTAAATGACATATATGTGATTTCATGTTCTAACCCAAGAATATGTGACTTAGGATTTCATAGATACATTTCTTTCAGATTAGAATATATAGACCCTATATATACATTTCCATCACATAAGTCAAATGAACTTATTACCAGTCAATAATTCACATATTATGCATAGTACTCTATTTTAACCAATATGCAGAATTTGAAATATGTAAATAATAAAAATGTGAACTGAATCTAGATAAATTCATATTCCTTCTTATCAAGAAGACTATAAAATCCATATGATTCATTTACAAGGTTCAATAGAAGAATGAAATCTAAGGTCAAACAAGGTAAACAGTCTTGTGCAATTATTGGAGTTTCTCAATTTCCATCACTTGTAGTTTAATGAGTAGAATTAAGTTTAGAGTTCAACAAGAGTTTTCAATTGAACCTACACCACCCACCTTAGGTGTGAAGCACCTAAAATTCGTAACCCAGCTACTACTAATTTTTGAATCAAGTTCTCACTTCAAGAAATCAGAACTTTCCTTCTCCTATTTGCTCAATAAACTAGAAGAAGAAGAAGTGAAGAAAAAGAATGAAAGAAGAGATTGATTTAGGATCTTTTGACCCAAATAAGTGGAGTCACAAGATCCATACATAGAATAGTATAGAAGTAAATAAACCTAGTAGGGATTGGTTAGCTATAGAGGATTTACCAACCTTGGAAAGAGAGAACCCAGAATTCTAAAATTTCAACTTCAGATTTCCCAAACCCTATAATCTCCTCTTCTCTCAAGAGTTTTGAAGCTCAAAAGTGCTGGACAGAAATGAGAGGTGCTTGGGTCATTTTAGTTCCATATATACCTATTGAGGTGCTTGGTACAATTAGTTATAATGAATTTTCAGCCTTTTTTTTTCCTCCAGAAAATTTGGTCGGCGGAGTGTTCCTGTTAAGTAACTCGATTGACGGAATATGTTAATATGACTTAGCATACTACAAATATTACGAAAATTTAGTATGTTTTGTATAATTGAGTTGAAAAGTAAAAGTAAAAATTTCAGACAATTCTTATTTTAAAATAAATTATGAAAAATCAAATATTGTAATGTTATATTTTAATTTGTATAGCAGGTCAGCTGAGTTACTCTTTGGGAAACTCAGCTTACTGACAAGGTTTAGAAGCTCATAAAATTCTTTAATTTTTTGGTAATATGTCTAACTGAGTTCTACAACATATATCTAAAATTCAAATTAATATGAGTTATGTACAAAATATGAAAAATCATTTATTATACTATTATACTTAACACCAAGTTCATAATCCTTTCTATTAAGGATTTCATGTGGCTAGGGTTTTCAACATATAACATAAATGCTTAATACTTTCAAACAATATATAAATCATAGATCAGGAATCCAATCAATACTTTACCTAATGAAGAAGAGAAATGAAATATATAATCAACTTTTAATGACTTCATGGGTGTTTTAAACTAGCATTATATGAGATTCGGGATTGGGTCCTTACAATCATCATCATCATCATCATCATCATCATCATCATCATCATCATCATCATCATCATCATCATCATCATCATCATCATCATCATCATCATCATCATCATCATCATCATCATCATCATCATCATCATCATCATCATCATCATCATCATCATCATCATCATCATCATCATCATCATCATCATCATCATCATCATCATCATCATCATCATCATCATCATCATCATCATCATCATCATCATCATCATCATCATCATCATCATCATCATCATCATCATCATCATCATCATCATCATTTTCGTCATCATCATCATCATCATCATCATCATCATCATCATCATCATCATCATCATCATCATCATCATCATCATCATCATCATCATCATCATCATCATCATCATCATCATCATCATCATCATCATCATCATCGTCATCATCGTCATCATCTCCATTAGGGACCAACCAACACAGATCTTTCTTTTCCATCATCATCATCATCATCATCATCATCATCATCATCATCATCATCATCATCATCATCATCATCATCATCATCATCATCATCATCATCATCATCATCATCATCATCATCATCATCATCATCATCATCATCATCATCATCATCATCATCATCATCATCATCATCATCATCATCATCATCATCATCATCATCATCATCATCATCATCATCATCATCATCATCATCATCATCATCATCATCATCATCATCATCATCATCATCATCATCATCATCATCATCATCATCATCATCATCATCATCATCATCATTATTTCATCATTCATATCTTAGGTTTTGTGTAAAATCAATTAGTCCAATTTATTCTTCCATTTTGTGTTAATTCATTCATCATTAACACTAATTAATCATTATTAATCAACTACACAGGCTTGAAGAACAATTATTGAACTAAGTTAAATCAATCACTAATAAGAGAGAAAGAAAGCAATATCAATTAATGGAATTCATTCATTCATCATTAACCTTTATTAATCAATATTAATCAACTACACATTCTTAGAGAAACTAAGTGCAAATATAATTAATTAAGTTCATTAATACATCATTAATCCTAATTAATCAATAGTAAAACTATATGGTGGCATCATTAATCCTAAGTTCAAATCTAGTACTAATTAACCACTCACCACACTGGTAGATCGAGCAGGCTGTGGTGACGGTGGCCGGAGGTGGAGTTGACCAGGCTAGAGGTGAAGGTGGCTGAAACTAGAGATGAAGCAGATGAGGTGCAGACGGTGGCCAGTGGCGGTGACTAGATCAGCTAAAGGTGGCTAGAGGAAGGCTCCTCTCTCTGCCTGGAGCAGGTGGTGGTGGTGAGCAGCTTCATGGTGGCGACTGGCGGTGCACGGAGGCAGTGAGCAGCCTCAAGCTCCTCGCGGCGGCAGGCGGCTGGTGAGCAAAGAGGGGGAGGAGGCGACAGAAAAAATTGCCAGAACTAGTTCAGTTTGCTCAGAGAATCAAGAATCAAATAGAGAAGGCTAGGGGAGGAGTCGATCTGGCTCACACGGGTGCTATCAAGTTAATTATCGACATCGGTTAATAAAATAATATGATGCCTAACAACAATAGATGTCGGTTATGAACCTAAACTGACACCTATTTGTAACTTTATACAAAAAAAATTGCACCGGGTCGGGGTGTTCGTCGTCACTTTCAACATATAATAACCGAAGTATTTCGACATATGCCGACAAATTTTTTTTATTCTTGAGTTACAATCATAGTTGTCGATTACCAACCTAACACCGTTGCTGATTAGACAAATGGGGGGAAAGTTTTTCGCGGGGACAATGCGTGAACACACAACCTCATCGGTTCTTCTGCAAAAATCGACGACAAATATAGGAATGAATTTTGCCTCACAAAGGATATTTAGTCATCAGTTCTTTGAGAAAAAACAGACGACCAATTAGTGGATAAAAACTTTTGCGGGTCTTGGCACAGAACATTTATCGTCGATTTTTTTAAAATTGATACCGAATTGAAATTTTGGAGGTAAATTTTTTCCATGAAAAATTGTATTTCGCGAGTGATTTTGGACGTCAATTTTTGTCAAAAAAGTGACGTTAAAGAAAAAGTGATACCCATATATTTTGTAAATCGGCCGACCTTCACATATAGGTGTCAGTTATCATTTTAAGCCGACGTCGTAGCATATTGACGTCGGTTTTTTCTTTCCAACCGATGACATCAAATGTGACGTTATACGTCATTTTTGTACTAGTGGAAGCTTTTTTCACCGGTGGTTTCGTGCTTCCGTTTGCTGGCACCCTGCTTCAGTCTCATGTCCCCTCCATGTTCTTCTTCTAGACGCAGACTCGTGCCTGAGGTGTTTTGAGGGGGGGGGTCCATTTTCCCTGTTGCTGGTTTAATGGCCACGAAGGGCGATGGTTAGGGGAGTTGACCAAGTGTTGGCTCCTGGGACTCCACAGTCTCTTCCAGTAGGACAGTGGTCGGAAGGGACGTGCGTTGTGTGTGCCATGGATAACTGAGGAAGGATTGGGGGTCGGGGTGAAGGGGAAAGACATGTTCACTGTAGATTTATCATGTGTCACAGTTAAAGTAACATACTTAGGTCATATGGTAATAATTTCTTGTTGGCTAAATGGACATCTATAAAATCCCTTTGTTTTGATTATGACAAACATTTCATTCCTATTTATCTGACGAGCTACTTGAGTGTGCAGGATGACAAAACTATAAGGGAAATTCAACAAGAAGTATTTATATTTTCATGCAAATGTAATCATTGTAAAAACTTGTACAGAAATATAATGTACAAGTACTTAGAATCGCATGTAAATCAAGCATTGGATTTTCCCTAGCTAAACACCTTAGTCATCCATTCAATAGGATCACCTATGCACACTCACACACATAATTAATGCCTAACTTGAAATCTTAAAACAGGATCTATCTCGGTCGACCAACTCCTCGACCGAGACACTCTCGGTCGACAAACTCCTCGACCGAGAAAGATCCAATGTAGCCGTTAGACACAACTGACAAGTTAGTTGGCAGTTGCAAATGAACGTTAATCCAGAGAGCCTGTCGGTCGACAAAACTTCGACCGAGTAGGTGTCTCGGTCGACCATTCCTCGACCGAGACGATCTCTGACAGAAACTGCAGAGTAAAGTAATTAGCCGTTGTTAAAGCAACAACTTTGTACCTAACGGCTAGTTAAGCACTTAGAAACCCCTAGAAGTTGTCTAGAACGTCCTTAAGCATACTTAGGCCATTCCTATAAATAGGACAAGCCATAGGACACTAGAATTCACTTCTTACACTTGATATACTTGAGAAAATACTTGAAGCCCTCTTGTGCAATCTGTGTGAACTGAGCTTTGTGATCAATTGGCCATTTTCCCTTTAGCTCAAGCTCGTCCTATAGGCTAGATTTTCCTAACCCTAGCAATCACAAGTCCATCATATTGGCTAGGAAAATCCAAATGCTTGATCTAGGGAAATCAAGCCTTGAGCTACAAGGATAAGTTGTATTTTCTTTTATTCCTTTCTTGTTCCTTGTATTACTTGTACTCTCCTTGCTACTCCAGGTAGGAGGCTGCGGATTGGAGAGGGTGAAGCTCTTCGTGGTGAAGAGGAAGACTTTGGACTACTTCAGAAGGTTGTCTTGACGGGAAGCTACTTCGGGAGGAAGGCTACTTCAAGGGGGAGCTTGAAGTTACTTCAAAGAAGGCTGCTTCGAGGTTGGCAAGACTACTTCTAGGTGAAGGCTGTCCAAAGGGTGCTTAGAAAGTATTGTAAATTTTATGTAACATCCTTGAGAGGTAATAAAATTTAGTACTTTCAAAATCCCGGTTGGGTAAGCAACCGGGTAGTGGACTGACTCCTTAGTATTTGCTAAGGTGGAACCACTCTAAACACCTGTGTTCCTCTTCTAAATCTTTACTTTGGTTGTTTGAGTTTAAATTACTTTAAAATCATTATAAAACTCTATTCACCCCCCCTCTAGAGGTTTTCAATTGGTATCAGAGCAGGGCTTCAAGGAACCTTAACACGGTCTTGAAGAAATGGGTGATGGAGTGCTCAACAACCTCAACATTGAAGGAACGCTCGTTGCTAGACCTCCGGCATTCGACGGGACAAACTATCAATACTGGAAGAGAAGGATGCAATTCTACTTCCAAGGAATCAACTGGGATCTTTGGAGAATGGTATCTACACCATACACACTCCCACAAGACGATTTTGCAGTATGGGATGCTAATACGGTAAAAATGGCCCAAATGAATGCAAAGGCAGTAAGCATTTTATATTGTTCCATTTCAGTAGGTGAATTTAATAGAGTATCAAACTGTGATACCGCATATGACATTTGGCATAGATTATCTATAACATATTAAGGTATTTTTCAAGTTAAAAACTCTAAAGTTAGTTTGCTTAAAACCAAGTTTGAACATTTTCGTATGGATCCAAACGAAACTATTAGCGAAATGTATTCAAAATTTTCTACTATTGTTAATGGTTTGAGTGCTTTAGGGAAACCTGTTCCTGAGGAAGATCAGGTATCAAAAATACTTCGATCTCTTCCTCCAAAGTACAAACCAAAGGTGACAGCTATTGCAGAAGCAAACGACCTCACTCGCCTCAAAATGGAGCAGCTCATCGGAAACTTAGAAGCTCATGAGGCAGACCTAGAAGAGGAAGAAAGAAGAGAACATGAACATCAACGTGGGCCAAAGAAAGACGTGGCTCTCAAAGCATCAAAAGCTCTCTCACAAGAGAGTGAGGAATCTAGTGAAGAAGAAGGAGAAGAAGCATTGATAGTCAACGGTAAGAAATATAGAAGGTTTAAATCTAATAAAAATTCTAGTTCTTCTTCCACTCCCAGGTGCTTCGAATGTGGAAAGAAAGGACATTTCAAAAATGAATGTCCCAAAGCTAAGAAGGGAAAGAAAAGCTCACATAAGAAGAAAGAAAAAGCTTATAAAGCGGCATGGGATGAAACGAGTGAAAGTGAAAGCGGAGAAGATAAAGTAGAATGTCTAATGGCAAGAGAAGATGAACAATCTCAAGAGGTAAGCCTAGTTGATCTTCCTAAAGAAGAGTTAGTAGCTAGCTTACAAGAAACTCATGATAAGTATGTTGATGCCAAGAAGAAACTAAAAAGGGCTATAAAATCAAACAATGAGCTCAGTGCCAAAATAGATGAACTTTCTTCTGAAAAGAATAACATTGATCTTGAAAATGTATCTTTAAAAACATCTTTAGATGATTGCACTAGAAAGTTACTTACTTTGGAAACTAATGTTGATCTTCTATCAAAAGAAAAGACTGATTTGTTAGCTAAACTACAAGCTTTTCAAACTCAACCTATCTTGTGCAATCATTCGGACTATGACAATATTGTAAAAGAAAAGGATTCATTGCTTTCTGATTTAGACCAGGCAAGAAAAGATATACATAAGAAAATGAATGACATTGCTCAGTTGCAAAGAGAACTTTATGAGTTAAGAAGAAAAGATATTCTTGATAACATATTAAAGAGTGGTACTACCTTCAATGGGAGAAAAGGTTTGGGATATGTTCCAAAGAAAAACCAAACCAAAAAGACCCAAACTATGTTTGTACCCAAAAACACAATGGCTAGAAAGAGAAATGAAGTTGATTCTATTACTTGTCATTTCTGTTTACGTCTTGGACATTACTGTTTATCATGCCCCTACAAGACTAAGAAGTCCAACTTAGTTTGGACCCCAAGACCCGAAACTTAGAATAATGGAATGTAGTTGAGATATGACAAAATACTTAATTTTTGCAATTTATATTGTCCTATCTCAACAAACGATGCTATGCTTATTGGTATTATTTTTTCTGCATTGCTGTACTAAAACAGAAACTTCGTCGGTCGAAGTACTGTCGACCGAGCTCTGGGTCGGTCGAAGTATTGTCGACCGACTGGATGTCTTTAACAAATCGAAAATCTTCCAGTACTCATTTCGGTCGAAAATTGGTCAACCGAAAAATTTTCTGTTCTTTTTGATTGTAATACAGTAACCTGCTCGATCGACAAATTGTCGACCGAGAATTATATCGGTCGAACAATTGTCGACCGACTGGTTTTCTGTATCAGAACTTTTATACACATATGCATTTTAAAAGTTTCTAACCTTATCGGACCATCACATGGGTACCAAAATCTAAATTCTAATGCAGGAATGGGTAGTTGATAGTGGCTGCTCCAAACATATGACCGGGAACAAGGACGCCTTTCAAACCTTTGAAGAAAAGAAAAGTGGAACGGTTACCTTTGGAGACAATGGTAAGGGAAAAATCGTTGGAATAGGTAATGTTGGAACAAATCTAGAAATTAAAAATGTTCTACTTGTTGATGGATTGCATCATAATTTAATAAGTGTGAGTCAACTATGTGATAGTGGTTATGATGTGTTATTTAACAAAACCTGCTGCAAGTTATTGATACAAAACACTACAAATGTTGTTTATGAAGGAAATAGAGTTGGAAATCTTTATATTCTCAAACCAAACTCTATGAAATCAGTAGTAGGTAAATGCTTGCTTGCAAATGAAAATACCTTACAATTATGGCATAAAAAGCTTGGTCATGCTAGTTCACATACTATTAAAAAGTTGGTGAAATATGATCTTGTTCGTGGATTACCTGCTTTGTCTTTTGATCAAGTTGCAAATTGTGAACCCTGCACAATGGGAAAGCAAACCAAAACATCCTTTAAATCAAAACATGTGCTTAGCACCAGTAGATCCTTAGAATTAATTCATATGGACTTATTTGGACCAATGAGGACACAATCTATTGGTGGTAAACGATATTGTTTTGTTATTGTTGATGATTATAGTAGATTTACATGGGTACATTTTATTGCAACTAAAGATGATACTATTCATGTCTTTATGCAATTTTGTTCTAAGATTGAAAATCTTTTACAACATAAAATATGTACCATTAGAAGTGATCATGGTGGCGAATTTGAAAATCATACATTTGAGACCTTTTGTACATCTCAAGGGTATACTCATAATTTTTCTGCTCCACGTACCCCACAACAAAATGGTATAGTAGAACGGAAAAATCGATCCCTACAAGAAATGGCTAGGACCATGATGCTTGAACACAACACACCTAAAACCTTTTGGGCTGAAGCCGTAAACACTGCTTGTTATGTGCTTAATAGAGTAACTGTTCACTCTCATTTGAAGAAAACTCCATATGAAATACTACACTCTAAGAAACCTAGAATTGACTACTTTCATACTTTTGGCTCAACATGCTACATTTTAAATACCAAAGATGATAGAGACAAGTTTGATTCTAAATCACACAAAGCATTCTTCTTGGGATATTCCACTTCTAGCAAAGCCTTTAGAATATATAACACTATATCTAGAAAAGTTGAGGAATCCATTCATATTTCTTTTCATGAAGAATCAAAATCTGAAAATCTAGATATCATTGATCTCACTAATCAATTTGAAAATACAACCATTTCTAATGATAGTGAGAAAATTCCTATATCCGAACCCCAAGTTGAAACACAACCTACACCTAGGCTTATCAAGGATCATCCCCACGAACAAATTATTGGAGATCCAAATGATAAAGTCAAAACTCGGTCTTCCTTCAAAGATGTTGCAAACATGGCTTTTGTTTCTATCATTGAACCTAAGAAAATATCCGAAGCTCTTAAGGATGATTACTGGATAATAGCCATGCAAGAAGAATTAAATCAATTCACTAAAAACGATGTATGGGATTTAGTTCCTAAACCACAAGACAAAACTATCATAGGAACTAAATGGGTGTTTAGGAATAAGCTCAATGAAGCAGGAGAAGTCATAAGGAATAAAGCTCGATTAGTAGCACAAGGATACAATCAACAAGAAGGAATAGATTTTGATGAAACATATGCACCCATCGCTAGACTTGAAGCTATTAGGATGTTACTAGCTATTGATGCCCATAAAAACATTAAGCTATATCAAATGGATGTCAAAAGTGCATTTCTAAATGGCATCATACAAGAAGAAGTTTATGTTGATCAACCACCTGGATTTGAAATACCTGAAAAGGATAACCATGTTTATAAACTTAAAAAGGCACTTTATGGTCTAAAACAAGCACCCAGGAATTGGTATGAACGGCTCAAGACATATCTTTTTGATAATGGTTTTTCTATTGGAAATTCAGATTCTACTTTATTCTTCAAAACATATGCATCTGATTTTCTAGTTGTGCAAATATATGTTGATGATATTATTTTTGGAGCCTCTAATGATTCATTATGCACACAATTCAGTGACATTATGCAAAAAGAATTTGAAATGAGCCTTATGGGTGAATTAACATTCTTTCTTGGTTTTCAAATTAAGCAAACACCTGCAGGAATTTTCATAAGCCAAGAAAAATACACTAAAGAACTTTTAAAACGCTTTGGGATGGATCAATGCAAACATGCTACTACTCCTATGGCTACATCTATCAAAATTTATAAGGATGAAAATGGGGAACCTATTGATGATTCCTTATATAGAGCCATGATTGGTAGTTTGCTATATTTAACCGCTTCTCGACCGGACATTATGTTTTCCGTTGGTCTTTGTGCTCGATTTCAATCCCAACCTATGCAATCTCATTTTCTTGCGGTTAAACGCATTCTTCGATATCTAGCCGGCACTACTTGTTTTGGTTTATGGTATCCAAAAGGACAATCCTTGGATTTTAAAGCATATACTGATGCGGATTATGCTGGTTGTCGACTTGATCGCAAAAGTACTAGTGGTGGATGTTTCTTATTAGGAAGAGCCTTAGTATCTTGGTTTAGTAAGAAACAAAATACGGTTGCCCTATCTACAACTGAAGCTGAATATATGGCAGCCGGGTCTTGTTGTGCTCAAGTGCTTTATATGCAACAGGTTTTAAGCGATTATGGTTTTAATCTTTCATCTACACCTATTTTTTGTGATAACACAAGCGCCATAAACTTAGCACATAATCCTATTTTACACAGCCGGGCAAAACACATTGAAATCCGTCATCATTTCTTAAGGGATCACATCTCAAAGAATCATGTTACTCTTCATCATGTTGATACGGAAAATCAATTGGCTGATATCTTTACAAAACCGCTTCCATTAGATCAATTTAACAACATTAGGAAGCAACTGCTTATTACTCCTTTGGAAGATGTTTTCTTTGATATCTACGGTTCTTAACACGAATACTTGTTTACATTGTATCATTTTGGCTTATCAATGGACATATTTTTTTTTTGATTTGATGGGATATCTAATTAAGGGGGAGCTTTTATTAAAACGGTTATCTTTTTGAAATGACAAAGGGGGAGAGATATATACACCTATATCTTAGTATTTATGACAGGTTCAATCAATGAGTTTCATAAATATACTCTTGGCTTTACATTGAAAATTGCTATATTCCCATACGAACTGGATTTCTTGTTCCATAATTCATTGGGAATAATTAGCACACATTTTATAAACAAGAGGAAAAGTTACAAATGGAAATCTAAAGGTATGACATTTATATGTTTTATATTTCATTTATTTATATTTTGGAAATGTTTGTCATCTTCAAAAAGGGGGAGATTGTTGGCTAAATGGACATCTATAAAATCCCTTTGTTTTGATTATGACAAACATTTCATTCCTATTTATCTGACGAGCTACTTGAGTGTGCAGGATGACAAAACTATAAGGGAAATTCAACAAGAAGTATTTATATTTTCATGCAAATGTAATCATTGTAAAAACTTGTACAGAAATATAATGTACAAGTACTTAGAATCGCATGTAAATCAAGCATTGGATTTTCCCTAGCTAAACACCTTAGTTATCCATTCAATAGGATCACCTATGCACACTCACACACATAATTAATGCCTAACTTGAAATCTTAAAACAGGATCTATCTCGGTCGACCAACTCCTCGACCGAGACACTCTCGGTCGACAAACTCCTCGACCGAGAAAGATCCAATGTAGTCGTTAGACACAACTGACAAGTTAGTTGGCAGTTGCAAATGAACGTTAATCCAGAGAGCCTGTCGGTCGACAAAACTTCGACCGAGTAGGTGTCTCGGTCGACCATTCCTCGACCGAGACGATCTCTGACAGAAACTGCAGAGTAAAGTAATTAGCCGTTGTTAAAGCAACAACTTTGTACCTAACGGCTAGTTAAGCACTTAGAAACCCCTAGAAGTTGTCTAGAACGTCCTTAAGCATACTTAGGCCATTCCTATAAATAGGACAAGCCATAGGACACTAGAATTCACTTCTTACACTTGATATACTTGAGAAAATACTTGAAGCCCTCTTGTGCAATCTGTGTGAACTGAGCTTTGTGATCAATTGGCCATTTTCCCTTTAGCTCAAGCTCGTCCTATAGGCTAGATTTTCCTAACCCTAGCAATCACAAGTCCATCATATTGGCTAGGAAAATCCAAACGCTTGATCTAGGGAAATCAAGCCTTGAGCTACAAGGATAAGTTGTATTTTCTTTTATTCCTTTCTTGTTCCTTGTATTACTTGTACTCTCCTTGCTACTCCAGGTAGGAGGCTGCAGATTGGAGAGGGTGAAGCTCTTCGTGGTGAAGAGGAAGACTTTGGACTAC
This sequence comes from Alisma plantago-aquatica, assembly GCA_963693085.1. NCBI lineage: Eukaryota > Viridiplantae > Streptophyta > Magnoliopsida > Alismatales > Alismataceae > Alisma > Alisma plantago-aquatica. The sequence goes on from OY856409.1 coordinate 1,428,435,313, forward strand.
TTCAGAAGGCTGTCTTGACGGGAAGCTACTTCGGGAGGAACGCTACTTCAAGGGGGAGCTTGAAGTTACTTCAAAGAAGGCTGCTTCGAGGTTGGCAAGACTACTTCTAGGTGAAGGCTGTCCAAAGGGTGCTTAGAAAGTATTGTAAATTTTATGTAACATCCTTGAGAGGTAATAAAATTTAGTACTTTCAAAATCCCGGTTGGGTAAGCAACCGGGTAGTGGACTGACTCCTTAGTATTTGCTAAGGTGGAACCACTCTAAACACCTGTGTTCCTCTTCTAAATCTTTACTTTGGTTGTTTGAGTTTAAATTACTTTAAAATCATTATAAAACTCTATTCACCCCCCTCTAGAGGTTTTCATTTCTAAGGCAAGTTTTAATATATCTAATTTACAATTGTACCCCTATCATGTTGTAAGTTGAAGATTTGTAACCAAGGGCATTTTAGTATTTCTGTTTTAGGTTTATTCAATTCGGGGAAACTGAATAGAAGGGAGTTATCAAATTTTTGATTCAACAGTGCTAGATAATCAATATCTTTTGATTGGTATGTCAAATGCGGTCGAGTAGTATATGATTTTTGATCAAATTTTCGATATCTAGCCAACGAACTAGGTTATGAGTCATGATTTTGACTCTGGTTTATCAGATTTCAAAACTTACCCTAATTAGGGTTTACAATGTAATGATGAGGGTTTTGGGTTATAATGACAGGAAAATATTAAGGCCCTGAAGTCAAGAACTTAGGAGCGAGTGTTTCTACTAAATTAGGGAAGTGGTCCATGCCTTGGGTTTTAATGTACTACATTCATACAGTTTTGCTCCTTCAATCATGTTTAAAGTTTATATTACATATGCTGGCATGTGAGTATCTAAATGTTTTAGGAGGTATTAATATATGCACATCTTATTAACATTTACTGCTTAAATATTCATGTTAAGATCATATCAGTTAAAAGAGCATACCTCTTCATGTTTAAGATAAATAACATGACCGTGGGTGAAAACATAGGTAAGATAAATAATTAGTCCCTACTCACGAATGTTTTTATGGAAGGTTGGTGCCTTATGAGTCCCCTTCATTTTCTTGTGTTCAAGCCCAATCTTGTTCACTTTCAGTGTGCTCAGATGACTGTTCACTTTCAGTGTGTTTGGTATGTTATGTTCATGTTCACTTTCAGTGTGTTCAGATGATTGTTCACTTTCAGTGTGTTCGGTATGTTATGGTTCATTAAGTAGGTGCCCTAATAAGAATGTTTATTCAATCTATGAATGTATCCCTAAGACATATTTAATGTTTATGCTAGTTACAATAGTTTTAAGATCATTTAAGTTATGTTCATTTACTCGTATCAAACCCAACCACTTATAATAGTTTTGTCAAATGCATGGCTATGTGTGGATGAACATAGGTGGAGGACAACACCAGCAGTAGCCGTAACATCAGTAGAAGTGGGAGGTGCAGTTCGTGAAGCTTTCAGATCCTAACCTGGTTGGTTGCCATTCTAGAGTGTTCCTCTAGTTTATATTTACATTCATTCCATGTTAGGACTTTCTTTCATGTTCTTAAGATGTTGGACATTCTATTTCTTCTCTTATGCATGTATTAAGACACTACAAGTGGATGTTTTAAATTTCTATGGACCTTGCTTAATTCATGATACTATGTCACGATTTTGTCATGATCTCCTATGAATGAAAATGTTTCCGTCATGCTTGGATTGTGTATGTTATGAAGGTTGTGACAATAACTTACTTTTGATGTGTTGAAACTTGATATATCTTCTAATTGTCACTTGATACATGTTTGATGAAACCTTGAGATTCTTTGAGAAATAATGGATTTGCTTAGATTTTTAGTGATTGATATACATATATTCTTTAAATTTCATATTCTTTGTATGGATATCTCTCACATCTACTAGTAGATAGAAAGTAACTTGCTTATATTTGATATGACATAGTAGTTTGTTCAATAAGTGGTAGTATTAAACCTTCAAGAAAGTGGTAACCGCCTATGTTTATTGACTTGCATATTCTTTCTTGGATATATCTCTATGTCTACTTGTGCCATTATTTTAAGTTATTTAACTTTGTTATGTCATGGATACTACTACTAGTTTTTTCAACCTTTGGTAATATGTTTAAAAGTAGTACTACTAGTTTGTTTTAAGCAAGTGGTATTCACATATTATATGACACATCTTGTTTTTCATACTCAAACTTGCCCCTTGATTGACTTTTAAATTGGTTTGAGCTACTATCTTGTATAATATTGATGATACTTGCCAACATTGCATCTAAGCTTGTCCAACAAGTTTCATGTTTCAATTCATGCTTTGATTTGCCTATCTCAATTGTTTGAATAAGACCTTTGTTTTTTCTCCTATACCTCTCCAACCCCACTTTTCGATATGATGAATGGGGAGAAGACACATCTTCTTATGCAAGAGGGAGAAGACATATGTTGTTTGTTGAAATATATGGGATAAGAACATATATGTCGAGAAGATATAGTTGTTATTAATGTTATGAAGCTATGCAAGAGATATACTATAAATTAAGGGGGGGCTTATGAAATCAATTATTGGAAACCCCTAATCACTATTAAGGTATGATTTTACTTGAACTCTTTCATTACATGTATGAAATGGTTTGTCATCTTCAAAAAAGGGGATAATGACTCAAGAATCTAAATAACGAAATCCCTTATATTGATGATGACTAAATTGTTTCAATTATTTGTGTATAGTTCTTCTATTTGAGTGATTTGAGACTATAGAAGAACCCTGGTTTCAAGAGATCAAGTCACATATAAACAAATATCAATATAAAATAATAGATACTCCTTAGATATTTGGTGTAAATCACTTGTAACGACTATATATTAGTAACATACTTAATTTGAATGGATGAACATGGCACTTGAAAGAAATTAGAAACACAAAACACGAAGTGTGATCAATTGAGTTTCCTAGGGTAAATCTCGGCCGCCATTACTTCTAATTGGCTTCCAGAACCTTTTTTCTGACCCATATTTTTTCTAATAAGAATCTTGGCTGACCACCCTTTTTGCTAGAAAGACAACCAAGTTTCTTGCAAAAAAACCCAAACCCAAAAATTTGTCATTGATGTGCAATAGTTCTTGGAGTGAGAGAAAAAGTGCAGTGCATTTGTTGGACTCTCTTGAAAATAGATAGAGTTCATCCTAAGTGATTATACCAGCTATGGGCATCCTCAACTATAAATAGGACATATTGGGCTTTGTTACATGGATATATGAGCGCTAAAAAGGCCCATATATTGGTTGAGAGAGGTGTTACTCGAAGAGCTGACATCCACTCTCATGATCTTAATCACTTTATTCATCCTTTAGAGTGAATAGGATATTGTAAGAGAGCTAGTCCTACATGTATATCTTGTGTGGATATCACTTATATACCTCCCAATATCTCTCTCACTAGAAGTGTGATTATTTGTCTTAGAAAAGAGTCATTGGAAAATGAAGACTACCCTCGGTGAAGAAACAATCTCTTGGAAAAGAGAAGTTTGAAGGAGTGTCCTTAGAGCAAGGGAATGGATCCTTTCATGGACAAAGCTTCTCCTTAGTGAAGGTGAAGTCAAAGGTTGGAGATCTTTGTCAATAATGAGTAAGTCCTTGGTAAATATTGAAGAATCTTGGTGAATGGATATGTAAGTCTTCTGTAAAGTTTTTGTCTCCCTTGTCCGGACAAGGGAAGCTAAAGACTTTGATCTAGAGAAAGGATGGTGTCCTTGTATAATTCTTATAGTAGAATATAAGGAGTGACTCAATGTTGAAAATCCTAGATATTGAACCCTCCAGTAGCATAGCTACATCCTTTAAAAAAGAACCACTATAAATATGGCCTTCACTTATGGATTTTTTTATCTATATCTCCCTTAGTTTTGGCACTTGTATTATTATTGTGGGATATATTTTGAAGGTCTAATTAATTTTTTTTACGTGGTTGTATCTCAATTAACCCTCCTCTTGAGTCTATCTAGAGCCTATAAATTGTTAAAATCAAGTGTTTGTATATAATGGCACTAAATTGGAGTTGCAAGGAAGACAAAGATCAAATTAAATTTAGAAATTAGTGTAAATCATGGAAAGATTGGAATATACTTAGATAATGAGTTCATGGATCTTGGTTGGGTTATAAACAAGTTTAAGTTCTTAGTTTAGCACTTGGCATTAATCTCCCCATGGAAGATTGGTTAGTTAGTTGACTTGTCAATAGGGATGGGCCTAGTCCTGGCTACTAGTGTTGAACTACCACTGCTGAGGTTAGACACAAGTAGTAAGATTAGATCATCTTAGGCTTGGTCAATCAATCTTAGCTTGGATGGACTGAATAGTATCGGCTATACAAACAACTAGAAATTACTAACTACTAAGAGTTAAACATCTTAGAATGGGGGTTTATCAGGCTCACTGCCAACCATTAGTCAATTAACTAAGGGTTTATTGGATGACAAATTAGTGGTAGGCAGAGAAACTCACAATTACTTACAAGATATTTGATAAATTTTTGCTTTAACAAAACCTAATAATTAAACTTGAGGTCTAAGTTAATATTAACCCACATTACATCCTCCAACATCCAAAATCACATGGGCTTACTTTGTGAGAAAAAGAGGAAACACAAAAATAACTAATAACAAACAATAAATGCATGTTGGCTTAATCTAGAGTATTGTGATAAACTTTGATTTTTGATACATGGAAAAAATCAGTTATGAGAAAATATATTGGTTCTCCTATCTCCCATATTTTCTTATTTCCCTTGTAGGGTTGGACCTATGTACATGTAGGATACAATGGGTTGTTGGAAGGATAAATTTGATATTTTATCCCAAACTAGGTAGTGGTGAGGTACGGTTAGAGTCCAATAAGTGTTTTACCCCTTGAACAAAATATGTGGAAAGATAATCTTGTTTGGTCGTTGTAAAACTATAAAATGGAAAATATAATTTAGATTCACCACCTTATATTGTGAGGAAAACAAGAAAAGTTGTAGATGAGCATTTAAAAAAAAAAGAGAAAGACAAAATATACTAAAAATTGGCTCCACCAGAGGGCAGATAAGATGAGAAAGTTGTGTCCTTTGATACTAGGTATGAAAATCCTATTATGATTGGGGAAGTTGTTGACTACCCATGCATCAACCAAAAATCAATATTGCAAATGTGTAATATTTAGTCCACTACAAAATGGTTCCCTTCAAATTTTTGGGTTAAGAAAATAAAACAAGTGTGAAACATAATTAGAGGTTTGTGAGTCATCTGGGACTTAAGGTGGCCAAAGAACTTATTATCATCAGCCCTAAGGAATCTAGTGGATTAATGATCACAATCACGATTGCCTCCAGACAGTAGAGATCTGTCGTGGGTAAAAGGGATGAGATGTGGGAAATAGAGAGGTACAATAGACATATTTTTGGTAGATAAAAAAAGATCTATATGTGTGTGGTTAATTCTCTTATTATTATCCTATTACATGATTTGATTAAGATGCATTAAAGAAATCTTCAATCATGAGAAAGTTGTAATATCTTAAGAAATCAAGTTCACATGATAGGAAATATTGATCAAATAAGCATGGAAATACATTGTGAGTAGATCAAAATGAATAATATAAATAGATAAGCATGGCAAGATATAGTTAAACAATCATGATCAAGATGAAATATGTCACTAAATAATCATGGAAACGTCAAAATCTATTTTGGATCAATGTTGTTTGACAAATTATGTTGTTAAAGAGGCTAAATAATCATGAGCAAGAAAGATCAAGTTTTCCTAACATGAGCATGTTTTTTATGCTGAAAATGTATATGGATGAGCAGTTAAGTGAGTTTCCCTAACATGAGAAGTTGTAAAAACATGGACAAGTAGATAAACAATTAAATCATGCATGAACTTCATCAAAATCTTCTATATATATGAGCAATTATGCAAGTTGTCAGATATAACAAGAAAAATAGATAACAGTTAAGCATGCAAGATATTGATCTATATGTAGTAGATATATAAAAAAATTAATCTATGAGAACTAGATCTAGAGGCCCTCTCTTCCTCCTTATTATTTCTATAGCCTCCCATGTTTTCATAATTGTCATTCTATAATAAGCATCTTCTAGACAAGTGTGGCGTTGGAATAAATTCAGGATAGTGTAGTTCACTCTTTGGCTTCATGATTGTTAAAAGGGGTGAAGGTTGATAATGGATATGGGGAATCTCTTAAAAAGGGTGAAGGTTGACGATGTATATGAGGGATCTATAGTTTTTTTGAGGGTAGGAGGCTTAACCTTGAGAAAATGTATTTTGTAAACTAAACCACCATTAAAATGGGAACATGGAATAAAATCTAGAAAAATGTATCATGGGCCCACAAATACTTTATTTCTATGGGGTGAGGTCAGATGTGAAGTATTGTATTCTACCACATGGCACCCTGGTAGAATAACACTATCTGTCAAGGTATCCCTAAGAAGAAAAGTTCATATTTTCCCTATCAATTTTTTTACTTTCTAGAAATTTATGAATACATCTTGGGTTGGAAATATGATTTTTATAGTGAGATTGTATATTTGACAAATTAAACTTAAACTTAAAAAAAAGGAAGGAAGAGAGATGCAAAAACTTGTAGAACATGTCTTCAATATTTTTGTTTAAAATAAAAATAAAAAGGTAAGATATGTTAACGTTGAGATTACAAAGAGGATATGTATTTGAGAATTGGATATCATCACATTAAAATAATGATGTTTCTTTTCAAGGAGAGAAAAGGTAATTAAATTTCCAGTTGGGAATGAGGTTGAATATTCTATTAATTGAAAATACAATTGGACAATTATTGGATAAGGCTTGTGAAAAGCTCTATTGAAGGTCAGATTTTATTAAATCTAGGGAAAGGATGTATTATATATGCAATTTTAAATGTGTAAACTGGGGTGCAAAAATAAATAAAAATATTGGTGAAAAAATATGGGAAAATGTGGGAATTTTTTATTATTAAACGTAGAGTCAATCTAATAATGATCATTGATTGAGTGACCAAAATTGGGGTCCCAATAGTTTTTCCCTCAAGACAAGGTTTGAGGTATGAGTGAGAACCACATGTGTGATCCAAGTTTTACCCCCATTTTTGTTCATGAAGGGATGAAAGGTGGGACTTTTTTAGGAATATTATTTTTACCATGAGTATGAACGTAATAGATCACTAAACTATATGCTTTTGAAAAGATTTTTGTCTCAAAAATCTTCCAATTAGATTATGGATTGCATTATGTCAACCATGAAGACCTGATGGATGATATGATGATTGGTTCAATTCATAATTACATTCATAACCCTACAAGGTAACATGTGAAGTTTCCTATGGATGATAGGGATTTTGAAATGTAAAGTATTAATTAGGGAATGTGCTTCAATGATGAGATGAAGATGTGAAGTGCCTACTTAGGGATAGGGATTACATGAAAATGGAATACTTGCTCGGGATAGGATTTAACTGAAAATGAGTCACCTACTTAGGGTATGGAATTAATGTAAATGAGGTACTTAGTCAGGTAGGGTTCAAAGGGAAATGGATTTCCTAGTTAGGGTAGAGCTTAGAAATAGAAATGAAAGTACACGGGTATATCCTACTCAGTGTATATCTTGGATACAACAAATGAAAATGCATGTCTTATACACTTAGGGTAGGGCTTGGAAAAGTGAAAACATGTTTACCTACCTATGGTAGGGATTGTGAAATAGTGCTTATGTGGGATAGAGATTCATGATTTAGATGGTTTAATTTAGGATCTTGATCTAAGATCCTTATGAGGGACCTACTTGATGTAGGGTTTTGAAGATGTAAGAACACAATCCATTTTAAGGTGTTGGTCTAGGACCCTAGATGAGGAAATTATGATGCCTACACAAGTAGGGCTTTGCATTTCAAATGACTTGGGTCAATCTTGATAATAGTTTGGTTGTGACATTAAAAAATATTGGGGTGACTGATCCTGATCATGATCAACTTATAGTATTCTAGGAGTGTGGACCATGATTCATGATTTAGCATTCGATAGGTTTTTAAGCCTTAAGGATTATCATAGATTTATCATCCTGGTAATAGTAAATTTTGAAACTTTGAGGCGAGATCTACAAAATTTTCTATTTTTATACTATTTTACTTATGTTTTCGAGTAGTAAGTTATTTATACAAATTTTGATAGAATTATAGAAAAAAAGTAGGCATGTGTTTGTAAATTTTGAAGAAAAATTTCTTTCCAAAGGGGAAATATGAGGAAAAGACCAAAAAAAACCTCCTTATCCATGATTCACTATTGTGACTGAAAAAATTTATGTTTCTAAGCAAGCTGAAATAGCAAGATCAATGGGATTAAGATCTTGGAGCGATAATTCTTTCTACTGACATTATTGTGGGAAGATATTGTTGTTTGGAATGAACTTCACGAGCACAAGATAGACCTTTGAGGGTGGTGAATCCAGACATTTTTGATGACTCTGTGATTTTCATACTTTGGTTTTCTTTGAGAAGGTATTCTCCCATTTTTAGCCCTCAATCCATTATATTTGGCCTTATGTGACATATTTGATAATTGTCTTCCCAACATTCTTCAAATTTAGAGTTTGAAGATGAACACACTTGCATCTAATTTGTGATACATTTGTTTTTACTATATTGTCATTTTCTAGTTGTCAACACCAGACTATGATGATTCAACTTGTGTTGGAAAGCTTATGTCTTATGTCTTTATATGAAAGTGTATAGATGGTGTATCGTGATGAACAACATATCTAGAATTAGGTGATATCCCATAGGAGGATCTCTTCATTGAGGTGAAGGAGATTTCTAATGAGGGCTTGGGATTTGAGACTTATCCCATATGAGCCCTAAATCTTTTTCATTGATTGTAATTTCTATTCGAAAAGGAAAATTTTAAAATCTTTTGTAGGAAGTCATCATGTTGTTGTATACATGAATCATGGAGAGATACTTCTTAGTAATTATTTTTTCTTGGGATGAGTCCACTACGTCTAAAATTTCAAAGTGGGGGACGATGTCTAGATGATGGTGTATAACTTTTAGATTTTTATCCTTATGTTATTTCCTTTTATTTTTACTCTGAATTTGTATTTGGTAATTTTTTGGCGATTTTGACTTTTTATTTGTAATTTTCCTTACTTGTATGGACTCAAGGTTCTAAGATCTTGTTGAGGGAGATGTGGCATTTTTACACACTTTGGATGTTGATTGAGATGGTGCTTATGAAGGAGAACATTTTTCAGAGATATTTGTAGCTATGGGATCATACCTAGGAACTATATTGTCCCATTCTGTGAGCAGTTTTGTGTGGAGACCAACACATTTCTTCCCATTTAATGAGCTATCCATCACCATGAGTGATTTTACTAGGATTACATGGTCAACTATTGCAGACATCATGATCAAGATCATGCTAAAGAGAAAATCCTAGAGATGTGTTTGTTTTCATCATCTTTTAGGGATAAACTTCCATAATGAGGTCAAGTACACTTAGTTGTGCCAAGTTTCCTTTAGGAATGTGAAATGGAAGGCTTTGAAAAAACCTAAGTTTGCCACTCGACACGTGATGGTGTTTATTTTCTTCCTAATTTATGGTTGGCTCTTCGCCAACAATGTGTCAATTCATGGTGAAATTGGCTAGTTCTCCTTTTCGATAGGTATGGATGTCGTCTCATCATTTGATTAGGTTGGAGGTGTACATGTATGCCTACTACTATGTTGAGGATATGTGTGTGGGAAACTCTAGTGTGAGTAAGTTCATGCATCCCTTCAAGAGTTATCGAGGTTTTGTTGGCTTTCTTGAGGTATTTCTTATATATGATGTAATTACATAATTTTTCGTTGCTCATTGATGCTTTGTTACCAGTTTCACTAATCTTGCTTTGCAACTTTGGGGGTTTGAGTTTTCTAGCTTGGTAGATAGTAACATAGAGTGATCCAAGGCAACTTGAGTACTCTTTTACATATATGCCATTACATCTATTCACACAACATTTGGTCCTTGCACATTCAATGTAAAGAATATGTAGTAGATCTCTATTTGGGAGGTATGGATTCCACTTTTCACATTGTAGTTCATATTTCATGTGGTTTAGTTTATCCTCTACTTTTTTTCATTTTCTAGGTTAGTTTTAGGATCCTTGTTAGATTTTAGACCAGTTCAATGAGTACTAACTTTGCTGACCTCTTCCACTCCTCAAACATGGATGCATGTCAAATCAAGTTCAAGTCCTTTCTTGGGAGTGTGTTTTACATGGGTGGTTCTTCTTCTTGATAGTGGGTGAGAGGTTGGTGCATCCACCATCTGATCCTCCTATGAATTGACACATCCTGGTGCTAGATTGATTACTCGACTTGGAGGCTCATGGGTGGCTATGTGATGATACATGCAACATACTTGTAGTGATTCTACTAGTTTGGTTAGAAACTAGTGTTCTCTTTTGAAGATCATCTGTTCTGGCACATCCTCCATTGGTAATTTTTTTCTTTTAATACATTACTTTATATAATAGCTTGATTTGATATTACAATTTTCTTATGCAAATGATAGAGTATGTTTTCATTAATTAGAAAAATGACATCAGTTGTGAGTCGTGACTTCCTCATCCTTGTCATGGTAAGTGTTATTAGATGACTTCCTTACCCCTACTTAGGCCTCACAGAGAGGTGACTCATGGTTTTTGACTTTCCATGGTTATGAACTTATCATTACTTAACCATTGGAGATTCATGTCACTTCCCCTCCATTGGAGACCTTTATAACTCATTTTTCATGAGGTTGACTTAGAAGGGACCATGTTTTACTAAGATGTTGGTTTTACTATAGGCATGGTCAACCATTCCTTTGGATCAAGAATCCTAGAAGGATACAAGAAGAGTCAACAGCACCATTGATCTCAATGAAACCACTATTATAGTGCAAGTATGGGAGACTTCCCCTTGGAAGATCTGGTCTTTGTGGTGGACTCACATGGTTTTGTGGTCACCATAGATTCTCCTTATGTGATTGTTGATCTAGAACTATACAATCGGTGGGATACTTCATTTGGTGTGGATGAGTAGGTTAGTGAACCATATTTAGGTTAGTGTTGGTCCACTAGTGTAGTGTGTCTAGATGTGAGTGTAGAGCGTCAGCTTTTAGGTTAATCCGCAGATAAGGAACTTAGGCTAGACGCCTAAAGGTTTGTCTAAATAATAAGATGAAGATCTAGTTGCATTTATTCCATGATATGTACTATGGGTTTTAGTACCTTGTGTTAAGTATTTTATTTTCATGCAAGAAAAACATGTATTTCTACAACAATATTTCATAAATGATATAAAATTTTATTCAAAATTTCAAATTTAAGTTTAAGAGGAAAAAAATTGTTTTGAAGATTAGAAACTCCTTTTGTATTTAAGTTGGTGTAATAGAAAATATTCTAGATTAGACATGCATTTAGGCTCAGGGCCCTACATCAATGTTGGAGGAAATCCTAGTTCTGTGATACCTACTTGGTAAAAAATAAAGAATTTGTAGGGTACTTTGATAGAAATTCAATATTCCTCAAAGTTTATTATAAATATTGCATGTTTGGCTCATTATTTTACATCCCTTTGCTCATTAAGAGTTTCAAGCTTGTAACTCAACGAAGCCTTCTTTGATTAGTCAAATTATTTAGTCCTGGAGTGAACCTGCCATTAGTGTGGCTAATAATAGATATCTCAAAGATGAAGGAGATGGATACTAGCTTTGTTGTTACGTGACACAATTGTCATCTTGTATATGTTGGTATTACTAGAGAGTGACACACCCAAAATATGTGTGCAAATGCAAGTGTACGTGTCAACTAGTATAGGCATATGAGGCCTAAATATCGAACTCAGAGAAACATTAATCCAGAAATTACTACTAATTGTATTTTGATTAGCTAGACCTAGTGAAAAAGTGATTAATTGTTTGATTAAACTAATTGTAAGAATTGAAAACTAAATTCAATGGTTTGAGATCATAGATTGTATGGGTTCCTTAGGAATTTAGTTTCACCACATATTACACTACAATTTACTCAAATTCACTAATAATATGTATCTAAATCTTGGACCAAGGGACATGTAGTAAATATTACCCAGTCACACAACGTAATATAATTCCTATACTAAAGCAAATCCAATTCACTTAGAGATTTAAGAGTTAGATAGGTGCATTAATGATATCTCTCACCTATTCCCTTCACATTTTTAGTCCCTCTCATGAGGAACAATCTTAACTATGTAATTCTATGATTTTTCCAACCCTAAATCCCTCTGACGAAGCAATTAACGGTCTAACTAATTGATTTTGGTGATCAAGCACATACAATTCATTAAGATATGATAGAATTATGTCAAGATTTAGGAAAATATATGTATTAATTTGTTGAAGTCAATTAAAATATAACACTAGGCTACTCCCAGGTCCTATAGAACAAAGGGGATTAGTCTCGTATGATTTCTATTGTCATATACATGGAAGGAAAGAAGAAAAATGTGGGAAACATGAAAAAACTAATATAACCCCTGGAGAAACTCATATGGATGATCTCTTCTGGCTAGCGTCTTGATCTGTAGCTATCTGTCTACAAATCTACTCTCTGAAAGTATCTGAATTGCCCAAGACCTGGTGTATCCTTTGTCGTCTCCTCTCCCGACTCCGTGCTCAGTTGCAATAGACTAAAACATGATAGATAGGTATGACCAAACTCCCCTTAGGTCATAAGTGGGACTTTAGTTGTCATTAAGTCCTCACCGCTAGATCTAGTTTAATTTGAAATTTGCGGTGAAGATGGCAGTTCGGTACCACCAACAAGAAGTCAATGACATCGAGTCTCTAACTGACTTGAAACCCTTACTGAATGTCAGTACTACTGACGGGTATGTCAGTGGCACTGCGTTGTTATTTTGTAGTTTCTGAATTCTCCCGATGACAAATGCCGGTACCACCGACTTGCAAGTCAGTAGCACCGAGTTGATAATCTCAGTTCTTGTTTCTCTCTAGATCATGAGTCAATATCATCGACTCACCATTCAGTGGTATTGAACTCTGTCTCATTAGCACCAAGTTTTCTCTCGGTAGCACTAAGATTTCTTTGATCAACCTAGTTGAATTTCTGTCTTAGGTCGGTACCACCAACAGTGGTGTTGGTAGCACTGAGGTGCCTTACAAGTGCTTCAATTACTTGAAATGTGGATAAACCAACGTAATTCTAAATAAAATATGGAAAATTGGCATAAATCGGTAAAAATGCTTAATAATTGATGTAATAGTATTTCACAGGACAATAATGACAAACAATGCATAAAAGATATCAAAATGAGAAATTATGTATGAAATAGATTGCAAACAAGCCTATAAAAACCAGATAAAATTCAATGCATCAAAATCCTCTAAGATTAATTGTTGTTCACCCTCGAGTAACACTACCTTCATATCTATTTGAGACAAGTCAACCAAAGGACCAACAACATGAGCTACATTTCTCAAATACCCCCACCTGATGATCCCAAACCGGCCCTTACCGACAACTGAACAAATAACTACTCTACAGTGACCAAAATTTTCATTAAAGATGTCCACCCTTAGATCAATGAAACACTACTAATAGAGCAGTTAATATCATAGTTAACAGGACATTCAATTGATGCACCATATAATTCCCTATATACATTGTTATTATGTACCTAACAACTACATTAGAAGAAGTTTCCCGTGTATAAGTGAATGAGGGGATCAATCATATATGTGACCTAGTGTAAAGAGCAATGAGTGGAGTGAAGTAGGTGTTTGTGAATAAAAATCACAAGTTACATCTAAATCATCTATGCAAAATAAAATATGATGAATCAATAACATGAAGGAAATGGGAAATGTATGAATCCTAATGCCTACCATTTTTAGTGGAGTGTTCATGCACTCAATGTCCCATATGATTGATGAGAGTGAAATAGAAAAAATACATACATGAAGCTATTTTCACTTCTCCTAGAAGAAAAAAAATCAAATTTGAGTTTAAGGTTTTCTCCCTCTTTATTTGATATTCCTTTTTTTCTCTCTCTGCCCTGTTATTATAGCATGATTAATAAATTATGCTCGAGCTTTTATTCAACATCTCATTGATTTCTTTTTTTCATTCAGTGGGGTATGGTGTGTATCCTTTCATTGTATACTTGAGGAAAAAACTACATAGATACATGATGTAAAGATGCAAAAGAAAATGCAATCTACATGAAATTTTTTATATGCATTTTTTTTTATTTTCTAACCAATGCAATAAAAATACTAGATATCATGCCACCTATTATGATATGCAATGCAATCAAGATGAAATAATTTGGGTTTTTTTTATCGGCTTAAGGTGGTGGATGAAATGTAATAAAAGGCGGATGGAGTCACATGATTAAGAGACAATGTATGTCTTAAACTATGTTATGTCCCTCTCCTATCAACCTTTGTATAGAGTAACCTTATAGTTTCTTTCTAAAATCCCTTTAAAATCCATGTTACTTATTTGGTTAGTTTGGGCTCAAGCCACATCATCATCCTTCTTTAAAAAATTAATATTTCCCTTTATATTAAATGTCCTTAAGCTGACTAACCCATACACTTCCCCTAGGTGGTGTTACCTTAGACTTTCAAATCAAGCTTAAAAAGATGTGATCATTTAAAAAAATTCTTTTCTTTTAAATTCCATTGCAAAGGCACATAAGGCACACACATGAAGATGGAAAAAATCATGAATTAAGCTCTACTATTACACTAGATAGATGTGGATCCTACAATTCCAAAATAAGAAAACTAAAACAAACTAAGAAATAAAATAAAGATAAAGTCCTTCGGCCAATCCCCTAAGCTTGAACATAACTATGACCTCATGGTCAAAATAAAACTCAGAGGTGGAACGAGAGTATGGGACCAGAAAAGTTGTTGCTGGAAAGTTCCTAAAGGAATCTCAAGATATGGTGGGTAGTAGGTTTCAGTGAATAATAGAACTTTGAGGATAGCTTGAGATGGCTAGGTTTCCTTCTACAATTGATCCTTTGTATCATTTTAGATCATGAGATCCCTTTTCACAAGACCATCCTTATTGTGAAGAAGAATGTATATAATACTTTGGGATAATGTAATGGTTTTGATTTTTTTGTTGTTATATACATTCGTATTTCTTATGTATCATTCTTTTGAGAAATAAAAAATTCACCTAATCCATCATACTTACTAGTGTATTTGGATTGGATGGGTTTATCCTTTGGTTATGAAGTGAATCCTCTTTTGGGTCCCACTCGTTACATTAGGTAAGATAGAGGATCCAAAAGTGGAATATACTTAAATTGGTGAATTTGGGAGTTGTTGTTAACTCTAAAGAGAGGAAGAATGAATTTATAAAGCTTCATATTGCTAAGATGAGTAGGTAACTACCTTTAAGGATGATTAAGTACAAATGCACCTTCACTCAACCTAAATCATGGGATTTGGCCAATTGTGTGTAAAAAAAGGAATTATGGGAAATTTGTTTGGCCTAGTTCTTATTGGTGTAGATATTATGGAATATAGGGCTGTAGGTTTATCTATTGTTTACTTACCTATTAACATATTATCATGTTAAATGATGATTTTGTTCTAAATTGATACAATTTGATGAAAAATAATCTGAATTGCAAGATTGATTTGAAAGATAGAATTGATTAGACACCTTATCTAAGATTGAGGAACCAACAATGCTATGGTGTAAGTAAAAACACATGAAATTTATGGAATTTAATTTATACACGGAGTTTGAATCCCAAGGAGATTTATTCTTCATGTCATAGACTGGGTTATAATTACATATTGATTTGAAAGTAAGCTCTACACTAAACATGTGGGTACACAATTTTGATGCATGGAATGAGCTGGTATGCATATAACATAGAAGTAAGAATGTAGAAAGTTTGTGAACTTCCAAGTATACAACCATTGTATGATTAGTCAAGATGAATAAGTTGGTCCAAAGATGGATGGAGTTTACATGTGGAAGTAAGTAGCTTGGGATCATGGTTGGAATAATGTACATTATTCCAATATAAAATCATGTTGTGAAGAGGGACTTGGATATGTTAAGGCACTATTTTTACTTTTTAACAACCTTTTTGCATGATCCTAAGACATTTTGTGACAAGAGTGGATTAGGTATGTAATGAGATCAATTTGAATCCAGTGATCTTTTGACATAATATTGTAGTCTTGAAATTTGGGACAAGTAGCAAAAAGGATCTTTAAGAGGTTATCTCAGCTTGGGCATCCATTTGATGTGGATTATATGATCAAGCTAGGGTGGACCTAGAAGAAAATGGTTCAAATATGTTTCAAATGTATTTTGGCATCCTTTCTATAGAACTTTGAGATATTTTGAATTTTGTCAATGATGTAGGGAGCTTAAGTGGAGTCTAGCATCATTTGATGTGAGTTTTATGTGTTGAAATATGGATTCTAAGGAAGAAAGTTAATGGGAGGTCATGGCATGGAAAATCTTGTGGTGTATGTTAATAACCAAATTCAGGAGAGGAAAACAATGACAGTCCATAGTATTTTGCATGTTTTTCAATATCCTTTGAACATGACCTTGAAAAATAGAAATTTTGGCAATTTGAGGATCTCAACTTTGAAACAGTTTTGGCAACCTCTTAGTGTCTATTTCAGTGAAAGTGAGTTTAAGAGATCATATATATGATTTATCCCATCTTGGGAAACACTCTGGCATATCTCTTGCTTCAAAAGGATCTATAAGTTATGATCTTAGAAGTTATTATGATATGGATTATTTTAGTAGCCCTACGACAAGGAAAAAAGGGTTGTTGAGATTTGGTTGTCATATAATATGACCATAGGATCCAAGGTTTAGGTAAAAAAAATTTACTTTAAAGAGTTTGAATGATGTAACTAAATATATGCAACCTTTCAACATGGGTCGTGTCAGAAGAAAGGTCCTTATTTAAAGGGTAATTGGTTGATGAGGTCAAACTTTGGAAGTCATATGATCTATCTATGACTACCAAATATATGGTAGTTAAAGGCTCTTGGGTGTTTTGTCAAGGGTCAATTTTGGCATCATGCTAACATTGTATAGCTATGAAAAACTGGGGAAGATAGTTCAAAAAGTATTTAGGAGATTTAGGTAGTCAATCATATTTGGTAGGCCATGAGATGATTTGGGATCAAAAGAATATTGGGTAATCTTTTGGATTGAGGTTGGAGTATATGAGAAATATTTCATCTTTTTGAGAATGATATTTGACAATTATGAGTGTTAAATCATGCAAGAAAAATCAATAATCAAACAATTTCATTGATGTAGTTATATAAGATGAATCATCCATTCCCTTCAACCTATTGATGTTTATGATTACATTCTTACTCAATATGGACTTTTCATAGGTAGGGAGGGTCATTAACTTATCTAAGATGAATGATGTTACTCTTGTAAACTACTACTGATACACCTCACTATCGTGATGTTTGTTTGTGGTTGTTAGTGCTAGGAGAGAGTGTGCTCTTAAGGTGTTATCTCATCAAACATATCATTGTGTTGGTACTTTTATTAAAATCCATGTGCCTCATCTCAAAATTCGGTTTGAGTACATGTAGACATTTCAAAGGCACATAGGATTATAGAAAGTGTACATGTTTAATTTTTTCTATTGTATTCCCAAAGAAAATATTATGCATATACATGTAAGTGAGAATCCCTAGGAGGGAATATAATTACTATCATTCCCATTTCCAAAAATAGAACCAACCGTTTAATCATTGAAGCAAGTAATTATGATGGAAAAGGTATCAAATTACAATGAAATTAGTAGATCATTTTTTCTTGTTACTGAAAACAAACTAGGATACTAAGAAAGGGAAGAGTGAAAAAAGGTAAAGTGAAGAAAAACCTAAAAGCATACATTCAAAGGAAAACAAAAAACATAAAGAATCTCGAATTGGCATAGAGACTCCTCAAAAAAGTCACAAAATTGTTTACCCGACAATGAGGAATATCCTTGTGAGTTCTGAAAAAACAAAAAAGCTTGAAAGAAATAAGTTGGTAAGGATGTTGGTGTTTCCATGCATTTTTCAAGTAAAATAAGGTAAAATATAGGTTAATTGAATCATTTGAAAATTGTGAAAATCAAAAAATTAAACCACCCAAAGGTGGATATGTGTAGAAAGAGTGGCTATAAGACCAGGTAAGACAATCCTATTATGGATGGGAAAGGTGTCAGGCACCTCTATGTTCCCTGATAAATCATTATTTTTCATTTATTGTCGAGTTTTGGAATATATTTTTTATTCAGAATAAATGTTTTTTAGTCATGAAAGAAAATAAAATAAAAAAGTGTAACTTTTCAAGATTGGCAAGTGTTGGGGGCCTTAAAATAATTTCAGGACTTTCTATCATCAACTGTAAGAACTTTAGTGGTTTAGGATGTCAATCACCTTAGGATATACCATGTTAAATATCATCCTATGTAATGCAAGTGATGGGTTTTCAGTTTTAAGAGAGACAATCTGAGGACTAGTTGACAATTTGATCATATTAATATGTTTGGTTCAAGTTGAGTGAATCACATTAAGGAGTCAATTAAGTATTCAACCTAAAGTGTATCAAGTGCATATGATACCCTAATATGAATCAAATAGAGATCAATCATAAATATAAAATAATTATACGAACACAGATAGATCAACTGGATATGCATATGACTAAGCCATGAGAGAAAGGTATCTAGTGGTCAATCAAAAATGGTCAATTAGGTGCAAGTAGATCATGTTTAAGCAAGTGATGAATTAATTATACCAACTAGCAACTTGAACATGCAATTCAAGAACAAGTTAGGACAAGTAAGCATGCAAGTCTCCTGGATTAATTATTTAACTTACCTAGAAAATAAGTAGCAAAATATAAAAATATATAAAGTCCATTTGCACCTCCTTATTGTTTCAATATCCCATCATCATGTTTAAAACTTTTTTGTAGAAGTAGGAACAAACTAGAAAGGAAGATGCTAGGAGTATGAAATAGAGGGGTAGGTCACTCTATGACTTCAACAGATTAAAAAAGGAGAAGGTTTGATCTTGTATATGGGGTAAATATACACACACACTTACATATATAGGGATTATCATTATTACCCGCTCCAAAAATAGTTATTTTTCTGTAGTTTTTTAAATTTACTCATGTACAACGTTAGATTACGTTTTAATTAGTTACATCAAACACATAGTAGTTATAGTTGTAACGAATGTACAATTACATATTTATTCCTGAATTTTTACTATGCATTCTGTCCATTTTTACCCATTTAGTCAAATAGTTACTTTTTAAACAACATAGTTACTTTTATGGATGCAAGGAGAGAAATCCTAGTTACCCGCACAGACAACAATTAAATCTCATATATATATATATATATATATATATATATATATATATATATATATATATATATATATATATATATATATAGTCAGGCTAGAATACACTCGAGTGTACGGATCACACGAATACACTCAAGAGTGTTTGCATATCAAGACTATTTTTTGCAAAATGTAAACCGTTGATCTTCACTGTCATACTATAACTAGGCTACATACAAATTTTGAACCCATTTGGATGAGTGTAAGTCACTCATCCAAGGGCAACAAAATCAACACGCGAAACTAATTTGAAATGCATAATTTTTGCGGTGTTCATAACATGAGATATACATATCCAAATGTGCTCAAATTTTGAGTTGTTCATGAGATGTTTAAGAAGATCAACATATTAGATTTTCAAAAAAAAATATTGCATCATGGAAAACTACTTGAGTGTATTCCGCTCTGGATACACTCGAGTCTATTCTAGCCTGACTCTCTCTCTCTCTCTCTCTCTCTCTCTCTCTATATATATATATATATATATATATATATATATATATATATATATATATATATATATATATATATATATATATATATATATATATATATATATATATATATATATATATATATATATATATATGGGCGTTCATTCAATACCCACATGGGAATTCATATACACATACATACATACATACATACATATACATATATATATACATATATATATGCATGTGTGTGTGTTAAGTTGGGGTATGGGTTAAGGGAACATGTATGATGTTAAATTCAGAGTGGGCTCTTTGTGCACCATGGAATCAATCAATCAATGGGGCCATGTCAATGGAAGATTCTCTGATTCTTCCATGCGATACTTCTAGCTTGGATGATTCTATGTAGAATTTTTATAGGGCAAGTCTATCTATTCTAGATTCAAGTTTCCTAGTGCATATGGCCTTTAGATCAGTTCCATCTCGGAAATTTTATTGAGTATGACATTGTATTACAAGTGATTACATTTGGATTCAGAGAAGGAAAGGAAAAAAGGAAATTAAAAAGAATAGAATGGTCAAGACTTGGAGTTTTAAGTCTCTTTTTCTTCATTTAGTAGTCTTAAAATAATAATTTTTAGTATTGATTTCAAATAGGACTTGAAAATCAAACATTTTAGTCATGATAATCCACTGAAAATTTTATTAGAAGGGACTTGTGGAAATCTCAATTCTATTTTTAGATTACTTATAAGTCTAGAGTAAGAATATCCTTCAGCTTGATCCCCAAATTGACAGAGAATGGATATATGGGTGGATTAAAAAAGTGAAAAAAATGAAGAAAACATGTGAAAATGGGATTATATCTAACATGGGCCGATATGTTGATTGTATCATGATCATTGAGTGAGTGTCAAAAATTCAAGGTATCAACACTTGCGGTCCTAACGACATCATGATTTAGGATCTCATCAACAATTATACCCATCATTTCTATCTTTATGTATGCATATATACCATGTATTGTACCTTCACTCTCCAAACTCTCTACATCATTCTTGTTACCACTTGGTTTTTCTACAAGGAATCTATATTTACTTCTCTTCTAATCATGATATCCACTATCTCCATTGTATAACCACAATTTCTTGATCCCACTCTTATATTTTGTATTGAAATAACTTCTTCATATGCCTCTATCAGAAATGTTGTCATTGTACATTTTTATAACATCCTGAAAATGATAAAACAAGACAAACTTCTTTACTCATTTATGTCCAAAGTGTGAAAATATTTGCTTGTCTTTCAATAAAATTGGAAACGTGTAATTCCTCTTCTATATAAAATTGCAACTTGGTGTTTATGCATCACATCACCAAATAGGGACACTTAAATAATTTTTTTATAAGCATCTGTGTCTAAAAAAGAAAGAAATGTTTTATGGATGGTTGTCAATCTACCACTGAGCCTTCCCTTACCTGAGTTTGGGATCAAAAAATGTATGAAACATAAGTGTAGGTTGGATTTATGTTTATATAGAATTCATTAATTATATATATATACCTCAACATGAATATACTTCAGACTAAAATCTAGTTTTTAGATCATTTTTTTTGTATTTTTAGATTTCTTATGTGCATTTTGTGATCTAATTACCAATATCGATAAAATAATAGTGTGTTATACTTATGTTTAAACTTGATTTCTATCTCCTTCATCTTGTTCCTACTCTTTTCATCTCTTGCACTCACTAGGGAGACTAGAAAATATTGATTTAATTATAAATTCTTCTCTCCCATGAGATCCATGAAAGCCTCACACAATTTCTTGTAGAGGTTGTGTTCAAGAGTGGACGACGGGCATTGAACATTGTAGTGATATACAAAAACACTACCAACACCTAGGTTGCACCCCCTGTGGATGTATGTGCACATTAAGATGGTGGTGTAGGTGAGGAGTGGGTACAACACACATGCTTATTGTTGCCTCTTTTTTTGGAGAGAGCAATAAAGGAGAAGGGAAGAGTGAAGGGGGTAATCAGAAAATTGAGTAAAAAAAGTAAAAAAATGTGTGACAATGCATATATAACTAAAAAACCCATTACCAACAACAACAAAACATAACATAATTAATTACACAAAAATATAAAACATGGTAATAAATGTACATGAAGTAAAAATGAAACATTCATACTATGTAATATAACATAATCTAAAATATACAAAACACAAAAGTACACATTTATAAAATAGCAATACATCAAATAATTACATGTACAAATATAAGAATCAATACGCAGATGTTTAAAAGTATACAATAGATGTTTAAAAATATAAGAATCAATACACAAATGTTTAAAAGTTACTTACAAATATCTAATGCAAGTCAAAGAAAAACAAGACACACTACATGTTTAAAAGTATACAATACACACACGCACAAACTCACACACCCCCCCCCACACACACACCAACACCCACCCACACACACGCACACACACACACACACACACACACACACACACACACATATATATATATATATATATATATATATATATATATATATATATGTGTGTGTGTGTGTGTGTGTGTGTGTATGTGTGTGTGTGTGTGTGTGTGTGTCACGATACCTTAAAATACAAGCATATATCTATTTTGTTATTTTAAGTGTCTTAGGTGTATTATGATATATATATATATATATATATTAAGCTTATATATATCTTGTATGTCTTATTTTCATTTACTTATATTAGATACTTTTATGTATCTATGCATTCAATTTGTTTATTTGTATTGAATGACTATTTGTTGTGTATTTTATTATATTAGATGGGTATATTTTCTTTGTGTATCTACGCCTTTTGGTAAGACCCCCTTCCCTACCATCATTGAAGGAATATCATAGGGACAAAGATTGTAAACTTATTTTTTTAGGATCCAGACTTAAGAAATAATAAATAATTTTATTTCATAACTTGAATGATACAAAGTTTTAGGTAATTTCTCCTTAAAGGAGTTTACATGATTTCCAAAAATAATATACTATGTGAGAAGAGATATTATCACTATGACGAGGAAGATATCAAGAACTATTATCTACCTAATGACATTAACTTTTATATCTTCAATGTATACATCTGAATCTTCAAGTCATCATATCTCCACATAATCCAACTACCTAAAATGCCGATAAACAAAAGCAACAATCAATATATTGCTATATTGTGTATGTAGGTGCATACAAAAGTGTGCATGTACATATATATCAAACAATCAAATAGTTGCACATGTAAACTTGTTATTTTCTTTAGATAATCTAACTCATGCTTGTAATGCGATCTTGGGTGTATTACTTTTATATCCATCATTGGACTTATATGATCTACCCCTCTGTAGGTCTAACCCTAGGTTAATATTATTAGAATTTCCATTATTTAGCACACATATTGGAACTATAGTGAAATTGTATCAATTAAATTTCCAAGAAGTTTAATCATCAAATAAATCATCAAAAATCATCAAAAGTCGATATGAGTATTCAGCATAGAATAAACACATACCTCTTTCATAAAGAACATATGAAGTTATACTTCAAGTGTGGGATCCAACCAATCAAGCATATTTAGATCCAAGCAATCAACATGATATAAAATTATACATTAACCTAACTTTTCACCATGTATTCATATGATACCAAACATGGTAGAGTCTAGGGTTTATGTCTATGGTGAATATTAGGGTTAGATCTTGAAACCCTAATTCCCATGTGAATAGACAAATGACTTAGAAAACTCTCTGTCTCTCTCTAACTCTATCTCTCTCTCTCTCTCTATATATATATATATCATAATCTTACAATCTCATTATTATTCAAAAATATCAATTTATATATTAGAGTGCATGTATTTAATGAGTTCGATATGGTATTCATCAAATACAAGGTTTTCAAGTATTCATCACCTTATATGCATGTAAAAAATTTGGAATCTACACATTTTTGTGATCAATTTTGATATACAATTTTACTAGCATACGACCAACCAATTAATTTCTACATTATTTATAAGATAAAGTCAATGGACCAATCAAAACATGCCATGTCAGTAATCATTACATTGTCTGCTATTAGTCATGAGGTTGGGTCCCAACTAATGGATTGCCATTGCCTCATCACTCTATGCCACAATAGTTGAGGGAAAAATAACTCTATTGCTCATACACGAGACATCTTTATTATGCGGATTTGAGGGAATAATGGTATATCCCTTCTAGGGATTCTTCCTCCATGTGTAAAACTTGCGCCAACAGCCATGGAGTTCAACTCTGTGGTTAACTCCTATCTTCGGGCAACAATAATTGTCATGGGAGGATGGGCTACCTATGCCATCCCTTGACGAAGCTATCAAGCTCCTCAACTTGCATCAAGGAGGCCAGTGGTGGGATTTTAGGGTATGGTCACTTGATGAAAAATTGATATATAGAAAAAGGATGGAGGAAGTAGAATATCCAATGCTTGGGGCAAGCCGAGGGTTGGCGAAGCTTCCTGTGACTCTAAAGCTTGGTTTCCACCCCTCATGAGGTCTCACAGTGGATTGTGGTGTCTTCCAAGTGAGGAGCCTTTGGATCCTGAAGTCGGAGATTGCGGATAGGATCCTAGAGTTCGTCACACCTCTCTATGGATTGGAGTATTTTCAAGGGATCCAAGCCATAAGAATTGGCCAGATGTACCCTATGCTACTAGAGACAGTCAAAGTTTCCGACGATGAAGACTAGAGTCGATGGGTAACCTTGGGGCTCCGTGAGAGAAATTGAAGGGAGAAACGGTTCTAGGGGTTGTAGACAAACTTCTTGATGCCTTATATAGGCATGAGAGGCACGCTAGAGAGGTCCCTACATATCACTATCTTCCCAGAGGGACTAAGAATTAGGCATTATATCAATCCAAGGAGATAACCGCATTTTGGGGTTTTTATATCCATCTTGATTTCCCGGAGTCATTGGTATCCTTATCTAGTATTGAGGAGGGTCACATGGGGAGTGGAAGTCTGAGGGTGTGAGAGCATGCTTCTTTAAGGTTTGGGTCTAGGAGATGAATCCCCTTTCCTGCGTACATCCTGATCCAGAGTCCCAAGGGACTCTGGTTCTCTCTCTCTCTTCTTATTGTTTTCATTTGGATAAAAGCCTGGATCAATGAAGTAATTATGTATTTAGGTTATAGGTATATTTAGTCCCAAAATTTGATATTATCTTTAGATTTATATTATAATATTTTAGAAAAGGTATCTGATAATCACATAGTCACTCCAAACTTGACATTCAAGTAGTGTCTAGATAATCACATAAATAACTACCTAGGTCACAAGATAACATAGAATATTTTGGATTTTCTTCCATAACCCTATATTTTTGTTATTCATCTATTAAAAATACCACAAATATTTATTACGATTATGAGATACTAGATTCCCAATTGTTCTCTAAGGGACACATATTTAAACCTAAATTGGTTTAACTGGGCTTGTAATGGGTTTTAGGGCCCATGACACATACCCTAGTCCTGAAAGGGGTTCACAAGCCTTATAACAGTCTTAATTACAAAGTTGAGGCTTGAACCAATCATAATATTTTAATTGAAGCCTCATATTTATATATTTGCTCAACCACACATTATTTACTTAAAGTTGAAGACCTAAACTAGGTCTAGGACTTACATCCATCAATCAAGGTCATCATATATCCTTTACTATTATTTTGTGATTATCATATCATATTATTGAATTAGATATAAAGTTCTCAAATTTTGATGTCATTACACTTTTTTTTTCATTTTTTATTAGCGGACCATTTGAGGTGTTTTCTTATTGTATCAAATATGTACTTTTGTGTGCGTTTTGTGGTTCACATTGTGTTAACTTAGTTATATATATGAAAAAAAATTAGTATGATTATAGTGACATTATATGTATTATATGCTTACTTATGTGTGTTGTAATTATATTTGTATTATTTCATTTATATATGTTTTGTATATATATATATATATATATATATATATATATATATATATATATACATAAGCAGACATAATACATGTTAATGCAATAATTATTTGTTTTGTTGTTGGTACTATTTTGTGTTTTCTATTGGATATGCGGGGAGATAAACCCAAATATTTTTCTTGGAATTCAAACCTGAGTTACTTCATTGGTGGCCTCTAGATGAACTGCTCGACCATCTTTGCCCACTTGTGATTCCTTATTTTAGTAATTCATCAACTTTGATTGTTCCATAAGTAATAAATTTTAACTACTACCATTTGTGTGTATTAGTTGTACTGGTGTGTTTTTTCATTCACATAATTTGTTGTCTTATTTTATGTATGTGTCATATGTCATTATTTATATCATATTTAATTTTTATTAGTAATGTATTATTGAATGATGAGTCTATTAAATCTCTCTTCTCTCATTTTCTTCCAAACAATAAGGGAGCGATAGGGTCCATAAACCCCCTCTCTCCTCCTATTTCTATTTGAGTTTCCCAACAAAACCTCTCAATTTCTAGGACATCCTAGAATGCCCCCTTTGGATTTCACAAATTTGAAATAAACCCTTCTAAACATGCATGTCTTTACATGTCTTCCAATCCTCCTTTGCTTTGTTTTTATGTTATCCTCCTCTATGTGACTCGCTACAATTTATTTAGTGATTTATTTTAGATATTAATTAACTTTGTTTAGCTCTTCTAGATTATTACCACAAACAAAAATAAATTTTAATCTGTATCATAATAATATTGGAGTTTATGTAGATAATCAACATGGACTGATTTAAACCCAGACACAAAATCCCCACGCAGAATGATACAACCCACGTTGCGCCATTGAAGATAACACAATTGGCATATGGAAGTGTTCCCTAATGAAATGACCCGAGTTCGAACCACCAGATAAGTATTTCTCAATTGTATTCTCTTTAGGTGTCTAGTCTCCACTATAGGTTATGCCAGAAGAGAGAGAAATCATTCTCTCTTGATCTCAAAATATTTAGCATGTAACCAGATTAACTTGATAAGGTAGAAATCCATCTTATATTAACATAATCTAGTATAGATATAATATTTTACAAACAAACATGTTTCGTATCGGTCTGAGTATGCCTTAAATGTACTTAAATAGAAGATCATTCGTTTGACATTTTTAAACATAATTAGTTGACATTTTCTAATTTAGATATCTATATTTAGTTGTAAAAAATTAAATCAGGTTTAAATTTTGAATACTACATTTTATTATGGTGCATAGTAGTTTTCGTCATACAAATAAAACCCAAATAATGCATATACAGATCAAAAAAGTTGACATTTACATATTCGATATTTGTCAGAGTATTTACTAATTCTACATGAAATGAGATATAAAAATATGATAAAGGTTGTATGAGATGAATCTTGATATAATATTCAATCTTAGGATCAATGCATAGGGACACTCCGTAGATGGTCATGCTATGAGAAACAACAAACCGGTTAGAAATTCAATCTAAAATATTTACAACAGAAATCTAATATGAAACAGTTGAATGTTATTTTTTTAAGAGATATTAAAATAAGAATATTGAGTGAATGTTTTGCTTTTATATGTATATTTATAGGGCTACACAAACTTAATTTGAATCACGTTAATTTATACTATATTGTACTCGTAGCATATTTTATTAAGTATAACCCAAAGTTATACAAAATCAAGTTAAATATGGAAACAAAATGAATACAAGTTAGTAAGGATTGGACTATTTTATACAAATTCAAACTTTTCCTGAATGATCTGGCTACTTTTTTCTGTAGTAATACTATAAGAGACCTAGCACAAATTAATTTAAATCTTAACCAAATCATGAAATAAATCATAGCAAGTAACATAGAAGAAGATAATAGAAACAAAACAACATGGGTCAACGGTTAAGAACATACATGTCTAAAATGACTATTAAGATGATCATTTAAAGAAATTTTTTTAGTTCTTCTCCAAGGAGATTTTTCAGAGAAAAAAACTCTTTTTCTTTCCAATGAAAAATTATCCATCATCAGTCCAGTTTATTTTTTCTCCTCAACCAGCGTCCCATCAGCCCCTTCACGCTGAGGGAGATTTTGGATGGGTTTAAAAGTTTTATTACCAAAGATATGTATGTGCACCTTGATGTGGTCATCATAACACGCTTGCAGGGACTTGACAGACTTCAGTTGGCTTTTCAGGGAAATGAAGAAATTTCCTTCTAGATGACCATAAATTTTGAAGTAATTGCAATAAGGAGAGAGGAAGAATGGAACCACCTCTAAGGGCGGCGAGCTTTGACATCCGTGAAACATTGAGTCATGTCCAACCTTTTTTGTTAGTTGTGTTCAGCTTGACTATTGTCTTCGTCTGGAGTCTGCAACTTGGTATTCCAATAGTTCGGCCCACCATTACTAAGGTATAACTACTAAGGTAGTTTGTAGTATTATGCACATGATAGGATTTTAATTCCATAAATAAATGAAATACTATGTTTGTTTGCGCAAGAACAATATTACAATTGCATTGTAACAGGAGTAGACTCCCAAGTCATGAGGCTCATGTTTGGTTTGAGATCGAGATTACGAAATTCGGACCGGGTTAGTCGATAGATCTGAATTATTTTATCTGAATTCAATCATGTTCTTGTTTGGAAACTGAATCCCATTGCAAACACTCATTAAATTGGACTAACCTTGTAACTTGTATTTTTCATTCTGACATATAAAACAAAATAACATAAAAATAGAGTCAAATTCGGACTGGGATCCTGAAATAACTCATTAAATTGATTTTTCATTGTATGGATATCTTCAAATTTTCTATAGCCAAACTTGTAAGTATATCTATGTTATAGTGGGTTTTTTTTATAAAAGAAAGTTTCTTTCTTTGATTCAATCATGACATAATATGCTTTATCTTTTTTTATTTGGATTGGCTTGATGGATAATTTTTTAATAAATGAATTAATATGTTATCATACGCATATATCGATATTCACTTTTGATATATTGAAAAAAGGGTAAAACTATAATTTTACTTTAGATAATATTTAATTTGATTTGTAGAAAAATAACTCTGCTAATATTTACTTCACAAATATTCATCATGATACACAAATAAATTTATATGAATATTTAATTAGACTTGTCGCTAATCTTATCCTTAGTTACATCCAAATGTGGGATGAAAAAACAAACATCTTTTCCTATTCATGTACCTTCCCATCCTTTCTCTTTTCATGTCTTATACTAATCATTTCTAACGAACCAAACGAGGCATAAAGACACAAGTCGGGATCTCACTAGGGAAAAGGAAATTGTCGTTGAGGAGCAAAGACCCACTAGACGACCTCTTCATGTTAATTTGACAATAGAAGACAACCGATTAAATATTGGGGACAACTTAAATTAGGGCTCGTTTGGTTGGACCGTGTCTAAAAAGGCGGGTTGTAACTGCAGATGGTTTGTAAGTCGGTATGTTTGGTTCTACGCGGTTGTTGTTCATACCAGGAAAACAAACCACACAACAACTTCATGTCACATACAAAACAAAAGAAAAAAATTGTGCCCGATCTAATGCGGTTGGTTTTCCTGTATCTACGGACCATAAGGACCTGTACTGGGTAATCTCACACTTTCAGCATAACTGAAGTATGTTGCTTTTGGTGATCTCTCTCTCTTCTTATTGTTTTCATTTGGATAAAAGCCTGGATCAATGAAGTAATTATGTATTTAGGTTATAGGTATATTTAGTCCCAAATTTTGATATTATCTTTAGATTTATATTATCCTATTTTAGAAAAGGTATCTGATAATCACATAGTCACTCCAAACTTGACATTCAAGTAGTGTCTAGATAATCACATAAATAACTACCTAGGTCACAAGATAACATAGAATATTTTGGATTTTCTTCCATAACCCTATATTTTTGTTATTCATCTATTAAAAATACCACAAATATTTATTACGATCATGAGATACTAGATTCCAAATTGTTCTCTAAGGGACACATATTTAAACCTAAATTGGTTTAACTGGGCTTGTAATGGGTTTTAGGGCCCATGACACATACCCTAGTCCTGAAAGGGGTTCACAAGCCTTATAACAGTCTTAATTACAAAGTTGAGGCTTGAACCAATCATAATATTTTAATTGAAGCCTCATATTTATATATTTGCTCAACCACACATTATTTACTTAAAGTTGAAGACCTAAACTAGGTCTAGGACTTACATCCGTCAATCAAGGTCATCATATATCCTTTACTATTATTTTGTGATTATCATATCATATTATTGAATTAGATATAAAGTTCTCAAATTTTGATGTCATTACACTTTTTTTTTCATTTTTTATTAGCGGACCATTTGAGGTGTTTTCTTATTGTATCAAATATGTACTTTTGTGTGCGTTTTGTGGTTCACATTGTGTTACCTTAGTTATATATATGAAAAAAAAATTAGTATGATTATAGTGACATTATATGTATTATAAGCTTTATGTGTGTTGTAATTATATTTGTATTATTTCATTTATATATGTTTTGTATTTATATATATATATATATATAATATACATAAGCAGACATAATACATGTTAATGCAATAATTATTTGTGTTGTTGTTGGTACTATTTTGTGTTTTCTATTGGATATGCGGGGAGATAAACCCAAATATTTTTCTTGGAATTCGAACCTGAGTTACTTCATTGGTGGCCTCTAGATGAACTGCTCGACCATCTTTGCCCACTTGTGATTCCTTATTTTAGTAATTCATCAACTTTGATTGTTCCATAAGTAATAAATTTTAACTACTACCATTTGTGTGTATTAGTTGTACTGGTGTGTTTTTTCATTCACATAATTTGTTGTCTTATTTTATGTATGTGTCATATGTCATTATTTATATCATATTTAATTTTTATTAGTAATGTATTATTGAATGATGAGTCTATTACATATCTCTTCTCTCATTTTCTTCCAAAAAATAAGGGAGCGATAGGGTCCATAAACCCCCTTTCTCCTCCTATTTCTGTTTGAGTTTCCCAACAAAACCTCTCAATTTCTAGGACATCTTAGAATGCCCCGTTTGGATTTCACAAATTTGAAATAAACCCTTCTAAACATGCATGTCTTTACATGTCTTCCAATCCTCCTTTGCTTTGTTTTTCTGTTATCCTCCTCTATGTGACTCGCTACAATTTATTTAGTGATTTATTTTAGATATTAATTAACTTTGTTTAGCTCTTCTAGATTATTACCACAAACAAAAATAAATTTTAATCTGTATCATTATAATATTGGAGTTTATGTAGATAATCAACATGGACTGACTTAAACCCAGACACAAAATCCCCATGCAGAATGATACAACCCACGTTACGCCATTGAAGATAACACAATTGGCATATGGAAGTGTTCCCTAATGAAATGACCCGAGTTCGAACCACCAGATAAGTATTTCTCAATTGTATACTCTTTAGGTGTCTAGTCTCCACTATAGGTTATGCCAGAAGAGAGAGAAATCTTTCTCTCTTGATCTCAAAATATTTAGCATGTAACCAGATTAACTTGATAAGGTAGAAATCCATCTTATATTAACATAATCTAGTATAGATATAATATTTTACAAACAAACATGTTTCGTATCGGTCTGAGTATGCCTTAAATGTACTTAAATAGAAGATCATTCACTTGACATTTTTAAACATAATTAGTTGAAATTTTCTAATTTAGATATCTATATTTAGTTGTAAAAAATTAAATCAGGTTTAAATTTTGAATACTACATTTTATTATGGTGCATAGTAGTTTTTGTCACACAAATAAAACCCAAATAATGCATATACAGATCAAAAAAGTTGACATTTACATATTCAATATTTGTCAGAGTATTTACTAATTCTACATGAAATGAGATATAAAAATATGATAGAGGTTGTATGAGATGAATCTTGATATAATATTCAATCTTAGGATCAATGCATAAGCACACTCCGCAGATGGTCATGCTATGAGAAATAACAAACCGGTTAGAAATTCAATCTAAAATATTTACAACGGAAATCTAATATGAAACAGTTGAATGTTATTTTTTTAAGAGATATTAAAATAAGAATATTGAGTGAATGTTTTGTTTTTATATGTATATTTATAGGGATACACAAACTTAATTTGAATCACGTTAATTTATACTATATTGTACTCGTAGCATATTTTATTAAGTATAACACAAAGTTATACAAAATCAAGTTAAATATGGAAACAAAATGAATACAAGTTAGTCTGGATTGGACTATTTTATACAAATTCAAACTTTTCCTGAATGATCTGGCTACTTTTTTCTATAGTAATACTATAAGAGACCTAGCACACATTAATTTAAATCTTAACCAAATCATGAAATAAATCATAGCAAGTAACATAGAAGAAGATAATAGAAACAAAACAACATGGGTCAACGGTTAAGAACATACATGTCTAAAATGACTATTAAGATGACCATTTAAAGAAATTTTTTTAGTTCTTCTCCAAGGAGATTTTTCAGAGAAAAAAACTCTTTTTCTTTTCAATGAAAAATTGTCCATCATCAGTCCAGTTTATTTTTTCTCCTCAACCAGCGTCCCATCAGCCCCTTCACGCTGAGGGGGATTTTGGATGGGTTTAAAAGTTTTATTACCAAAGATATGTATGTGCACCTTGATGTGGTCATCATAACACGCTTGCAGGGACTTGACAGACTTCAGTTGGCTTTTCAGGGAAATGAAGAAATTTCCTTCTAGATGACCATAAATTTTGAAGTAATTGCAATAAGGAGAGAGGAAGAATGGAACCACCTCTAAGGGCGGCGAGCTTTGACATCTGCGAAACATTGAGTCATGTCCAACCTTTTTTGTTAGCTGTGTTCAGCTTGACTATTGTCTTTGTCTGGAGTCTGCAACTTGGTATTTCAATAGTTCGGCCCACCATTACTAAGGTATAACTACTAAGGTGGTTTGTAGTATTATGCACATGATAGGATTTTAATTCCATAAGTAAATGAAATACTATGTTTGTTTGTTCAAGAACAATATTACAATTGCATTGTAACAGTAGTAGACTCCCAAGTCATGAGGCTCATGTTTGGTTTGAGATCGAGATTACGAAATTCAGATCGGGTTAGTCGATAGATCTGAATTATTTTATCTGGATTCAATCATGTTCTTGTTTGGCAACTGAATCCCATTGCAAACACTCATTAAATTGGACTAACCTTG
Source organism: Alisma plantago-aquatica (assembly GCA_963693085.1). Classification (NCBI taxonomy): domain Eukaryota; kingdom Viridiplantae; phylum Streptophyta; class Magnoliopsida; order Alismatales; family Alismataceae; genus Alisma; species Alisma plantago-aquatica. The sequence goes on from OY856409.1 coordinate 1,428,468,607, forward strand.
TAACTTGTATTTTTCATTCTGACATATAAAACAAAATAACATAAAAATAGAGTCAAATTCGGACTGGGATCCTGAAATAACTCATTAAATTGATTTTTCATTGTATTGATATCTTCAAAATTTTCTATAGCCAAACTTGTAAGTATATCTATGTTATAGTGGGTTTTTTTTATAAAAGAAAGTTTCTTTCTTTGATTCAATCATGACATAATATGCTTTATCTTTTTTTATTTGGATTGGCTTGATGGATAATTTTTTAATAAATGAATTAATATGTTATCATACGCATATATCGATATTCACTTTTGATATATTGAAAAAAGGGTAAAACTATAATTTTACTTTAGATAATATTTAATTTGATTTGTAGAAAAATAACTCTGCTAATATTTACTTCACAAATATTCATCATGATACACAAATAAATTTATATGAATATTTAATTAGACTTGTCGCTAATCTTATCCTTAGTTACATCCAAATGTGGGATGAAAAAATAAACATCTTTTCCTATTCATGTACCTTCCCATCCTTTCTCTTTTCATGTCCTATACTAATCATTTCTAACGAACCAAACGAGGCATAAGGACACAAGTCGGGATCTCACTAGGGAAAAAGAAATTGTCGTTGAGGAGCAAAGACCCACTGGATGACCTCTTCATGTTAATTTGACAATAGAAGACAACCGATTAAATATTGGGGACAACTTAAATTAGGGCTCGTTTGGTTGGACCGTGTCTAAAAAGGCGGGTTGTAACTGCAGATGGTTTGTAAGTCGGTATGTTTGGTTCTACGCGGTTGTTGTTCATACCAGTAAAACAAACCACACAACAACTTCATGTCACATACAAAACAAAAGAAAAAAATTGTGCCCGATCTAACGCGGTTGGTTTTCCTGTATCTACGGACCGTAAGGACCTGTACTGGGTAATCTCACACTTTCGGCATAACTGAAGTATGTTGCTTTTGGTCCGGGTGGTAAGGCTACTACAGTTCCCTTGTCGGGAAACCACCTTCAACCAAATAATGGTCAAGTTAAAGCGTGAGTTAATAACCACGTGGAACCAAACCATTAGCATTGCAATTGATTTCCCATTTTGGTTTTCCTATGTTGGAAATCGACGTAAGGCTTACAACTACTCACAATCAAATGAGCCCTTATAGGGCACGTTTGGTTTGCCGGATTTAACTAGATTTTTGATAATCCAGGAATATTAAAGTACAGGATCAACACAATCTGGGATTTTAGGAATCCGGCTGATCAATGTTATATGTTTGGTTTGCTGGATTTGCTAAAGCATGTATTACTAATATTTATGTTTGGTTTGCCGGATTTGATTAGAGGATTTAGTTTTGAATTGTTAAAATTTAAAGAAAATTCCATATACAAAACTTACAATTGATTTTAACGGAAAACCTAAAATTTCGAATTTGGTTTTTTCAACCTAAAGTCCAGATTTTGCTAAAAATTTACAATTTCATCAACACAAAAATCCAAAAGGCAACCTTTTTTTAAATGCAAGTACAAATGAGGACTAATACTTAAGAATTTTATTCTAAAGGAAATTTCATATACAAACCTTAAATACAATTTTAACAAAAACCCAAAACTCAAATTTGGCTTCATCTAAAAATAAGCCCAGATATTGTTAAAAAAATTGCAATTTCATCAACAAAAAAATTCAAAACTTTTTTTTTAATTTGAATGGAACCTACAAACTATATATACCTTTAGAATACCAAAGACAAAATTTATGACACAACTTCATATCCAAATTTTTTGCAATCACAACAACGACAACAAAATTATATTGCCTCTTCTTCACGACAACTAAATATCAACTCCATTCAATTAAATTCTTTACAAATAAAGCCAAACACCAAATTTGAAAATAGAAGTGCATTAACATTTGCTTAAGAAAATTCAACGACCATGTTTAAAGGCCAGAAACAAGCAAATAAATTCAACCACCAAAATTTGAAAATAGAAGTGCAATAACATTTGCTTAAGAAAATTCAACAGCCATGTTTCACGGACATCAACCCACAAAGAAAATTCAACAACTACGTTTCAAGGACATCAACCCACACAAAGGACATCAAAAGAAATTCAAAGCCATGTTTCAAGGACATCAACCCACACAAAAGACATCAAACGATATTCAAAGCCATGTTTCAAGGACATCAACCCACACAAAGGACATCAAACGAAATTCAAATTTTACCGCTAAAAGTCCTGGATTCAGCTACTTTTACCGCTCCCGCAAACCAAACATAAGTTTTGCCTTGTTGGAGTCAAAACTCCAATCCAATCCGGCTGACTCCAGCAAACCAAACGTGCCCATAGTAGACCAGTCGCCGCCAGCGACCTGTGTTTGTAGAATACCTTAGCATCGCAGATAATAAAGTGCTACAAGTACCACCGGATGATGACTTCAAATTGTCGCTGGAAATCAACAAATATCAGCTAACGAGGGAAGTGGGGTGCTGCGGGGGTGAGACCAAGGCCTCAGTGTTCATATAATTACAAAATTTCATGTTGGCAAAGATGGAGAAGATATCTAGGTAGTCGGTTGCCCTCAAAAGAGGAGTGCTCTACGGAGGGTGCTGACAGGTTTGACGGTTATTTAAATATGTATGTCATGCGGTGACGATGAATGGCAATGGAGTCATTTTATACATTCAATAGGAGTTAACGGTCACGAAAGGGAGAGGTTAAGGCCATGTTCGGTAATAGAACACGAAAACATATAGTTCCAAGTCACCGTATTTTCTAACTCCTATCATTTAATTAGGTAAAACTGCAACTTACAAATCAAGTTCCAACTGCAGTGTTATGCAGAGAAGTGAGAAAACCAATGGCACCCAGATATAATATGCAGTTAATTTTCCAGCTGTTGGAGCTCTGAGGCTACCACTGTTGCCCGTCTCCTAGTGTCACCATAGCATTCATCAGTGGGCTTTGTGAATTCCAATAGGTTTGTCACGGCGGCATGGGAATAATGTTTCATCATCATCATCGAAGTCTCAATTCTAACCATGTTGGGTCGCTATATGAATCTTTTGTTTCCATTTAACTCTATAATGGATCACATTCTAATCAACATGTAAGGATACTATACTCAATCAAATGATAAATATTGTTGTTTGATTTTAAGGATTTCATTTACTATTTTTAAACTCATAAATTGCGTAGCAACTACTTACAACCAAACATGCAAGGGAAAGCGGCAGGTGGTGTTGTATTCCAGTTACATTTTCAGTTTTATTTCAAAACCATTTCAGCCATTTTTATCTTATTACATTGCGAAAGTAGGTCAGTCATACATAAAGCTATTTGGAGGTTTACTTTGCAACCTTCCCTATAGCAATTCGTGCTTTGGTGTTGTTTCAGTAGAGGAAGAACTTTGTTTTGAATAGGGTCAAGGCCATATGTTTGTAGGGGTAGACTGAATAATAAACCCTTAAGATATTTCAGATCCGTGAGTGTAACCCTAGGCTTGGGTTTATGTGAGTTAGGCATACTTACTAAAGTGTTTACAAAATAGAATCTAGCAAAGGATGCGATATGCGCACCAATATGAACATGTCCTTGTGCCCTCACTATGTTTGTGTGATTTATTGAAATCCAAATCAGGGAGTCTGATTTAAGACATAGTTCACATGTCTTTCTAGATATAAATAAACTATTGCTAGGTAAGGTTCAAAGCAACAACTATCTATGTTGATAGACATAGTTTCAGTCATCTTCTTTTTGCATTTATAATTGTTTTTAGGTTTATAAAATATTTGGAAGAATTGTGTATTCCGCTCACATTTTTTGTTGTATTTCAAAATCTTTTTAGCCATCTTTAGTTCCACATTGCTCACTTTAGAAGTGAGAGAGATCAACTTAATTGGGAGTGGAGATCAAAGACTTATGGGCCTTTCTTGGAGCTTTTGAATTTAAGGTTGATCACACTTGTATGTACTTTGGGCTTTGATGAAATAAAATATTCACATACGCATGCGCTCCTTGCCTCTTCATGCCATGTCACCCTTACCCAGCCCGATCCGGTTCGTTCAATTCAGTTTGGTGCATTGCATGCAAGTTTGATGTTTTTATAAAAATAAAATTATTTTATTTTATTTTATTTGCATTTTAAACTTTTTGTTTGGAAGCTCAAAGATGCACAAATTATTATTCATTAGTTTCCTTGAAAAGGAAATTGCTTGAGCTGTCCTAACACTAGTTTTTTGGAACAAATTTCCTAGCCTATTTTCTGTCTAAGTTTGTTAACCCTTTGGTTGCCTAGTTTGAGTCTCTTCAATTCTTGTTTGGTGCCCCCAATAAATCGTGAATTTTGAAACTCGTAAATCAATTACGAGTAGAGATAAAAATAGCTAGTTGAGCGCATATTCTATGGGTTTTGTCGATCTATAAAATGGAAATCTTTAAGCCATTTCACATTTTCATAAACACAAAAACCTACTGCAAATACCTGAGTTTGAGAACACAACTTTGTGTAGATTAGTTCTTTGATGTGTGATGTTCTTATTTGTTGTGTGCGACCTCCACCACCTTGTTGTTAGCCACTGAATCACCTTATTCCATCTCATATTCTTCCTCCTCCATCTGGTGTTACCCACCATTGTGCATCTGAGAGTGAAACCTATTATGCGATTTTTTCTATGACTTACGAGGGCCAACAGACTATTTGACACTACTATCTTTCTATCACCGAGAAGCAATACCTGAGCTAGGAGTGACTGAATCTGGGAAGCAAGACATTATGCAAGCTTATGCATAGGAGCATCATATTTTGACTCCATGACATAGATCATTGTGACACACCTTCACCCACAAGATCTTCTAAACTTAATAATCTATGTTCTTTATTTTGATCGGATTATATGATGCTTTTATCTAGTAAACATTGCTAAATAGTAAATGGAAAAAATATATGTGCAACATTAATGAAGAAAAATCACATTTGTAGTTACATTCTTATATTTGTCAATCCAATTCCTTTCCAATTTATATTATATAGATCATATAACTATGATGATCATGGAATTCATACCTAGTTTTAGAATCTAAAGTGGGGTTATTTTTCATAATTGACAACAAAAGATGAAATTTTAGCTCACTTATTGATGTTTAGTTTCTATTATTACACCATCTAAGGAACGTGAACCATCTGTTAATTCTATTCTTGATGTTGTAAATGGCATGATTGTAACCTATAGTGATCCATCTTCTCCTGCCAAGATACCCAAAGAAATAGACTATCTTTGTCATTGTAGGATCTTGTTTGCTCTTTTTGATGAGTTTTATGGCAGTCAATCTACCACAAACAACCTTCTGCCTTTGAGCTTTGGCAAGATTTGGACATCAAGGTTGGAATGAAAGAATGTGGACTAGAACAATATGATTCCTTGAGATGGTACGAGTAAAATATGATGGATTATAAGCCTATTCTAGCCCAAGCACTTGAGTACCAAAATCTCATCACAAAATATGTTGTCAGTGGTTATAAGATTGAGGAGAATGTGCAAGTGACGTCCTTAATTGAAAAGCTCTCTCCATTCTAGAAGGACTTTGACAAGTTTCTTATTCATGAGCATGATAGATTAACCATATCCTCCTTAGTGAAATCTTTTCCAATTGAATTCCATCATAGAAAAAAGGATGTTAAGGTCAATACCTCTCTCAACCTAGTAGATGATGTCAAACTTAATAAGAAACTAAACAATTTCAATCATAATCCTAAGCAATATTTCAAAAAAGACAAGCAACTCGGTCATAATAAGAACTCTGATTCTGAGGCCCAATATATTTGTTATGCATGTAGAAGGATTGATCGTCTTGCAAATGTTTCTAGGGATTGCAAGTGTAACGACCCTACTTCCCGGTAACCCCCAATTAAGGAAGACCAAGGAGTCAAAGGCGTTATCACAAAAATAGGATCAATAGTTTTGCAAATAATAAAAAATAAATAATAAATTCTACGAAAGCCTAAACTGAAAATTGGAATAAAATTTTACTTTTGACATACCTTTAAAAATTGGTAACTGGGACTTCTATCCACAATAGAATTCTATCTAACTAAATCCTCCTTGATAATTTAACTTTAATCTTCACATGTTCCACTTTACTATTTGTCTAATTTTAGATATTTCTAAAATGTTGACAAACAAAACGTCGGTCAGTATAAATTAATATATCGGTATGTGGGGACAAAAAATATTGCACATAAGTTCTAACAACCTAATCATATCAAGTAGTTGCTAACAATGCACAATTACATTTTCAATGTGACTTCCCAACTGCTTTTACTCATACTCTGGGATACCCTCTCTTAGGGTTCTGTCCTTGCCATGGACATTAAGGCTACCTTCTCCATCCTGAGCTTGGTACATGGGGTCACCTCTCTGGGTGCCCAATGGTCTTCCATTCGGGGCTTGACCACTTTAGACCTTTCCTTTGGGGCTTGGTCTTGCATCATACATTCAGAGATGGTATGTAGGTTCGAGATAGTCACATATATACTTAAATTGTGATAGTCATATTCACTTTAAAGATTGCAGAAATATAAGCAACCAAACAGTTACTTTCATTGAAATTAATAAAACATCGTGAAACCTTTGATAAACTAAGGGTGTGTACTCATAATTAACCACATACCTGATTAGGAGATTTCACAAGAAATAAGCACAGTCCAACCAATTAGGCAATCCAATCCAAGCAAGCACACAAAAACACAGAATCCTGAAAAGCATGTACAACTACACACTCATCAAAAATCTATTTTATTGACTCAGATTCTCTATCTAGGGTTTATAATCCAAATTAGGGTTTCATTATGGTTCCTTTAGATCTATTTACAACTTCCATCTTTTATATCCACAAAACCCTACAATAGCAGTTCTAGGTGCAAAACCCTAATTATCCAACTTAATCATATTAATCTCTTCCTATCGCCTAATAGGCTTAGTATCATCCTAGTATTACTTTTAAACAAAGGATTTTTGAAGCTTATCTCATTACCAATCATTAACCCTAGATTAGGGTTTCTAATCCCTCTAATTCCCATTGATATATCAAACCCTAAATTAAGCTATTTAACACATGGATCATCTACTTAAACATCAAAATGCCCTTTTATTTACAACAGGTTAATAGGCCAATAGATTATCCATATTAATCATCTCAATTTCACATAACATCAAATAGGGATTTTCCTCATTATAAAGAATTAAGATTAGAAACTTTAACCAATTTTCGAAGTATGATCAGATTCAGACCCTAAAACCATTTTTATTGAATTCCTCACATTTTTCTGATCAATTTTCATATATTACATGTTCTCATACAATCTACAATTAATTAGATACAAATTTTACTAACTATTCATTTTATGGCCAATCAAGGATTGACACGTGCCCCTTTCGACTCCATTGAGTCAACCCAGCATGGCCGTGCTTGAGCCAACCGGCTCGCGCCACCTGGGCACCCGGGCCAGCGAAGCACTACGCCTCGTGTGAGATAAAACAAAAAGAAAATACGAAGATGCCCTTACCTATTGTGAAGAACCGGCGGGGCAAGAAGGTAATTTTCCCGAGCATCATCTTCAACCTCAATGCCTCACCCTCAGCAGCCCGATGGTCAACACACACATTGACTCTAATCTCTACTTCCTCTGCATGCGAACCAAGATCGCCCAAAGCACCATCATGCTCCTCTAAACTCAATGACCTCTCCAATTCCTCATCTGCTTCTATCCACTGTCGGGATGACACCGCTAACCCTCTGATGATATATGCTTTGAGATGAGGGTGTAGGTCAGGGTAGATTCAAAAATTGGCACTAGCAACGAGTTCATCGATTCCTTCCGAACATGCGGGATGGGTTTGCAAAGAAGTTAGTACCGCAGAATACCCCCCCCCTATATAGGCAGGGTTGGTGAGGGAATCCCAATTAGGGGAAATACAATCTAGCCATAAGAGTCTCCCAAATGTGGGGTTGTTTGATTCGAGAAAGGCTCCCGGACTTGATGGTCAAGTTTCCAACTCCTCTCCTGCATCAGAGATTGAGAAAGATCAAAAGGAAACTACACAGGTTTACCTCTCAAACTGTGATCTAGACGATGACCCAGCTCTATCGGATCAAGAGACCCACAAGCCAGATCACAAGATCTAGGGTCCAAATCATCCGCGTTATAAATAAACCGAAATTCTATTCCCAATTAAACTGTGACATTTAATATATTCAAAATCCTTTCACTTTAGGAATCTTATAAAATCCATAACTCCTTACTCTTTTATCCCTTTTCATCCAAATTTTAAGGGAAACTTTGCATTGACATTATCTACTTGTATACCAAGTTTGAGTCCCAAACTCAAAAGGAAAGAGGGGTTTTCTTCACATACAAGTTAACACTTATTAAGGCATAATTTATTCATATTTTCTCTCTCTTTCACTTTTATATTCTTTATTTGGATTCTTTGTAACTCAAGAAATCTTAGGGATTCGAAATCCACTCATGATGAACAAACTCTTAGTCTTCTAGTTGTTTCTACAACCTTCATTAATATTATTTCAATTTCCTTTAAGGATTTCTTTTCATCTTTTATTCCCTTTCTTTTGATATTGGGCTTATTAAGCAACAAGGCCCACGAAGCCACACATATAGAAGACATTTAGCTAATAAAACCACACAAGAACTCAAATCATACCATTTTCATATTCATATATCTTTAATGGAGAAATTAAATATCAACCCAAACTTATGAAAATTGAGGTTATAACATCCTCCCCTCCTTATAAGAATTTTGCCCACAAAATTCAGCAATCAAACAAACAAGTCAGGATATGCTTTTTCCATGTCTGACTTCAGCTCCCATGTGGCCTCATCCTCTCCATGATGTTTCCAAAGAACCTTTACCATCCCTATATTCTTACATCTGAGTTCTCTCTCACCTTGGTATCTCGTACCCTCATAGGTGACTCAGGATATGTCAGCCTCCCTTGAAGCTCAATAGGTTCATGGCTCAACACATGGTTCGGGTACATCACATACTGTTCTACACATCATACATCATGTTATCCTGAGGGGTAAGGCTAAACATAATCAACTCCACCTATCCATCTCAAATGGACCCATGTATTGGGGACTTAGATTTCTCGACTATAGCTCAGAGGAGTCAGGTTTTCATAACACATGTTCACCATAGTGAACTGCATGTTAGTCTGCTTCACATCAGCTCATGACTCCTGTCGATCCTGGGCTTTCTCAGCCATTGCTCGATCAAAGTGACTTCATCTGCATACATTGTGGTCTCTCTAACCTTCACAAGGTCCTCTCACCGACATCATCCTAGTGAAGCGGTGACTGACACAGCCTCCCTTACAGAGCTTCTTACATCTCAATATTGGCTATGGTGGCAATCATCACAAGCAAACTCTTCTAGAGGCAGGAACTACTCCCATGTATCACCCTAAAGAAGCACACATGCTCTCATCAGACCCTCTAAAGTCTGGATCATACTCTCTTGACTGTCCATCAGTCAGGGGGTGATAAGTTGTATGAAACTTCAATCTAGCATCAAGTTCTTTAGGTACCTACTTCCACCACATGGAAGTGGACTTGAGGTCATGCTCCAGATATCAAACTCAGATCATAGTGTAATTGAACTATCTCTCTCTCATATATATAGTTCAACCGAGTTTGTCACACTGATAGTGCTCTCTCTTAGGCAAGGGATTAGGTCAACTTGGTAAGGCGATCTATCATAACCCATAGTGCATTATGACCTCTCTCGGTCCAGGGGAGACCCACCACACTGTCCATGGTGATCTACTCACATTCCCTCTCAGGGACTCCTCATCATCTGTAGCAACTCACTGGGTTACTGGTGTTCAGCCTTCACCCTCTGGCATGCATGGCTACTAGCCACGTACAACTCTATATCCTTCTTCCAAGTACCACTGCAAACCTCAACCTTCTTGGTAGTACCATAGTGTACGGTGTACTTAAAATCATGAGCTTCTTGCATGACATGATTCCTCAAGGTTGAGTCTTTAGAAACCCTAAAACACTCTAGTAGTGGGTTTCACCACCTTCTTTTCCAAAGAGGTGTATCTGAGGTTCTTGCAACTATCCTTCTATCTCATCAAGTTTAGGGCTGGCCAACTGAGTATCCACCAAATTGACCAACAGGTCTGGTTGTATTTGGATGTCAGCCACATATGTCTAGTCTTCTAACGATTGTAGGGTTCACCTAACAACCCCTTCTAGTCTCTCCACTGGCTATACAAGATAGTTTTACACCTGAGCTGTATTCAACTGAGAACATCTTGTTACTACATAAGCTTCCTTACGTGCTAGGTGATGGTGAAGACATAAACCTTCATATACTCCACTTATCGTCCTCATCTCAAGTTTAGGTCTAACTGAGTCAAGAAAGCTTCAAGCTCATCATCTTGGCCATCCAACCCAAACTTATAACTTATAGATTCCAAACTACTTCTAGAGAGGTACGTCCTCATATTACCTCTGTTCTCCTTATGCCTTTATATCACCTATCCAATATACTCTCAAAAGGATGTGGTATTCTTCTATCCTCAAACTTCATATAAATGTTTCAACTCATGTCACCTTTATCCTTAGTGCATGGCATGCATTTTTTCCTATCTCTCACACCCATAATGAGAGGAAATGAGAATTTGGCTGCAGTCCAAATACAAAGTTCATCTCATTCCAAGAGTAGAGATGGTGCATCACACATTGCCATTACACTTTCCAATCTAAGTTGAAACGTACATCACATGTCTCCACATCATGAACATCTCAATTTCAGGTTTACATCCACGGAAAGTTGTTCCCAAACACTCATGTGTCCTCATATTACTCATATATATACCTAATCATTAGTCATCTCCTCAAGGTCTCTACGGTGTCGGTACTTTTGGGGTCATCCCTCTTCCCTTATGCATTAAGGGAGTGCCTTCCTCATTTACCCTTTGAGCCCCGTGAACTCATGAAGGTGGTCAACCTCCTAACCCATGGTCCTTGGGCAAAGATAGTTGTTACCTCCCGACCCTATGGTCTTGTGCATCTAGGGAACAGACAACTCCTACTCCCATCAGTCTTATCCCTTCCTGACCCTAGTATTGACTTAGGATCCTATCATGGTACATCTCAAACTTAACTCCTTTCATAGGGATCATGGCGACCTACCTACCTCGGTCTGGCCCCATACAGGTTACCTCCATGGCAACATATCCTCATGCCCCTTAGAGATGGTCACACATGGGTCTATAGATTCATGATCATACTACATGCTCTTACACTTAGCTCATCAAGCTCTTATATGTGATCTCTTCAGGTTACCTCAAACCTAATCAAAAGTTGGTACTCACCCTACATGAATGGTCCCTTTCTAGGATGGAGGACACTAACTCTTGACATCAACAGAGGTCGCAAAATGTCCTTACATCCAAAGCTTGTAACATCATGTATATGCATAGCTCCTATCATGCTATTTATACACATAGCTAGCAAGAAGACAACCTCCTAAACCATGCTAAGTTCCTTAGTAAAACATACTTGTTCATCATTCCACGAGGTTGGACCAATATCACACATGCATATGTTGCCAACAACCATATATCTCAACTCAAACAGGGTTTCCTTCTAACACATGGGAAGGGGTGTCAAGCTTGCATCTTATAAACTCAATCATCCTCATGAGCATCATATGCACTGGGTACTACTACTTCCCTTCTTTGGTTTAGGAACCCTAGGTTCACCCCCTATGCATCATCTATCTAACTACATGCTCAGATGTTCAACCACGAACTGAACCTATACCAGATAGGGCATACACATCCTAACACTCTTCCACGTGAACAACCTTTAGAGCCCTACACTAGGAAAACTAACCGGGTGAAAGGCCTCACAACTTGTTACTATACCCCTTTAGGGCCTAAGGAACTCTCCTTCCTACACCAAAAGGTAGGCACTTATATCATCTATATGTTCATTCACAAAGCCTCTTTCTCTCTTCTAGGGTTTGGTTCCTCTAAAGGAATCTAAGGTACAATAAGCCTCCAAGGATTGTGCATGAAGCAACAACATATATCTACTTAGGATCGTCTATTCCAGGCCATATTATACCCAACTTCTCATGATTCCTCATGTCTCAGAGTCAAGGTCTCCAACCTTATTCATCGGGTCTCACTCTCTTTCTCTAGAGCTAACCCTACAACTAGTCCTACTACTGGAGGTTCTCTCTCAGAAGATGGGTCAAGCTCTTAAGGATACACGTCTATCCCCACCTGGGTGAAATGTACTATCAAAACTCATGTCCAACCAAGATCATCCTAAGATCTACATGTCTACCTCATGAACTATCAGGCATAACCCTTCTGGCTTAGGTCTAAAACCTGATGCCAGCCTTATTGCCACTCTTCTACATAGGTGCATGCCTCTTTTCTATTCATGTATGCCCGCTGGGGTTCCTATATGGTCACCACTAACCTTCTCAATGAGGGATCTATCCCTCACCCTTAAGAGGAACGACCCACCCAAGGTTGGGTCACCAAAAGGCACTAAGTTCAAACAACCACACATAGCTCATGTGTACTCAAAACCTTTACATAAATCATGTATGTCTAACCCAAATTCTTGAAGGTATAGAAGACTAAGGTATTCAACTCATCTTGCCATCTCTTTCTCTAACTACCACTTGGGGTTTGGGTTAGAATCATCCTCAGAGGATGCATCAGGTATCTTCCTCTTCCTGGAGGCTTCTTCCTCCAAGGCTAACTCTCTCCTCATCCTCCTCATCCTCCTACAAGAAGGTTTAACCTTAGATCTCTCCTGAGGGCACAATAACACACACCATGCAACCTAATCATGTAACTAATATTTAGTTTACGCTTAAACTATTAAAACTTACGTCCATGCCATCTTATTTACATACTTTTCATTATTTAGTGGAGGATTCCCTTAATCCTTATTACTCTTATCCCAAACACAGGAGGGGTGTGGAGAGAGAAACCCTAGGCACTTAGAGTTATACTTGAATCAGGGTTGAGAAGGGAAGAAGACAAATGAAAGAGTCCTAGAGGTATCTTACTTTGAGTCAAAACCTCTAATTTTGGCCAGGCAGTTACACATAATCTATGAGTCCTCGTAGACCGACTAGCGGGAAAGAGGAAAATCTTGCCAGCCCCTGGATCGTGATCCTTTACTAGACACCTCCATCATTGGAAAATCCTCTAATAACTCCCTTGGGTTCTAAAGAGTTTGTAAATTTTAATAATTATTAGAGATTAAATGGAAAACCATCGCTCTGATACCAATTGTAACTACCCCACTTCCCGGCAACCCCCAATTAAGGAAGACCAAGAAGTCAGAGGCGTTATCCCAAAAATAGGATCAATGGTTTTGCAAATAATAAAAAATAATTAATAGATTCTACAAAAGACTAAACTGAAAACTGGAATAAAATTTTACTTTTCACATACCTTCAAAAATAGGTAAATGGGACTTCTACCCGTAGTACAATTCTATCTAACTAAATCCTCCTTGATAATTTAACTTTAATCTTCACATGTTCCACTTTACTATTTGTCCAATTTCATATATTCCAAAAACATCGACAAACAAAATATCGATCAGTATAAATGAATATACCGGTATGTGGGGACAAACAAAATATTGCACATAAGTTCTAACAACCTAATCCTATCAAGTAGTTATTAACAATGCACAATTACATTTTCAATGTGACTTCCCAACCACTTTTACTAGTACTCTGGGATACCCACTCGTAGGGTTTAGTCCTTGCAAGGGACATTAAGGCTACCTTCTCCATACTGAGTTTGGTACCTGGGGTCACCTCTCTGGGTCCCCAATGGTCTTGTCTCTGGGGCTTGACCACTTCAGACCTTCCCTCCGGGGCTTGGTCCTGCATCATACATCCAGAGATGGTATGTAGGTTCGAGACAGTCACATACATACTTAAATTGTGATAGTCATATTCACTTTAAAGATTGCAAAAAAAAAGCAATTAAATAGTTATTTTCATTGCAATCGATAAAACATCATGAACCCTCTAAGAAACTAAGGGTGTGTACTCATAATTAACCACATACCTGATTAGGAGATTTCGTAAGAAATATGCACAGTCCAACCAATTAGGCAATCCAATCCAAGCAAGCACACAAAAGCACAAAATCTTGAAAAGCATGTACAACCTATTTACTACACACTCATCAAGAATCTATTTTATTGACTCGGATTCTCTTTCTAGGGTTTCTAATCTGAATTAGGGTTTCATGATGGTTCCTTTAGACCTATTTACAACTTCCATCTTTTATATCCACAAAACCCTAAAGCAGCAGTTCTAGGTGCAAAACCCTAATTATCCAACTTAATCATATTAATCTCTTCCTATCACCTAATAGTCTTAGGATCATCCTAGTATTACTTTTAAATAAAGGATTTTTGAAGCTTATCTCATTACCAATCATTAACCCTAGATTAGGGTTTCTAAGCCCTTTAATGTCCTTTGATATATCAAACCCTAAATTAAGCTATTTAACACATGGATCGTCTACTTAAACATCAAAACACCCTTTTATTAATAATAGGTTAATAGGCCAATAGATTATCCATATTAATCATCTCAATTTCACATAACATCAAATTAGGGATTTTCCTCATTATAAAGCATTAAGATTATAAATTTTAACCATTTTTCGAACTATGATCAGATTTAGGCCCAAAAACCATTTTTATTGAATTCCTCACATTTTTCTGATCAATTTTCATATATTACATGTTCTCATACGATCTACCATTAATTAGATACAAATTTTGCTAATTATTCATTTTTTGGCCAATCAAGGATTGACACGCGTCCCTTTCAACTCCATTGAGTCGTGCTAGCAGGGTTGGGCTTGAGCCAACTAGCTTGCGCCACCTGGGCACCCGGGCCCGCGAAGCAACGTGCCTTGCACGAGATAAAACAAAAAGAAAATATGAAGATGCCCTTACCTGTTGCGAAGGACCGGCGGGGCAAGAAGGTAATTTGCCCGAGCATCATCTTCAACCTCGGTGCATCATCCTCAATAGCACAGTGGTCAACACACGCATTGACTCTGAGCTCTGTTGCCTCTTCATGCGAACTAAGATCGCCCAAAGCACCGCCGTTCTCCTCCTAACTTAACAACTTCTCCAATTCCTTATCTGCTTCTATCCACTGTTGGGATGACACTGCTAACCCTCTGACGATAGATGCTCTGAGATGAGGGTGTATGTCAGGGTAGATTTGCAAATTGGCACTAGCAACCAGTTCGTCGATTCCTTCTGAACACGTGGTATGGGTTTGCAAAGATGTTGGTACCGCTGAATACCCCCACCCTTATATGGACAGGGTTTGCGAGGGAAACCCAATAGGGGGGAATACGATCTGGCCTCAAGAGTCCCCTAAAGTTGGGGTTGTTTGATTTGGGAAAGGCTCCCGGACTTGATGGTCAAGTTTCCAACTCCTCTCATGCATTAGAGATCAAGAAAGATCGAAAGGAAACTACACAAGTTTCCCTCTTGAACTGGGATCTAGACGACGACCCAACACTGTCGGATCAAGAGACCTGCAAGCCATATTGTGAGATCTAGGGTCCAGATCATCCACGTTAACAATAAACCGAAATTCTATTCCCAATTAAACCATGACATTTAATCTATTGAAAAGATTATCCTTTCATTTTAGGAATCTTATAAAATCCATAACTCCTTATTATTTTATCCTTTTTCATCCAAATTTTAAGGGAAATTTTGCATTGACATTATCTACTTGTATACCAAGTTTGAGTCCCAAACTCAAAAGTAAAGAGGGGTTTTTGTCACATACAAGTTAGCACTTATTAAGGCATAGTTTATTCATATTTTCTCTCTCTTTCACTTTTATATTTTTTATTTGGATTCCTTGTAACTCAAGAAATCTTAGGGATTCAAAATCCACTCATGATTAACAAACTCTTAGCCTTCTAGGTGTTTCTACAACCTTCATTAAAATTATTTCAATTTCCTTTAAGGATTTCTTTTCATCTTTTATTTCCTTTCTTTTGATATTGGGCTTATTAAGCAACAAGGCCCACGAAGCCACACATATAGAAGACATTTAGCAAAGAAAACCACACAAGAACTCAAATCATACAATTTTCATATTCATATATCTTTAATGGAGAAATTACATTTCAACCCAAACTTATGAAAATTGAGGTTATAACAATAAGGGTCAAAGCAACCAAACTAATTAGGCCCCTCAGAATGCAAATGTGAACATCATCAATGCGGGGGTGGACGCATCCTCTTCTTGAAG
This sequence comes from Alisma plantago-aquatica, assembly GCA_963693085.1. Lineage (NCBI taxonomy): Eukaryota > Viridiplantae > Streptophyta > Magnoliopsida > Alismatales > Alismataceae > Alisma > Alisma plantago-aquatica. The sequence continues at coordinate 1,428,484,984 of OY856409.1, forward strand.
GTTAGATACCACCAATTATCTTTTTCTTAGTGTTAGCCTTTCCTCTAGTGATAATCGATAGATAGACTCTGGAGCAGTTTCTCACATATGCTATGAATTTTCTACAATTTATACCTATCAGATAGACATTAGTAGTGTGATCTCTTTGGGTGATGATGTGTCAGTGAAGCAAATAGGCTATGGATGTGTGAATCTAAATCTCACAAATGGAAAAGTTCTTAGACTACAAAATTTTTACATGTTCCTAATTTTTAAAAAAATATAGTTTGTAAAGTCTTGATTATGATGTCTGGTTATACTCTTTTGTGTCAAGGGAAAAAAGTTGTAATTTCTAGATTTGGTTCTTACAAAGGTGTTGGGTACACCTGTGGGGGGTTAGTTAAGATCAATGTCTCTTCTTGATTGGCACCTCTCATATTAATGATAATTGTTTTAGTACCCTTTTTACTTCAATTTCTTATGATATTTGACATGCTCGTTTAGGGCATGTGAATAAGAACACTACAAAACATATGGTTCATATGGACTCAATTTCAAGACTCCTATTTCCAATTATTTTAGATGCCAAATATGTGTTCATGAATTACCTAGGAAACCCTTTAGATCACTACAAAGGAACACATCTTTGATTGAGCTTGTTCATATTGATACATGTGATCTAAATAGTATCCTTACTCATGTTGGCATGTACTACTTTGTGACATTTATTGATGACTTTTCCAAGTATTTTGCATTTAACTGTTGAAATCAAAAGATGAACAAATGAAAAAAAAATTATAAGTCATAAGTAGAGAACCAAACGAAGAAGAACCTTACCAGGATTATATTTTATAGAGAAGGTAGTATAATCCTAATTAATTTTAAAAATGTTGTGAATGTCATGGCCTTATTCATGAAATCATTGCCCCATTCAATCCACAATCTAATGATGTAGTTGAAAGAAGGAATAGAATGTTGATCGATATGGTTAATGCCATGTTGGCCGAATCTGGTCTAGATCAAAGGATGTGGGGGGATCTTTTATCCGCTAATTATGTGTTGAACTATATCTCTTTCAAATACATAGAGAAAACACCTTATGAATTTTAGTTTAACCGTAAGCATGTTTAAAGTACCTTGAAATGTGGAGGTGCTTGGCCAAAATTAAAATCCTTAAAAATAAGAAGAGAAAGCTCAGTCCTAAAATTCTTGATACTATGTTCATAGGATATGATGAAAATAGCAATGCAAACAAAATTATAGTGATAAAGGCATACATTCCTGACATTAGAACAAACTTCATACTAGAAATCATACATGTCGATGATGTTTACTATGAAATTTCGTTCCCTTAAAATCTAGTGTTACCAAATAAGTTGGTGAAGATTCTCCAAATGTTAAAACTTCAAAACTTTTGAGAACCAACCAAGATTCAACTCCTATAACCAACATACCCATACTTGAACCTGAACCATTGAATCTGGAAGTGGTTGAGCCTCCAAGTGACTTTATTCGGGAAAGAGGAATAAAGTAACAAAAAAACTTTGGTTCTAATTTCTACACCTTTATAGTAGAAGAAGGCCGCCCTAAGACCTAGAAGATGCCATGAAATCCATATATGTTGATTTCTAAATGGAAGTTGTTGATCATGAAATAGAATCCATTATGAACATCATATTTGGATTCTAACTAATCTTACTCCATATTGCAAAACTATTGGATGCAAATGGGTGTTTAGAAAGAAGTGTGTAAGGCCCCTAAACTTTCTTAATGAGTTGAATAAGCTTAATTATCATAATTGAATTCTTATAATCCTAATATAACCTTGTGATATGCTTTGAAATCATAAGATAAGAGTAAGTTTGAAATGTGGTCCAATTTGGACATTGTTTGAGCAAGTTATGCAATTTTATGAACATTTTGGACTTTTCTACAATTTACCCAATTGAGAGGTTTTCTTTGCAATTTATCACTTGCATTATGTTCCTTGGATATTATCTCATAATTCTTGATCTTTTTGTTTCATGGGGTGCCCATTTAAACCTTAGTTTGAAGGTTTATTCTCCAAGGGTATTTTAGGGTTTACCCCTTCATGGATGAGCTACCTTTAGTAGCTATCAACTAATGAGTTATTTGTTGTTCTTGGAAATTTAAGAAATGAGGGATAATAATGTCTACATGGATGGTGGGTGAGCTGCTTGTGTGTGTTCTTGTATATTCTTAATAGTTTAAGGCCATGGACTCTTGGAAAGATACTAGAACTTCAACTTTTTCTTTTTCTTTATCTTAAAGTTTCATATACTTATCCCTAAGCACCAAAACGAGCCATTTTCTCTCCACCACCTCCATCCTTCTACAAACCTCATCCTCCCTCTGTTCTTCTACAAATTTCCTATCCAATGAAGAAGAAAGAGGGGAGCTTCTTGGAAAAACAATCTAGGGTTGCAATTGACTTCAGTTTAGGGTTTGAAAAGCTTCCTTCTAGTGATCTTGACCTAAAAGAGTAAGAATTCCATTCTTTCCTCTGTTTATTTCTTTGTTATCCTTCCTCCTAGATTTCTCCAGGTCAGAACCTTGCTGTTCCATGGTAGAAATTTCTCTAAAGCTTTAAAACCCTACCTTTCTTGCTCCTTATGCTTAGGGTTTGCTCATTTGATGAAAAAAGGTGCTAGATGAACGAGTTCATAGCTTATGCTTGGATTTTCTACCCTACCTTCTCGAGTTTTCTTCAGTTTAGGATTTCATATTCTCATTAGAGGCAAGTTTTATAACTTTCTCCATGTTTATTGCTTAGCATAAGCTTTCTAGCTCATGTTCTTGCTTGAAAATGATGATTCATGCACTAAAAAGCTATGCTTGACTTGGATTTTGATTTTTATAATGTTCCCTATTCTGATTTCAGTTCTAGATGAACATGTGATCATGTTTACATTATTCCTAAGGTATAATATGACTTGGATCAGGTTGTTTTGACAACCTATGGTGCTAAGCACCTATCAACCAATGGTCAATTTTAGGGTTTAAAGCTGATTTCTTCTATAAACCCATGACCTGATGATGGTACCATTGCAACAATCCTATAGTGTTGTCTTCATGACAACCGATGGTTGAGATCAAAGGTGTCATATGATGGTGACAACCTATGGTCACCCCCTTAGGTTAGGTTTTGGATCAATTAGAAGTTTAATGATCAACCATTAAGTACCCTACTGATGTTATCAATTAATGATGACATTAGCTTAATATTTGATGTTGATTAATGGATATAGTGCTGATCTAACAACCTATGGTGACTTAATGGTCACTAATGATGGTGTATCAGGTCTCCAAAACCTATGGTGAGTTAATCATACAGTTGTAGCATCAATTAAGCCTTAGACCAATGGTTTCTTGGGTCACTTGATGCAATGGTCAGACCTATACTGTAATTGATGGTTTTAACACATGAACTTGACCCAATGGTCAACATCTAATGTTTATTCCTCCAATAAAGTGGAATGATGTCTAATGTAATATGTTGTTCCTAATAATGTGATTTAGATGGTTTCCTTTATATGATCAACTTAAGGAGCTTACTTGTTGACAATGGATGGCTTGTTTTAAATGAATAGTCGATTGTGGGTTTTACCCTACTCTCAATAGAACTTTTTGTGTTGTTAATCAAGGGATGTCTAGGGTTATATGGTGAATCTTTATAGAGAACAAATCAAGGACTTCATAGGTGGTTTATCCAAGGTTTTTACTTATGTAAACAACCAATGATCTTACCTTTTAAACATCCAATGGTTCTGGGTGACATTGTTGTATGGTGATATGGGTTGAATGATGATGGAACAAATGGAGGGTTACCCTTAATAAGGTAGTCTTACCTATTCACTCATATGAATAGAAGGGATGATAACCATATTGTGTTGATATGTAACCCTAATGAGGTATAGCTTGTTATACCTAGCTTTAATATAACTAAATGATGGTAATTGTGTATGAATAGTCCTTGAATGACTAATACAATCATGGAGTACTCTCTTATTATTGTTGAAACCTTAATATGCTATAACCCAATGGTTACACCTTAATTTATGTGTGGGTTCATACTTGAGAATAGTATGGAATGTGATGGTGACGCTTCACCTTATGCATCCATGAGCCAATGGGGATACCGTGAGTTAGGGTTTGGGTAGAAGTACTGATTAGTAACATTAATATAATTTATCTTGTTGAACCCAACTCTAATTCAAATAGATAAAGATGAGTATTCATGTTTAACACTCTTATATGATGGAATGATGGTGAAATAACCTCCTTAATATGATCATAACCTTAATGTGTTAATTGGTGGTTATCATAGCCACATGGTTGATACTTTCTTATGCTAAACATGTGCATTATGAATATGATGAGTGTTAATCATATCTAGATTCCTTGCACAATGATGTAATAAAGGAATGTTCTTAATGTTAATATAAACCTGCTATGATTGTTTATGAATATCTCCTAGCTCATTAATGCAATATTGTGCTGATATGGTGTATTATATGTAAGTGATGTTGTTGAGCCTTGTTATAAGGCATGAAAAGATAATGATGATCTTGTAGGAATAATATGGTGGTATTAATGACCTTTGGGCATGGTTGAGACCTAAATGAGGTGTAATCCTCTTATGTTGATAAGGGTTGATACCCTATGATATTGTGAAAATGATTTATATCTTGTGATAGTATGATGGTCTTAATGACCTTTGGGCATGGTTGAGCCCTAAATGAGGTGTAATCCTCTTATGTTGATAATGGTTGATACCATGTGATATTGTGAAAAGGTTTTATATATTGTGATAGTATGATGACTAGCGTGGTCTCATGAATGGTAAGTAAATAGTACCATGTGATGATGAGATGAGAAATTATGTTTCACACGTTTTATATCTTTTAAAAGTTGTGATATTTATATGCTTGCTAGAAGTGAATTAGGGTTTGTATGTCCACTTGTTTTATGCAACCTTAATTCACCCAATTGGCATAACTAATCAAGTGCAACTTTAATCATGTAGTGCCATGTGCCATAGAGCCATCTTCAGTGTCAGAACTTGCTAGATGGTGAAATGAGTATTCCTGAGGGAAACTCAAAGTGCATATTGTTGAGTATGTGGGGGTGGCAGGTTGAGGATATATCCTTATCATCCACAATGCAGATTGTGGAGGTTGGCTCTAGTCATTCCTCATACATCTGATGTGATTGAGAATGGTTGTGGTCGTGTCTCAGTGATTATAACATGATGTGATTAGAGGACAACTACAGTTGTACCTCAGTGATTGGGTTTTGTATACCCTGGTTTCTAGTGTCGTGACCTATACCAAGGGCAGACTAGTGGTTAGCAGCTTGACTATATGTCACTGTGGTGACAGATTTGACTGATATGTCACTGCCTTTTTACTCATATTGATGGGGGGAAGAGATCTTAGGATAATGACACTCCTAGATCTTGTATGGAACCGAATAGCCCTTCGCAAGGGTCGGTTGGACTTTGAATAGTACAATTCAAATTCCCCAGGGCGTAATAAAAGATGTAATACAGTTGTGTAACATATTTGTTTAGGGTTATACACGGAGTTTCACATTGAATGATAACCCTTGTTTGTTATCTTTACATAAAGATGATGCTCAGTGCAATTAAGAGATAGTAGATATACTAATGTTGTGGATATGCTTAAGATTGTTGATGCGTACATATAGTAGCCATGTTTATGTTGATAACTATGATGCTACTGCTGATTATAATCATGATGATGGATATCTCATGTTGTTAGTTAAATTTAGCATGCTAGTCATGCCTTTGTTACTAGAGATGCATATACTGCTAATCATGCTTATGCAAATAGTTGTGCTTATGTTGTTAGCTCCTCTTATGATGTTAATATGTTCGACCTATTAGACATGATAATGTTGTTAGCTATGCCTATGTGGCTAGACTTATTCATAATGATAGAGATTCTATGTTACTAGACTTGCTCATGATGCTAGATATGCACATGCTACTGAATTGCTTATATTTTCAACAAGATAAAGGATGATAGTCTGGCTAATGATGATAGTTATTATCTACTCCTTTATGTATTTTATTAATCATCAGTTGTGCTGAGCTTATTTGTTATATCTGATCAAATTTCTTAACTATTTTATTACTTTAAAATGTTTTAATCAATAAACCTTGTTGGAGGTTATATCTCAAACTGGGACATGGGTCTCACCCTTGTGGTTCGCCACATTTTTTTAGGTAATCGGAAGTGACGAAAACAAACATGTGGCGGCAAAGAGGATCTATAGAAATGGATCTTTGAGAAAGTTGATTAGATGTCTAGTGTGTCCTAGAGTCGCCCATGTACTCTTAGGTCTGGGCAGGACAAGTTTGTATATGGTGTTTCAAATGAATCGGAATTTTGTTAGCATGTTAATGCTTGTTTGTGTGGCATATACAAATATTGTTATCATGTGTATATATGTTGTGTCTAAGGTGATAGAAAAATTTGTATCAAATTCTTATCATAGTATGTATAAAAGAAAGATGTTGGGCTATTATGAAAATGTTTCTGAGAAGGTGCTGACATTGAAATCAACTTTAATTTACCCATATTTTTGGGTATGTGATTAATTAGTGATCGATTGTGCTTTATCTTTTGAGTAATCTCATTTAGTGTAATGGGTTCTCACATTAAGGGCATATGGTAGCAATAGGAAAGATAAGTTTAAGGCCATGTTGGTAGCCAAATGTTACAAACAACAAAAACGAGTCGGTTATTTTGACACCTATGCTCATATAACAAATATCACCTCTATTTGTGTCCTTGTTTCCTTAAAACAATCTGTAATGTTGAAATCCATCAAATATATATAAAGATTCCCTTCCTTAATGGTGACCTTGAGGAAGAGATCTATATAGATCAACTTGAGGGCTTTTTCATCTAAGTCAAGAACACAAAGTTTGTAGACTTGTAAAATCTATGTATGGTTTAAAACAAGCACCTAACCAGTGGAATGACAAGTTTGATAAAGTTGTTCTATCTTATTATTTTACTGCAAATGAATCTGATAGATGTATTTATTCTAAACCTGTTGACAATGCATTTGTGATGGTGTGCTTGTATGTTGATGATATATTAATCTTTGGATCTGATGTTGCAATTATCCATGATACTAAATCTTTTCTTTCCATGAATTTTGATATGAAAGATTTTTTAATAATTTATGATATTCTTATTATTAAGTTGAGTATATCTACTTCTAGTCATTCCTTGAATCAGTCTCACTGTGTATAAAAAGTTCTACATATATTTGATATGTACTCTTGTTTTTCTATTAGTAATCTGTATGATCCCTCTTTATAACTTAAGGCACATAAAGGTAATCATGTGTATCAAAGTAGATATGCCCAAGTTATAGAAATCTTGATATACTTAGACAACTATTCTAGACCATATATTGCTTATGTTGTAGTAGGCTAAGTAGGTACACTAGTTGTCCTAATGTTGATCAGTGGAAGGCTTTAGTTAGGGTTTTTAGGTATCATAAAGGCACCATGAGTTATAGTCTTCATTATATAGATGTTCTAGTCATGTTAGAAGGATATACATATGCAACTGGATTACCGACTCTGATGAAACTAAGTCAACTAGTGATTATGTGTTTTTTCTAAGTGTTGTTGTAGTTTCTTAGAAATCATCCAAGAAAATTTTGAGGGCTAGATCCACTATGAAGTATGAGTTTATAGCCCTAGACTTAGCCTATTGTCAGGTTCATTGGCTTATAAATCTTTTGCCCGATTTAACTGTAGTTTCAAAGTTATTTCCTCCTATCTCAATATATTTAGCCTCTTTTGGAGTTTACGCTGGACCCTTCCCTATGGCATTTTGTGTTTTGGTGTTGTCTTAGTAGAGAAAGAGCTTTGTTTTAAATGGGATTGAGGTCACATGTTTGATAGGGTGTAGTACGGGATAGTACACCCTTGGGAGATCCCAACTATGTGATTGTAACCCTATGCTTGGGTGTATCTGAGTTGGGCATACTCACAAAAGTTTTCTTGAAATAGATTCTTGTGAAGGTTGCAATACGCACACCATTATGAACATGTTCATGTGCCCTCACTATGTTTGCACGGTTAATTGAAACCTGAATCAGAGAGTCTTGGTTCAAGGAATAGTTCATCATGTCTCTCTAGATGTAGATAAATTATTGCTAGGCAAGGTTCAAAGCTACAAGCTATCTATGTTGAAAGACATAGTTTTAGTCACCTTTCTTTTCGCATCTATATTTTTTTTAGGTTTATAAAATATTTGGAGGAATGTTGTATTCTAGCCACATTTTTAGTTGTATTTCAAAATATTTTAGCCATCTTTAGTTCCACATTGCTCACTTTAGAAGTTAGAGGGTTCCACTTAATTGAGAGTGGAGACTAAAGGCTTGTGTGCCTTGAGGCTTTTGAATTTAAAGTTGATTGGGATTGTATGTGCTTTAGGTTTTGAGAACTAAAATATACATGTGTGTGTACACTCCTTCCCTCATCATATCACACCATGCCATGTCCAACCCAGTCCTGTTCAATTGGTTCAGTTCACTGTATTGCGTGCATGTTTGATATTTCTATTAAAATAAAATTCTTTTATTTTGTTTTGTTAAAATGGCATTTTAATTTTTTTTTCATTTGGAAACCCAAAGATGTACAATTTCTTATTCCTTAGGTGCCTTGGAAAGGTAATTGCTTGAGCCTTCCATATAATAATTTTTCTTTGAACAAATCTCCTAGCCTATTTTTGATCCAAGTTTTCTAACCCTTTGGTTGGCTGGTCCGGATCCCTTCGGTTCTTATTTGAGTGTGTCCAACAAACTACGCATTTGGGAACTCATAAATCAATTATGATTAGAGGGGAAAATGGCTAGTTGGGCACCTATTCTATGAGCTTCGTCCATCTATAAAATGACATCTTTGAGCCATTTCTAACACATCTAGAAATACAAAAACCTAATGCAAATACTTGAGTGTGAGAGAATTGTTTTGTGCGAGATTAGTTATCTGTTGTGTGTTGTTCTTAGTTGTTGTGTGCAGCCTCCACCACCTTGTTATTAACTCACTGAATCACCTTGTTCCAACTCATCTTCTTTCTCCTCCACCTAGTGTTACCCACCATTGCGAATTTGAGCATGATTCCTACGGCGTGATTTTTCTGAGACATATAAGGGCCTATGGGACTGTTCGACACTGCTCTAGCATCGGGAGGCAGTACCTGAGTTGTGGGTGATTGAGTATGGGAGGTAAGCTGTTGTACAAACTCGCACATAGGAGCGGTGAATGTTGTCTTCACCATAGTGATCTTTGTGATGCACCACCCACCCACAGGCACTTCTAAACTTGATAATCTCTATCCTTTATATTGATCAGATTATCTACTACTTTGATCTAGTAAAACTGCTACGGAGTAGCTGCTGGAAAATTCCAAATATATCCAACAAGAGAAAGTGGATAAAGGGAAAGACTTAGTGAGAGCCAAGCTTGCTATGATAGTCCAAGTCTTCACCCCACTGCATTGTCAATGTCTTTGACTCCGACGACACAAATGAAAGGCATCCCACACATAAACTTATGTGGATGGACACTTCTAAACTCCCACAAACTTATGTAGTAGATGTTACTAATAATAACAACAATTGGTTTGCAGGACAGGTAGACGCGCCTAAAGAACACTATCTAATTGTGTATGATCGGTTAGGAATTGTAGCGGAAAAGTGACGTGTTCTGCAAGATTGAAAACGTAATAATTAACGTGGAAAATTCTCTCCAAGATGAGAAGAGAAAAATTAGGGAAATACCGGCCAACAAGTACTATGTAATCAAGATTACAACTCACATCGTCCATATTTAATTATCCCTAAATCCGGATAGCTCACCCTCACACGAGAACAAAGATAGGAAGAACAGAATTGCACCCAACATGTACAAAATATCCTACTTATCTTTTTCTCCTCACGACACCTCTATTGTTGTAAGGGATTAGACACACGGTTGTTCCCTTACCTGTTGCCGCTGCGACCGCTGACCTGATCGCCTTTGCTCCTGACAAGGTCACCTACCTCGCTGCCAACCAGAAGCTCTCTCCGCCTGAGAGAGCAGATGTGCATCCTCCACTAAACGGACGAACTACTGTCGTAGTCACTACCGCAACACCAACATAGTGCCACCAACTGATGTACATCCTCAGCTGATCGGATACGTCGTCATTGTCGATGCACCATCAATGTGTTGCTGACTGTCAGCCACTACTTCGCTTCAAGGTAAAGTCGTTGACCCTCTCTTACTACAAGAGAGCACAACTAGTTATTCTTATTTTCTGACTCTTCTACCACAAAAGACATCAACAACAAACAACTGATGAGATGATCTCAATGGCCTCCCCCATGGTCTCTATTTATGGACCTCCATGGCATGTGGTAGCAATTAAGAGTCTCACTCCAATTCATAGTTCAATTCTAATATTACAAATAAAGAGTCATCTTCTCTCCTATTGGGTTTAATTCCTACTAAGATTGGCAACACAAGTTAACTCCTACTCAAGTCCAAATCCAATTAGGACATGGGCTGGAACAATCCTTTTTCAACAGAGTCGATACAACTTATAATTTCAAATTCACACAAATTTGATTGATGCCATGCAAGTTGTGGCCATCTCACCTCATTTAACATGCGCCGAGTTTCTAGCCGCCACCACAAATGGTTTGCATGATGATCATAACTGCCACTAGAATTTCAAATATGTCTGAGCAAGCTAGGGCTTACGATCAATGCCTATTTTCATTTCATACGAATAAAGCAATACATTTGTATGCCACTATATATAATTAGCTGTTTTCATTTTTGTAGTAAACGTAATATTTTCACATCCATATGTAAATTGCCCTTCTTCAAAGTATGCCAAAGCTCTTCGCTATAATCCAAGAAACGGGTGTGTTTGGTTGTGTAGTGGGACCACAGGGAGAAATGCATTGCATAATACACTTTGCACACCCACAACATTCAACCAAATGCCTCATTTACCAATTTTTATTTTGAGATACCGTGGACTTCATAGTAACCCCACAAAATTGCTGATCGACTGCAATCTCTTAGAGCAACATTTACAATGTCAAGTCGATATTTGTTGAGAATCCCCTTCTATAGATGCCCCCGAGATAGTATCTTTGATCAGTGCTCACTATGCACATCAATCTTCATAGTTATTCAGGTCTTTATTTTTTCATGCACACTCACAAGTTTGTATATTGAGCATGAAGCGTTTTCCAGTTACTATTAGCTTGCAATTAGGAGAAACTAGTTTCTCTTTATCACAACATCTCTTTGCAAAGTGACTTCTTGGTAGAAGCATGCTATTTCTGAACGTTATGCGAGATTCCAATCGATGTGATCTAAGTTACCCCAAATAAATCTGCAATACAGACAGACACCACCGACTTTATTAATTCAAAAATGATGTCTGCATGATTAATACAACTACACTTTTTACATGGGATTCAAGAGCATTGAGCGATAATCACAAGAGGTCAACTACACTCATTTCTAATCTATTACAAAAAAATATTGATGGTACAGACGGAAAGCTTTGGAAAGAAAAAAACAAAAAATATTTAGGTAAGCAGATCTTATGATCAACATCCTAAAACTCAGGAGCTTTTCAAGGCCGACAAAGCATCTCTTGTTGTAGCAGAAATGACAGCATCTGAAGCATTGGGAAGATAATAGTATTTTCCTGCATAGATTTTATTTTAGAGACATGGTGCCAAGAATGTAAACAGGTATATGGTAAACCATTGTTTAGTAGCAATTTTACATAAAAAAGAACAACTCACCCTGGGCAACTCGGGCTATCTCCTTCGCAAAACCAGTGGACACAAATTTATTTTCAGTATCAATTACTAGAAGTGACATCCCTGCCTTGTAAATTTTTCCAGCCACATCTAGAATTTCATCCTGCCAAGGAAGAAAATAATAAATTTCTTCTGCCACAAAATACGAGAAGAACCGCATTGCATCTTTGGATCATGTGTTTCTTAAAGAATACTAGAAATATTAAAAATCGTACTAAGACACTTTACATCAGTACAAATCATTTTTTTCTGCACGACTGAACTGTTCAGAAGGTAAGTACTAATATATGTATATTGTTTTTAAGGGAAGATGCAGTTTTAGTGTTTTACAGAGCTAATAAAATACTTACACTATTGAGAAAAGGTGTGGATATCTTTGGATCATTTGTTTTGGTTTTAGTTACATATTATCCTCTATCCTCAACAACTCAGATTCCCTGTATTTCCTGCAAGATCCTGTGCCAACTTTCAGCGGCATGTATTACTACAATGTCTCTTTGCCTCATAGGTGGAAGTGTACTAAATACATTCAGCCATTCCTCTCCTTCCATATTTAACCATAAAAACGAATTAGTATGCTTCCCTGACCTTGGCAAAAGAGGAATGGTTCAATTCAGCTCATCTTCTTTTAACAGACCTAAATCCACACAGAAAAAGAAGTTTATTTCAAGTCAGCCCTTTAGACCCTAACCCGGCCCTAAATATTTTCAGTTTTATCAGGTATGACCCAGAAAACCCAAAAATCTGAAGCCCAAATTTTTAACGAACTTTTTTGAAGCTAAAAATAAACATTATTAATCAGTTAATTTTAAAAAAAGGAAAGCCAAGACAATCTGTATAAAAAAACAATATTATTATGTATAAGGATTGTCACGATCTAATCTATACACTATTGATAAAATAGAACATATGAAATAGCATATTGATAAAAAAAATGTCACTTGAACTTAAGGGTAAAGAATAGTAGTTTAATAAACCATTCCTTGAGTTAGACCTATATATAATCAATTTTATTAAAAGGAAACAGTGAAATTCAGGTTAGAATTCACGTCTAAAATCTAAACTTGGACCCAACACCAAAAATAGTCTGTACTCTACAGAATATCTTCAATTGTGGATCGGGTCAGAAGAAAATATGTAACTTTCAACTTGTCATGCCAGGTTGGTGGATTCGAGTCCGATTTTGCCAGCATATCCCCAGGAGACCTGTACAACATCTATCGAAAAGGCCATTGTTTCTGCAGCTTCCTTGACCATTTTCCACAGACCAATGAGACTGCAACCTCTGATAGGAGAAAACAAATATCTTCCAGATGCATAAGATGAACATTGCAGGTGCTGTCTACAGAAATCAATTTTGTTGAATTACCTACGGTTGCCCGTGTAATCAACATGATCATCCAAACAACCCAGACTGTAGAACGGGTGGTCAAGCACGGTAGGTCTTCCCCGGGAGACCCGGGTTCAATCCACCTGTAGTACACTTTAATTATCATTCTTGCGGCCATCCAGGCTCTAGCACGCTGTCTGAGGGAGGAGGGGAGGACTAATGTCTCTTCTAACTCCAAAAAAAACATGATCCTCCAAACAGACAAATGAACTTTTAGCGTGATAGGAGCTCTGTTAAGCGTTCTCAGTACCACTGAGTTTCATTTCTGCCAAGGTGAAGCCAGTTTCTAATGAAAGACATAGAATGCTTGACTTTGGGCTTCCATCTTAAATTGTGAATATCTTCATCCTGATAAGACAAATCTTTTATTCCAAGCACCTAAAGTCACTTGGGTGGGCCTGTTTACTTGTTTGTCTCCAGCCAGTCTTCTGTGGAGACCAACAGGTCGTGGTGGCAGGCTGGCAGCAGCTGCCAGTGTGGTTGGCGATCTGTGCACGAGGAACATGCTTTTCGAGTGATCCGTCCATTTCTGCATCCTGGCGTCCAGGGAATTTGAACTGTTAATGATAATCCTGTAGTTATTACTTGCCAGGGAAATGCTGGATTGCTTGCTTTTCTAGCTCCAGTTAACCAAACATAATCTTCCTGTTAATGAATTTATGATTGCAACTCAATCCAGCTGTATCCAGGAAAGCAAATGTGCCCTCAATGGCCTCTTGTTCCGAATCCTCTTGCTCGTTAAAGAATTTCCCTGTTTATTTATTAGTAAACACTGAAGTCCAAATTTATTACTCCATGTGTACTCTACATTAGAGAAATTGAATTTTCAAACAAACTAATTGTTTCAATAGCATTATTAAAATACTACAACCACTTATGGAACTTTCCTTCCACCTTTATGCCCCCATGGGCCTCATATTATTGAAATTCTATAAAATCCCAAAGATATCAAGGGAAAATCGATGGCGACAACATTCGGTTCTAGGTCCATCCATATTAATTACTTTGTTTCATTAAGATTGCGAAGTAAACAGATTAATGCAGGTCAAAGTTCACCCGGGTTGTTGTTGGTATTTATTGTTGGGTTTTACGTGGTTGGAGTAGGCAGCGGAAATAAAAATTTAACTTGACCATAATCCCATAACCAGCAGATCGCATCAATATCTATGTAACGGGAATGATGGTTTTAGCGAGATATACCTGGTCCTGAGGCTTGCTCAGCGACTATACCTCGCAGCTAGTGCGGTCTTCAACCACCTGTCTTCGACGACATCTGTACAGCTCCTGGTCTTGACCCTGACTGCGGTTGACGGTCGTCCTCTTGAGCAACAGAAGTCTCCTGCCTCTATAGATAGTCCACACGGACTACCGGGAACTCTAGTCGTCCTGAAGAACGAACTAGCTCCCACAACCAGTTGTTTTTTTACAGTTGTCTTTCCCTCGTTGTTCCTCCCTGGACGGGTAGAACTTGCTTGGGCTCTCTCGGTTACCGCAACCAGAGAGGACAACAACTTTGCAGAGCAGTTGATGTTCTAAGTTGTGTCTCTAGAGAAGCCCCCTGTACCCCTCTATTTATAGTAGAGGGCAGGGTCAGAGTTCCCAGTCTGTGTGGGAGTAGAAGGGTCCGGAATTTCCATGAATAATTTACACTGCGACAGGCGAACCAATCGTTTCATAACTGAAACGGTAGTTTGGCAAGGTGAGCCGATTGGTTCACTAGTGAACCGGTCGGTTGGGAGTGTGAACCGGTCGTTTCACTTCCCTGACTTGCCTACAATTGACTTTCCTAATTCGTTTCTAATTAATGCAAAGATTAATTCTTGTCCCAATCGAATTGAACAAGTGAAACGAAAAAAATTCTCATAAACTGGGACAACTCAACCCTGCTCGTTCGGTCCAAGTGAACCGATCGGTTCACCAGAGTGAGCCGGTCGTCTCACTAACCATGAGCCGATTGGTTCACCCAGTGAACCGGCCGGTTGGTGGTCCATGTTGTGCAGAACTCAGTCAATTCAGTTCTCAATCAATCTGACACTCTAATCAGTTGGTTCAACACTTGAACTTGATGATTATGAGTCAAGTCTATTGATTGAATGTTTGATTGAGTACCTAAACACTTTAGTAATAAATCCAAACATCATTCATGGATAAACTCTTCTCCCAGGTCAATCCTTTGTGTGCGACCCTATAGGTCCCATTTCACGTTGGCAGTGAATGTCCATAACTAGCTTATGACATCACAAATAAAGAGTGGTACCTAGTCGTACATCAGTGCTACCCAAGTGAAAAGGAAAGTTGGAGAACAACTTTCAATCCTACAGTCTGTGATTGGTGTTCCAGTGAATGTATAATTCCTGTCTCTGATATCCCGAATGAACTCAAGGCATGGAGTTGTCATCCTTTCAACGTTCATTCATGTTTCTTAAACTAGAGTAGACTGTCTGAGATATGTATGACATCAATATCACATATTGATTCAGGTGTGCATGCGCATACCTTTCTCAGTCTCGCTTATCAAGTGGCCTACACATCATACTCCCTTAGGAGGGACAAATCCCATATCTATCACTCACAGTCTATCTCGTGCGTCAAAGCCACCTGTTAAAGTGTCTATATTAGTCTATTAGTTAAATAGGCTAATTAGTTTAGTGGGCCTTTATATTTCGGCCCGTCTAGTTTAGATTACTTGGGACACAAGTCTCAGGGTTTCTCCCTTGCTCCTATATATAGGACAGGGGTGTCCAGTCTTTGTATCAATCACAATCTATTCATATTCAAGCAATCTTTTATTTTAACACCACCCAATCTAGATCCATTTATTTTTCTACTCGGATCTCATGTTGACCCATTTAGTATACTCTCTTTGGCTATCGGTTTCATTCTCCACATATTATCCATCTCCATTTCACATATTCCTCTCTTTTTCCACCATTTTCTTTCCCACCCATATTATGTGAGCATCCCTTTTTCACATTACGGGGGGGGTCATATGTCCATTTCTCCACAACAAACACTCACTTTCATCGTATTTGGTGTGCGGGGGGGATAGAGAGGAGAGAAAGAGATGAGAAGAGAGAGAGAGCATGAGAGCATGTATGAGAGAGAGAGTATGAGATGAGATGAGAAGAGAGAGCATGAGAGCATGTATGAGAGAGAGAGTATGAGATGAGATGAGATGATGATATATGTATTCAGATTATATATATTCCAGGCTATCTTCATGAAGCTTCACATTGTTCAGCACATCAGTTCTCTACTTGAGCCAGCAGTTAAGATCCAGCGTCGACACCATATCCGTTGTTGATGATGTATTCCTTCAACTGCATTCACATGAGACAGATGGGTGCTTCTTCAGAAGCTCAGAGTTTTATCTTCACCGAGCTGCTTCATCATGTCTTCTCCGAGCCGCATCTGCTGTATCGACATCGCCTGTAGCTGATCCTCTTGGGACTTTCCTTGATGGATGATATCTACGTTCCTGTCAAGCCCCCATGGTTCCTGCATCGTATCAAGCAGCAGATCGTCCATCCGCGTTCATGCCGCGTTAAGCACGTATTCCAGTGGCGACTTGCTGTAGTATCGGGTCCATTCGTCCACACTATATCCGTGTTCGTGCCGCGTTCAGCACGTATTCCAGTGGCGCATTCTTCAGCCTACAGAGTATCTTCAGATGTCTTCATTTCAGATGCACTTCAAGGAAGACCTTCTTCAAAGCTCGAGTATCTTCAGCCTGCAGAGTCATCATTACTATTTGATTCAGGGGGAGTATTGATTAAGGGGGAGTAACATATTTTGTATGGGAGTGATATTTATCTTCATCTTTCATTTATCATTTCTTTTTATCGAGTCTTATAACTCTCCAAGCTTGGACATGTGTTTCCCCATGCTCCAACTTGAGGGGGAGTGTTAAAGTGTCTATAATAGTCTATTAGTTAAATAGGCTAATTAGTTTAGTGGGCCTTTATATTCCGGCCCGTCTAGTTTAGATTACTTGGGACACAAGTCTCAGGGTTTCTCCCTTGCTCCTATATATAGGACAGGGGTGTCCAGTCTTTATATCAATCACAATCTATTCATATTCAAGCAATCTTTTATTTTAACACCACCCAATCATCACCATTATAACCACCCATGTTTCAGGACTGCGTTTGATGGTGTCAAGGTGTACCCAATCACATTCGACGAGTGTAGTGATTTCAGGTCTAAGAATCACAATCACCACCATCACTATGAGAGATGATTTTGACTATCATGTCATGGTTCCCTCATGGTGGGTCTGTCCGATACACTGTTCTCCAACATGTATCCATGTGCTTGGTTTGATATCATATATCATGACTAATGAGACACTATCATCAACCAACACACACTCTAGTCTATCAACCTTCCACAATGACATCCGACTAGGGACATAACAAGAATGTACATACTCTTAGCATCTGTATGATCTCATTGTTCAGGTCCTTAACCTGAAGACATACGTCATTGAGTATTGTCATTCTTTAGACATTCATTTTGCTTTATCATATATCTCATAATCGATTGAGCTAGAATAAATTGGAAGCTTGTCTTTGATATTTATCAAATCAATCAAAACATATGTCAATCCAATCATCATATGATTGGCTCTCTGGGCATATATACCAACAGACTCTCACTTGCACTTAGAGCCAATCACCTTCGAATCATATTCTCAGTGATCTCTAAACATGTCCTGCATGTTTCTGTTGCACTAGTGCTAATCCAGTGAGTTAGCAACACTTTGCTTTAGTCGGTATATTGCATGTTTCACATCTCCTCGTTGTACGACATTTCGTATGAGATGGAGTTGTCGTAATATGCTATCTGATATTCCTTGCCTAACAATTAACTGTATAGTTTGACTTAGTATTTCTACTTCGTCATCAATGGTTGGAATATCTATAAGTTCATCTGTATGAACTTCTAGATCCATATAGTATCATCTGGTGTTCATAACACAAGGATACTCGACATTCCTTTTAGAATTAAATGGCTATTAATTTTACTCGGAACGTTTCCATTTATCAACACATATTCACTTTTATATTTTGCGATCATTTTTCTGTCATTTCGGAAGCTTGCATCAGTGTAACTAATTTATACTCAACTCTTCCTTTTATTACCATAGAATTAATTCTTTAATACTTCGTAAGTACTTAAATAAGTTTTTTATGGTATTCCAGTGACTCTCACTAGAAGTAGACAGACATTCACTCGTCATTTCCATTACATACGAGATAACTGGATGAGCATATCATATTGTCATGTCCAATACATACAAGATGATGAATGCATATACATTTTCTTGTCATGTCCGATACATATAAGATAATGGGATGATTACATACATGATAGATCCAATTGCGAATGAATAAGGCATCTATCTGTGTTCCTATTCTTCATAAGAATTTAGGATACTAGGCATCTAAGAGACTAACTCCATGTAATATGGACAAGTTTTCCCCCATTGAATCTTTATATACTGAACCCATCAGCACAGACTGCCAATGTATGCTCTCTCTTTATCAGGTCAAGAGATTTTCGAGAACTATCTCTATAGATCTCTGTTCCTATCACATAGGACATTTCTCTTTATTCCCTTAAAGAAGGTATTTCCACACCAGATTCGTTTTATTCTTCATCATCATGTGGAATATGAATATGCTCCCACTAAATCTTTGTAATCACAGATCCCTTCTTTATTTCGATATATCAGTCAAACCTTTTGACTATATAATCAAAGTAAAGACTCTAATTCTGAGGTGCTTGTGTTTAATCAATCATATTGATTAATCTCTTATAACTTATAGACTGCATTTGCATTAACGGAATTATAAAACCCTTCAGGTTGTGTCACGTACACAACCTCATGTTATTCCTACTAGGAATGCGGTTTTAATATCCATATGTCAAATTCCATAGTCTTTAAGTTCCAATAGCAAGCATGATCCTTTATGGCCTATAGCCACTGCAGTTGGTAAAATCATCAGGTTCAACACCTTAAAACCACTTGAATTTATCTCAACCAATCATCTCTTCAAATGTCATCCATGTCAGTCTTTACTCTTAAGACCCAATTGCACTTATGGGTTTTATCCCTATAAGTGCTACTATTAAGGTCATACCTTATATGGTTCACATGGAAGTCATTTTAGATCTTATGGCTTCAAGCCATAACTCAAAATCCGGTTCCTCAACATCATCTACATAGATTATTAGCTCATCATCATATGGCCAATTCATCACCTTTGAGTTTGTAGGATATCATTATCCATCAAGCTCAAGGTTTTTTCTACGAGATATATGAGGTGTATCTATTACATAAGGAATTTGAGAATTTACAACAATTGTGATTCTTAATCTCCTTTTGTACGTTTATTTAGTGTAAAGCATGTTCTTTAGAAGAATTCTAGAAGATTAGTCATTTGTTTGATGATTATGCTCTTACTATTTAGAGTATGATTCCTTCTTTGATTTAGACACCACTATGCCTTAATCATGAGTTCTCTATGATACACTATCATAGTTACTCACAAGGACCTCAAACATTTGGTTTAAGTATCTCGTTCATTGATCATATCAAAGAGTTAATACTTTTACCAAGTTTGTTCTTCATTTATGATATTCTTGAACATTTCAAGATATTCATATTGGTATTTCATTAAATACCATATCTGAAGTATTAGCATTTATTCCAATAGTTATAAATATACATCAATATATATTATACCTAATAGAATACTCATCCTCTCACTACATCTAGTGAAGATTGACTTGTCATCTTGCCCAATAAACAAGACATTCATATCTCTTAATGGTTCATTAACCAAGAGAGTCTAGTTTATCCATCAACATGGAACCTAGAGATGAATTTCTCATTCATTTGTTTAGTTGATAATGTTAATTAATTGTTTGAGTCATCAATAACTTTTAGGTATCATAATTTTATCTCATGCATACCAAGTACCACAAGATAAATAAGGCATTGCCATAAAAGATCATATCTTTGAAATTAAAATATGAATTTTATTGATAGACACCCTTGTCATTACAAGATGCAAAAATAAAATGTTTCTATTTATTGGCAAAATGAAATAGCAGTTCATAACTCTATTACATGTCCTTTGGGATGAAATAAACTAAAAGATACTTCTATCTATGGCAGCAACACTTGCTCCAATGTTGATGAGTGTTCCTTTTTGGTCCTTTCACAAAGGCCATTACTTCTTTTCAGATCCTGCACATCATATATGTCAGATATGTATCTTGGTATCATATACCTAAGATAAAGAAGCATTTTAAGTTTATTTCATGATACCTGAGGTGAAGACTTCCATCCCCTCCTTTAGTTCATCTATGTAGAGAGGAAAATTTCTCTTCCAATGTCCTGGCTCATGGCAATGGTGACATTTGTCTCCCTTGTTCACCCCTCCCTTGGCTTTGAGATTTGAAGATGACTTGGGTTGCTGGCTAGCATCAGAACCTTTCTTTGCTTTGCCCTTGCCCTTGCCTTTAGACTTTCCCTTCTTTCTGCCGATCATCATCACAGATTTGGGTTTGTCTTTCTTCATCTGTGCCTCGGCTGTCCTCAACATGCCCAACAACTCTGTCAGTGACCTGTCAAAGTTGTCCATGTTGTAGTTCATCACAAACTGACTGTAGGATTTTGGCAACGATTGCAATATCACATCAGTAGCCAACTCTTGGCTTAGAGGGAATCTCAGTCGAGTTAGGTTCTCCACATACCCAATCATCTTGAGTGTGTGAGGGTCTACTGGATCTCCTTCTGTCATGACGCACTTGAACAATGCCTTAGAGACATCATATCTCTCTTGTCGTGCATGGTCTTGATATATGTTCTTGAGATGTTGAACCATCTCAATGACGTCCATGTTCTCATGTTGTCTCTGCAACTCATAGTTCATTGAGCATAACATCAAGCACTTCACATCAATGGCATCCTTAGTATGCTTCTTGTAAGCATCCCTTTCAGCCTTTGGTGCGGTGGGAGCGGGTTCATTTGGCTCTGGTGTATCTAGGACATAGAGTTTTCGCTCTTGAGTAAGAACAATTCTCAACGTCCTAAACCAGTCGTGGAAGTTATTCCCATTTAGCTTGTCCTTCTCAAGGACCGATCGCAACGAAAAGTGATTATTGTTGGTAGCCATTTATTCTACAAAAAAGGAAATTTGCAATTTTAATCCAAAACTCTTTTGATTTGATTTGATTTGAAAATTGATGATATTAATTAGGTCATTAATTAATTATCGCTCCCACTATTTTGATCAAATTGATAGCCCTCACCATCTATTCGGAAGATTGCAGCGTACATCCTTCTAGTGAGCAAGATCCTGATTTCATCTAAGCCATGGACCAACTAGGGTAGTCACCCACGACCAGAGTCTTTCAGGTAAGCAACCTTTGCCAATTGCATCATATGCAACTCTTGGTAGATGTCATGCGCAACTCCTTGCCATGTTCATCTTTATACCTCAAGGTGCTTGATCCGATCAAGGTCACCTTGTTAAGTCCGACCCAAAAGCCAACACAATGAATATGCACCCTGCTAAGACAGACCCACATATTCACCATCACACTTCCACGAGATAGACGGTGCACCACGCTAGGGCGTGCCCACACTTAGTCGATCAAGTTTTTCATGTGTATTGCTTTTGGAAGGCATCTTAAACTTAATATTTTGTTGAGAGGTTTTGATATGCTTATATATGCATATATGTATCCAATCACCACATATATAGTATGTATCATATACATGTTATATCCCACAAACGAAAACATACAAAAATGGTAAAGCGATGATTATGGCCATCCTATTGTAGTTCCTTGGAGCCACAAGGAACTACGGTCATCTAAGGTCTACATCACATGCAACCTGTTATTGATGAAGATATGTGCTTGCCAATCCGGGTTGACTGGTTCAACCTTTGAACCGGTCGACTCACCTCTTGGCTGGTCGGTTGGTCTCCTCTAGCGGTTGTCTGGCTCCTCCAGATGGTCGGCTTGTCCGTGTTGACTCAAGGTCTAAATTGACTAAACCCTTGTTTTGATGATGACTAAACCATTCCAATTAATTGTGTCTAATGCTTCTACTTGAGTGTTTTCATATTAGGTATAGACACACTCCAAATGCCCTAACTTGCGCATATCAAATTGGAGAAAAGACAAGTCAAAGTCAATACAAGTGCACATTTTTGTAATATGATGTAAATCTATTAGAATCATGTTGTAAATCACTTGTAATGATTGTATGACTTGTAATTAAGCTTAGAAAAAATCAGGAGCACTTAGATCGAATATTTAAGCACTCAAAAGTCATTTTCCAAAATTCACATCAGGCTGTTCATTGGTCGAGTTGCAAAAACTCGACCGATCCTGATTGGATCTTGAAAATGACTTTTGATCGGTCGAGTTTACACTTCACAGAACTCGACCGATCCCTCTACTGACCAAAATTGATTTAAGTGAATCAGTCGAGTTACCCCATGACAAACTCGACCGATGGCCTAAATTGGTCATGTCTTTTAGTGGGATCGGTCGAGTTACCTTTATAGAAACTCGACCGATTGCACTGTACGGAAAAGTGCATAAAAGTGTTTCTAGCCGTTGTGGAGTTGCAACAAGTGAAAATATATCCGTTGCAAGCCACAAAACGACTAGTTTTCGTTCTTAAGTGTTCCCAAAGGCTAAGAGGCATCCCCAGCTATAAATAGGGCCCCTTGGGCTTCATTTCAAGGTTGAGCATTCAATGCAAAACTCTATGTGAGGTTCCTATTCTATAGTTGAGTGCTTCCTACAGCCTCCTCTCTCTCTCTCTAAGCTTAATTACTTGCTACATTTGTTAGAGTGAGTAGGAAATCTGTAAGAGAGCTAGTCCTACATGTATATCTTGTGAGGCTCTCACTTCCACCACCTTCCTATCTCTCATTTCAACCATGAAGATGAAGGTTCTCTCTCTTGGCTAAGAGAGGTGAAGAAAAACAAGGGAAGGTGTCCCTTGGTGAAGATCAAGGCTTAAGACTTGGAGCAAGAGTGGGTAAGCCATTGGTGAAGGCAGAAGACTCCTTGCTCAAGTGGGTAAGTCCTTGGTGGATGCTTCTCCGAGTGAAGGTGAAGTCAAAGGTTGAAGATCCAAGAAGAGTGGGTAATCCCTGCAATGCTGAAGACTAGTGCAAGAGTGGAGAAGTCCTTGGTGAAGGCCGAAGACTCATTGCAAAGTGGGTAAGTCCTTGGTAAGGTTGAAGACTCTTTGTATTGGATAGGTAAGTCATTTGGTTGGTCATGTATTGTAAGTCTTATAAATGAATATAAGAGTGCAATGGTTAAGAAATCCTAGAGGTTGACCTCTCTAGGTAGTGGACTTGACTCACTTCTAGTTTGAAGTGTGGAACCACTCTAAATAGCTTTGTCACTTGGTGTATGTTCAATCTCTCTCTCTCTCCCTTGATATGCATGTTTTAGTTACACTCAAATTTTCTATTTAGCAACTTTATCTTGTGATATATCTTGTGATATATATCTTGAAGGTCTAATGAATTTTGTTTAAGTGCATTCAGCTCTATTCACCCCCCCCTCTAGAACATCTAATCACTCATCTAGGATCTAACAGTCTGGTCGTCTGGGCTTCTTGTCGGTCCACCAACTGCTCCTCAGTCGGTCGTCTCGGTCCATCAAGCGGTCATCTTCAGTCTTTGTCATAACACTTATTTTGCACAATCTTTGTGAAACCTCGAGTTACATTCGAGGGGAGCAAAGGTAGAAGAGAATCTCGAGCTATCTCGAGTTACATTCGAAGAAGAGGACTCGGTGTGCAGACCGAGATGCAAACAACCATAACCAACCACACACATGCACATAGGGTTTATAGGCCATAACCATGCTACACATCCACTATCAAAACCGTTTTAGGGCGACGTGTATCGATTGCATATATACCATATCATATATGTATATATATATTGTTCGGGGTCATGTGGTATTAATCGGATATTCACATTAGTCATTTAAATATTCGCATCGTATGCAATAAATAAAAGACAGTAAAACCAAAATCCGATCATATCGATTATCCCAAAACATAGAGTATTGATGTGGCTCTGATACCACCATTGGGTTTTACGTGGTCGGAGTAGGCAGCGGAAATAAAAATTTAACTTGACCATAAACCCATAACCAGCAGATCGCATCAATATCTATGTAATGGAAAGGATGGTTTTAGCGAGATATACCTGGTTCTGAGTCTTGCTCAGCGACTATACCTCGCAGTTAGTGCGGTCTTCAACCACCTGTCTTCGACGATGTCTGTGCAGCTCCTGGTCTTGACCCAGACTGCGGTTGACGGTCGTCCTCCTGAGCGGCAGAAGTCTCCCGCCTCGATAGATAGTCCACACGGACTATCGGGAACTCTAGTCGTCCTGAAGAACGGACTAGGAGTTGTCCCCTTCTGTTGGCGTACTAGTCACCAACACACTCTCCCACAATCAGTTGTTTTTCTACAGTTGTCTTTCCCTCGTTGTTCCTCCCTAGACGGGTAGAACTTGCTTGGGCTCTCTCGGTTACCACAACCAGAGAGAACAACAACTTTGCAGAGCAACTAATGTTCTAAGTTATGTCTCTGGAGAAGCCCCCTGTACCCCTCTATTTATAGTAGAGGGCAGGGTCAGGGTTCCCAGTCTGTGCAGGAGTAGAAGGTCCGTAATTTCCATGAATAATGTGCACTGCGACAGGCGAACCGATCGTTTTATAACTAAAATTGTCGTTTGGCAAGGTGAGCCGATCGGTTCACTAGTGAACCGGTCGGTTGGGAGTGTGAACCAGTCGTTTCACTTCCCTGACTTGCCTACAATTGACTTTTTTTATTCATTTCTAATTAAAGCAAAATAGCAAATATTAATTTTTGTCCCAATCAAATTGAACAAGTGAAACGAAAAACTTTTCTCACAAACTGGGACAACTCAACCCTGCTCGTTCGGTCCAAGTGAACAGATCGGTTCACCAGAGTGAACCGATCATCTCACTAACCATGAGCCGATCGGTTCACCCAGTGAACCGATCGGTTGGTGGTCTAGGTTGTGCAGAACTCAGTCAATTCAGTTCTCAATCAATCTGACACTCTAATCAGTTGGTTCAACACTTGAACTTGATGATTCTGAGTCAAGTTTATTGATTGAATGTTTGATTGAGTACCTAAACACTTTAGTAATCAATCCAAACATCATTCATGGATAAACTCCTCTACCAGGTTAATCATTTGTGTGTGACCCTATAGGTCCCATTTCACGTTGGCAGTGAACGTCCATAACTAGGTTATGACATCACAAGCAAAGAGTGGTACCTAGTCGTACATTAGTGCTACCCAAGTGAAAAGGAAAGTTGGAGAACAACTTTCAATCCTACAGTCTGTGATTAGTGTTCCAGTGAATGTATAATTCTTTTGTCTCTGATATCCTAAATGAACTCAAGGCATGGAGTTGTCATCCTTTCAACGTTCATTCATGTTTCTTGAACTAGAGCAGACTGTTTAAGATATGTGTGACATCAATATCATATATTGATTCAGATGTGCATGCGCATGCCTTTCTCATTCGCGCTTATTAAGTGACATGGACATCATACTCCCTTAGGAGGGACAAATCCCATATCTATCACTCACAGTCTATCTCATTTTTTCAAAGCCACCCAATCATCATCGTTAAAACCACCCATGTTTCAGGATTGCGTTTGATGATGTCAAAGTGTACCCAATCACATTCGACGAGTGCAGTGATTTCAGGTCTAAGAATCACAATCACCACCATCACTATGAGAGATGATTCTGACTACCATGTCATGGTTCCATGTATCACTCTCATGGCGAGTCTGTCTGATACACTATTCTCCAACATATATCTATGTGCTTGATTTGATATCATATATCATGACTAATGAGACACTGTCATCAACCAACACACACTCTAATCTTGATGTGTCATTGTTGTCTATCAACCTTCCACAATGACATCCGACTAGGGACATAATAAGAATGTACATACTATTAGCATCCATATGATCTCATTGTTCAGGTCCTTAACCTGAAGACATATGTCATTGAGTATTGTCATTCTTTAGACATTCATTCTGCTTTATCATATATCTCATAATCGATTGAGCTAGAATAAATTGGAAGCTTGCCTTTGAAATTTATCAAATCAATCAGAACATATGCCAATCCAATCATCATATGATTGGCTCTCTGGTCATACATACCAACATTTATGCCCAGAGAACCAATCATATGATGATTGTAATGGCACAACTTGTAAATGATTTGATTTGATTATAATATAACAGAAGAAGGAGAAGCACGATGGTGTTTGCGGGCTCTGGCGATGCGACTGGCGACAAGGGGGAAGACACCGACAACCACCTACTCATCTTGCTGTAAAGAGCGCCGCCGGAAGGAAACCATCCCCAGGTGAAGCCAGACGTCCTCAAGCTCCGACTAAATAGCCAAAATGGAGAGAGGGTGGCGTGCCAGTGGCGGCGGAGGCAAGAACCTGGAAGGATCTCTTTGTTCAAAAAGAAGTGGATGAAACAGTATTGCAGCGCAACCTTGAAGTTGTCGATGGAGCTATCAAGTATCCCAGATCTATTGCAGAGAGAAACGTATCTCGATGGGCAAATACGATTGCGGGGTATGTGGCTGGTCTGAAACCACATTGGCCCACGCTTCATAGACACCTATCACTAATCTAGAAGGCTAAAGGAGAGTTTGAGATCCTTTCACGGGGAAACGATTTCTTTGTCATTAGGTTTTCGAATCCAGAGGACATGAGGGTAGCTATTGAGGGAAGTCTGTGGTTCGTAGCTGGGAAGCCGATGATCTTAAAGAAATGGCAGAGAGGAGCCCCTTGAAAAACTGAAGCTATCTGAAGTCCCTGTCTGGGTATGGATTTATGATCTTCCATTAGAGCTATGGGATCCGAAAATGTTCAGTATGATTGGTAGTTACCTCGGTACTCCATTAAATCTGGATCTGCTGACCAGGAAGTACAAGCGTCTTGACTTTGCAAGGATTCAAGTGCTGATGCACTCCTGGTCAACGTTTCCAAGAGAAATGTCCCTTGTGAGTGATGATGGTGTTAAAGATACTATCAAGTTCGAATATGAATGGATCCCCACTCTATGCAAATCGTGTCAGACTTTTGGGCATGGTCAGGGTGATTGTGTGAAGGGTGAAGAGGAAAAAGGCAAAGCAAAGCAGATCTGGGTGGAAAAAACTCATGTTGATGTGGAAGCTGTTGTTGATACTTTTTATGATTGTCCCCCAATTGAGAATGTGACTCAGAACCTGGAAGGCACCAGTGGTGTGACTGGTTCGCTGGTAGTTTCTAATGCTTTTTTTGATGAGGTTTCTAGTAAGGATGTTGTTGAGAATGTTACTTGTGATTCGCCATTGATTAATGTAGTTCAAAACTCAGTTGTCAGTCCAAAAACTCCATCTCTAAGCAAGGATGTGGAGTTAGTCACACCGGAATCTAACAATGGTTGGTCTAAACAAGGCAGGAAGAACAAGGCACCACCTCGGAATGTTCATAAAATCCCTCAACAGATAACTAGTGGTATACCTGTGACACCTAATAGCTTTAAAGTTCTTGAATTCACTGAGGAACCTGCGAAGGTGAATGGTACTGTCAATGAAGATGATGGTTTGATATTGAATGAACCCCTTGGTGAGAACAGTGGTTCGAAGGAAGTACCTAACCCGACTATTTCTAATGGTTAACATCAAACTTATGTCTTGGAATGTGAGGGGTTTGAATAAACAGGGCAGACAAAGAGTTGTCCGTGATAATATTAAGAAGAATGACATTTCTATTGCTTGTATTCTTGAATCAAAAGTTAGAAGGAAAATTGATAGAGTTGTCCATAACATTTGGCCTGGAGCTTCTTGGACTTCCAATCATCTCTCTCATCCGCTTGGGAGGGTGATTCTTATTTGGGATCCGGGACAAATTTCTGTTAATAAAATTTCTGAGAGTGATCAATATATTCTCTGTGATATTGTACATGAAGGTAAATCCTTTTTTCTCACAGCAGTGTATGGTCATTATCCTGATCATAAAAGGATTTCTCTGTGGAAGGATCTTTTCTCGTTTAATATTAATCACCCTTGGATTCTTATGGGTGATTTTAACTCGATTAGATTTTCGTCTGAGAAGTTTGGAAAGGTTGAGGCCTCTTATTCTGCTATTGCTCAATTTAATGATTTCATCAATGACAACTTTCTTATTGATCTTGACCTTGTTGGTTCTCGATTCACATGGGACAATAGGCAAGAGGGTAGTAAACTTGTTATGTCTAGAATTGATAAAGTTTTGTATAACAAGTTGTTTCTGGAGTTTTATCCTAATATGTAGGGGAGTATCAGTTCTTCTATTCACAGTGATCGCAAATGTCTCATTACTTATTTGGATAGTTCCACTTATAAGAAAAAAAACCCCGTTTAGATTCTTTAATGCATGGATTGATATGCCTAGGTTTTATGATGTTGTTGAGAAGGCTTGGAATGAAGAAAGCTCTGGTAATCCTATGTTTCGTTTGTGTGAGAAACTGAGGAAAACAAAAAATGCTCTTTGCATTTGGAATAAGGAAAAAGTAGGCAATATTTTTGAGAATTGCAGGATCCTTGAAGCTGAAGCCATCATGGCTCAAGAGGATATGGAATCCAATCCTACTGATGCTCTTATCTTCAAATGTAATCAGAAAAGGAAAGAGGCGAGGGGTGCTTACGAGGCTGAAGAGTCCTTTATTCGTCAGAAATCAAGAATCCAGTGGCTGAAAGCAGGTGAGAAGAATACAAAAATTTTCTATTCTACTCTAAAGACAAGAAGAGTGAGGAATACTATTAATAGTTTAAACATTAATGGGATGAACTGTTGTGATGAAAAGTCCATTAAAGATCATATTGTTGAATTTTATACTATGCTTTTCTGGAAGGATACTGATGTTGAAGCTGTTTGGAAGGATGAGTGGAAACTTCCTAAAATTAATGAAGAGCATTTTAATCTTTTATGCAAGAAGTTCACTGATGAGGAGATTGATGATGTTGTTGCTCATTCTAATGGGGATAAAGCCCCTGGACCTGATGGGTTTAATTACTATTTTTTCAAGAGTTGTTGGAAGATTATTGGTCCTGATGTAAAGAAAGCATTCACAATTTCTTTGATAGTGGATGTTTGCTACGTGAGGTAAATCAATCTTATATCTCTCTTATCCCTAAAGTGAGGAATTCTTGTGATATCAAAGATTGGAGACCAATTGCTTTGTGCAATGTAGTCTATAAGATCATTTCTAAGCTCATTGCTAACAGATTAAGGGTTATTCTCCTAGATATTATCAGCCATATGCAATGTGCTTTCCTAAAGGGAAGATCTATTTCTGATGCAACTCTTCTTGTTAATGAAATTATCAATGGCATGATGAAAAACAAGAGACCTAAAATGTGTGTTAAGGTGGACTTGATGAAGGCATATGAATCTGTAGATTGGAAATATCTCAATTTGGTCATGCATCACATGGGATTTCCCTTTTGCTTTATCCATTGAATTAACACCTTCTTCAATACGATTAGATTCCAAGTTTTAATCAATGGGGAGTCATCTAAACCTATTTTTCCTGAAAGAGGTATTAGGCAGGGGGATCCCATTGCCCCCTACCTTTTTGTCATTGCCATGGAGGGGCTCTCTGGTATGATGAGTCATGCTGTCTCTAATGGAAGCATTATTCCTATCAAAGCTTCAAGGAGTTTCTCAGTTTCTCATGTTATGTTTGCTGACGATTTGGTTATATTTTCTGAAGTCAGTGAAGATTCTGTGCAGGGTGTTAGAGATGTGCTTAGCAATTTTGGCTCTGTATCTGGTATGAAGATAAGCTACTTGAAGAGCCATGTCTTTTGTAAGTGTTGTAAGCAATGTGGATGTCTCTGGGGTTTTGAATATGCAGATTGGATTGCTCCCTATGAAATATTTAGGTCTCCCTCTTTTTAAAGGAAGATTGACTAAAAGTCTATGTACACATAATATTGATAAGATTAGAACGAGATTAGAAGGCTGGAAAGCCCACAGCTTGTCTATGGCTGGAAGGTGTGAATTGGTGATATCAACTCTAGCTTCATTTCACTTATATTGGGTGCTTCCTTCCCCATTCCTTGCAGTGTGATTGATGACATTGATCAATTATGTCGTAACTTCATTTGGGGGGGGGCTGAACTCAAAAGGACTTTTCACACTGTTAGTTAGAGTCATGCTTGTAGACCAAAAATGGAAGGAGGTTTGGGAGTCAGAAATACAAGGGATGTAGTGAAAGCCTGTCTCATGAAGAACATATGGAATATAGCTACTAAAAAAGATAGCTTATGGGTCAAGTGGGTAAATGAGAGATATCTGAGAGGTGATTCTATTTGGAGGATAAAAGGTAGCTCATCTGCCACCTGGTTATGGAAACAGGTTATCAAGTTCAGAGATTCGATGGTTGAAAAGAGTTTCTTCAAACCTGGTAATGGCAAGGGCATTCTATTGTGGAGAGACCCTTGGGTTACCAAAGGTACTTTTCTGGATGATGTGTTATCATCCAAAGACATTTCAAATTTTGGAAAAGGTAAGTTTGTCAGCCTTGGAAGCTTGATAGATGATAATCACCAGTGGATGGCTACTGACTCGAGACACTGTTGTCGTATTCTGAATGAAATCAAAGGGTTGTTCTGCCCTAAACCTTGTGAGAATGAACTGTTGTTGGATAATATGAAACCAAAAAGACTGAAGGAATTTTGGGAAGTATGCAGAAGTAAGAATGTTAAGGTAGATTGGGGCTTTTGGATTTGGAAATCTAAGGCTCCTAACCGATGCAAAAAATTTACCTGGAAGCTGGTTATGAACAAGCCTCTCACTTATGATAATCTAAAGAAGATGGAGTTTGCTTTCCCATCTATGTGTATTCTTTGCAATTCTAGTGAGGAGAATCATGCGCATCTTTTCTGGCAATGTATCTGGACCAAGGAGGTTTGGAGCAAAGCTATTGTGGATGGATATATCATTAGTGCTCCTTCTAGGCTGGAAGAGATGCTAAGATTTAAAGCAAAGGAAGCTCTCACTGCTATGCTGATCTGTTACTATACATGGAAAGAAAGGAACAATCGCATTTTTGAAGGAAAGAACAGAAGTTGTGAGGCTGTTTGGAGACTTATTAAGTCTGATGTAGATATTTTGTGTTGAGATTTTGTTCTTCTTGTACAGTTTTTTTTTCTGCTTGTATCTTTTATCTTCCCGCAATGTACATATTTCACCCCCCTTTTAATATATACAAAAAAAGGAACAAGCTTTGAGGGATAAAAAAAAAGGCATGCTTCCAATTTATTATGTTTTATTCAGTTATGAGATAATGAAGTAACATAATAAATGTCTAGAAAATGATATTACTCAATGACGTATGCCTTCAAGTAAGTGACTTGAACAATGAGATCATACATATGTTAAGAGTATATACATTCTCATTATGTCCTTAGATGTTATTGTGGAAGGTAGATAGACAATAATAACACATAAGACTAGAGTGTGTGTTGGTTGATGACAGAATATCATCAATCATGATATGTGATATCAAACCAAGCACATAGATACTTGTTAGAGAATAGTGTATCGAACAGACCCATCATGAGAGTAACATATGGAAACCATAACAATGGTAGTCATAGTTAGTTCCCATAGTGTTGGTGGTGATTGTGATTCTTAGACCTGAAGTCACTACACTCATCACATGTCGTTCGGTATACTTTGACCTCATCCCTTGTGATTCTGAATAAGGGTTGCATGAAGGTGATTTTGGGTGCACTGTGACACATGGGGATGACTGAGTGATATAGGTGGGATTTGTCCCTCCTACAGGAGTATGATATCCTGACCACTTGATTAGTGAGACTGAGAAATGCATGGCCATGCACATGAGAGTCAATATGTGATATTGAGCTTACATATATCTCAGATAGTCTGCAATTGCAAGGAACAGAGATTGAATGTTGAAGAGGATGACTACTCCATGTCTCGAGTTCAATCTGGATATCAGTGACAAAGGAACTATACAAATACTATAACACCAATCACAGATTGTAGGTTGAAGTTGATCTCCAACTTTCCATTTACTTGGGTAGCAATGAATGTGTGACTAGGCACCGCTCTTTCCTTGTGATGTCATAAATGGTTATAAACATTCACTGCCAACGTAATATGGAACCTATAGGGTCACACACATAGGATACACTGAGAATAGGAGTTTAATCATTAATGATATTTTGAATTGATTGCTAAAATGTTCACGTATTTAATTCAAGCAACAAATCAACTGATTGGACTTCCAACAGATCGATTCATGTAATGAAACGGCCGGTTAGAGTGAGGTTGGATGTTGCATTGGCTGAATTCTGGATGAACCATGCACGAACCGACCGGTTCACTTAGTGAACCGATGGGCTAATGGTCGTGAGACGACCGGTTCAAGGTGAACTGCCCGGTTCAGATGTGCAATTCGATTGCCTTACGGATTAGTGATGGTGTCATGTCGTGCATTAATTGGATTAGAATTGCCAATACAATTGCGATTGGGAAACATGTTGAAACGACCGGTTCACTAGGTGAACCGATCAGCTCACATGCCAACCGATCGGTTCACTGGTGAACCGACCATTTCGCCTGTCGCGGGTAGTGAAAATTTGTAAGATTCCAGTCCCTTCCACTCCCACACAGACTGGAACCCCTGACCCTAACCCCTCCCATAAATAGAGGGGTATTGGGGGCTTCCCAGAGACACAACTCAATTGCCTACAATTGTTGTCCTCTCTAGTTGTGGTAACTAATAGAGAGCCCGAGCAAGTCCTACCCGATAACGGGAGGGATAGCAAGGGAGAACAATTGTGGGAGAGCAAGTTAGTGACTACTATACCAACAGGAGGGACAACTCCTTCCTGTCCATTCTATCAGGACGATAGGAGTTCTAGGCGGTCCATGTGGACTTAAATAGAGGTTGTTGTCTGCTGCTAGAAGGACAACGTCAACCTGCTGTCAGTGACGAAGAGCAGGAGCTGCAGTAGAGGTCGTCCTAGTGCAACTAGAAGACAATTGTACGACTACAACGACAAGGAGATTGTCGCTGGACTTGCTCTAGGACCAGGTATATCCTCGAAACCATCCTTTCCATTATATAGTTGTTAACATGATCCGCTGGTTTAATGGAGAATATGATAGTAAAATTTTTGATTTTGTTGTCTACCTGATGTCATATTTCCCTAAAGTGGTATCAGAGCCACGTCAATCTACTATATTTTAGAATTATCAATATGATCAGATTTTTTTATTGTTTATTTATTGCATACAATGCGAATATAAATGTCCGATCAAATACCACACATAAATTCCAAACTAATATATATATGTATATATATATATACAACTTACACGCGTCGCCCTAAAAGTGAGTTTTGATGGTGGATGTGTAGCGTTGTTATGGCCAATAACCCTAATTATCTGTGCATGGTGGTTGTATGTTTATTTCTTGTTCTATCTCGGTTTGCATACCGAGCCTCTATCTTATCTTCCAATTGTAAAAGCATTATTCTCTCCTACCTTTGCTCCCCTCAAATGTAACTCGAGGTTGTTCTATAATCATGTAATAGTAGGATAATTTATTTTCTTGTTACTATAAAGAAGACTAGCCGACAAGCTGGAGGACCGATCAACTGGAGGCCCAACTGATCAAGTGGAGGACCTAGAAGGTGGTGGACCAGAGTCCAGACGACCGGTGTGACGACCGACTGGCCGGCCAGGAGGGGAGTCAATTGGTTCAAGGGTTGAATCGGTCAACTCAGATTGACAAGCACAAATTTTCATTAACAACAGGTTTCTGCATGAGATGTAGACCCTAGGTTGTGGTAATTCCTTGTAGCTCCAAGGAATTATATTAGGATGACCATAACTATCTTTTTTTGTTTATTGCATGTTTTTGTTGTGGGATATAGCATGTATGTGATACATACTATATATATGTGTGGTGATTGGACAAAGTATATGTATTTATAAATACAAACTTCCTCAAATAACATTATAGAAATACTGTGTTATTTACTTATTCTGCTGTGTTATTTCTTATACTGCTCTATTGTATTTGTCCCATATTGCTCTGATACCATATAGATGGAAAAGGAGTTATTTATTCAGTGAGTAAAAAGGTGTACAGGGTACTCTCTTATATAGCTACAGAGAGTTGAGACATATACACAAGCGAGCAATATGGGACAAATACAATAGAGTAGTATAAAAAATAACACAGCAGAATAAGTAAATAACACAGTATTTCTATAAACATATTAAGTCTTAGATTTTTTCATAAGCAACACACATAAAAAGTTTGATCGAACAAGCATAAGTTACGCCCAAGTGTGGTGCGTCGTCCATCTCGTGGAAGTGTAATGGTAGATATGTAGGTTATGTCCAAGTAGGGTGCATATCTATTGTGTTGAATGGGATTAAGCATCAGAGGCATACAAATGACTATAGCAAGGAGTTGCGCATATCATCTATCTAGGAATTACATATGATGCAACTGGCAAAGGTTGTCTACCTTAATAATTGACTATGGATGTTGGAATTCGGCGGGTGATTGTTGAATTATTTTGGATTTTGGCCCACTAGAAGGTTGTACGCTGCAACTTCTGAATTGATATGTGAGAACTATCAATTTGAATAAAATAGTGGGAGCCGGGCGATAATTAATTAAAGGCATAATTATATATCATCAAATATTTTTCAAATCAAATCAAATCAAATCAAAAAGGTTTTTTTTTTTACAAAATGCAAAATTTTCTCTTGTAGAATCAAATGACAATCAAATCATCATTATGATTGGTCCTTAGGAAGGACAAACTTAACGGGACAAATTTCCATGATTGATTTTGGACTTTGAGAAGGGTTCTCAATGAAGAGTGCAAGTTCTATGTCCTACAAAAACCGGTGCCAGAAATACTTACTCCTGATGCGCCTAGGGCCAAAATGGATGCTTACTGAAAGCATGCCAATGATGCCCTAGACATAAAATACCTTATGCTAAGTTGCATGAACTGTGAGTAGCATGAGCAATGCGAGGACATGGGGATTCTTGAGATGGTAACGCATCTTAGTAATGTGAACCATTACCTCACAAAGCAAGAAAGGTACAACGTCTCAAAGGCACTCTTTGAGTGTAAGATGACAGAGGGAGACTCAGTAGAGACACATGTGCTCAATATGATTGGACATGTGGAACGTCTTGATGAACTGGGATTCTCTTTGAGCCAAGAGTTCGCCACGGATATGATTTTGCAATCATTGCCTGAATCATATAGCCATTTCATTGAGTTTTATCACTTGAATGATATCGTCAGACCGCTGTCCGATTTGCTTAGCATGCTGATAAATGCCGAAGCAAGAATGAAGAAGGACAAATCTGTGATGGCGATTAGCGGAGTTGAGTCCAAGGATGAAAGCAAGGCCATGAAGAGTTCTGAGGCTAAGCTTTAATCCAGATCTTCAACACTCAAGACAAGAAAGAAAAGTACAAGAGGAATCTATCCTTTGTACTTGAAGGCATTCAGGAAGAAGATGGGTACGGTGATTTCCACATCAGTTATATACGTTATTGAGATAAACATTTCTACTTCTTCATTTTGGGTACTAGATACCGGATGTAGATCTCACATATGCTCCAATATGCAAGATCTGAAAAGAAGTAGGCCTTTAAAAAAGGGCGAGGTCGAACTGCGAGTCACAAATAGAGCAAGAATTGTTGGCACTACAGTTGGAAGCTATGGTCTATCTCTACCTACAGAGCTTGTAATAGAGTTAGTAAACTGCTATTATGTATCTACCATAAATAGAAACATCATTTATGTATCTTGTATGGACAAGGATGCATATGAATTTCATATTAAGAATGATCAATGTTCTATTTCTAAACATGGGATCTTTTATGGCAATGCCCATATGTCTTATGGTCTTTATTTGCTAGACTTAAAGACAAATGTTTATAACGTAAAAACCAAAAGACTAAAACTCAACAACTCAAACAAGACATACCTTTTGCATTGTTGTCTAGGGAACATAAATGAGAATCGCATATCTAGACTCCATAAAGATGGTTATCTTGACTCTTTTGATTTCGAATCAATAGAGACATGTGAATCTTGTTTGTTGGGCAAGATAATCAAGACTCCTTTCACTGGTAACAATGAGAGGGCTAGTGATCTACTAGGACTCATACATACTGATGGATGTGGGCCTTTTAGAACAACTGCTATAGGTGGGTATCGGTACTTCATTACCTTCATTGATGATTTTAGTAGGTATGTTTATGTTTACTTGATGAAATATAAGTCAGAAACTCTTGATAAGTTCAAGGAGTTTATGAATGAAGTACATAACCAACTTGGCAAAAGTATTATGGCATTTCATTCTGATCGAGGTGGAGAATACTTAAGTCAAGAGTTTGAGGACCTTTTGCGAGCCCATGGAATCATATCTCAATGGACTCCACCTAGAACACCACAGCACAATGGTGTATCAGAAAGAAGGAATTGCACATTGTTGGATATGGTGCAATCTATGATGAGTTTAACTGAACTTTGACATCATCCACCATAATCCCCAATTAGGGTTGTCATAAAGGTGATGATTGGGTGCACTGTGACACATGGGGAAGACTGTGACTGTGAGTGATGTAGATGAGATTTGTCCCTCCTACAGGAGTATGATATCCTAACCACTTGATTAGTGAGATTGAGAAATGCATGGCCATGAACATGTGAGTCAATATGTGATATTGAGCTTACATATATCTCAGACAGTCTGCTATAGCAAGGAATAGAGATTGAATGTTGAAGAGGACGACTACTCCATGCCTAGAGTTCAAATTGGGATATCAGTGACAAAGGAACTATACAAACACTGTAACACCAATCACAGATTGTAGGTTGAAGTTGTTCTCCAACTTTCCATTTACTTGGGTAGCAATGATGTGTGACTAGGCACCACTCTTTGCTTGTGATGTCATAAATGGTTATGGACATTCACTGCCAACGTAATATGAGACCTATAGGGTCACACACGTAGGATACACCTAAAAGAAGAGTTTAAGCATGAATGATAATTGAATTGATTTCTAAAGTGTTTAGGTATTCAATTCAAGCAACAAATCAACTAACTGGACTCCCAACCAATAGGTCCATGTGATGAAACAACCGGTTGGAGTGTTAGGTTGATTGGATGTTGCATTGGCTGAATTCTGGATGAACCATGCACGAACCGACCGGTTCACTTAGTGAACCGATGGGCTAATGGTCGTGAGACAACCGGTTCAAGGTGAACTGCCCGGTTTAGATGTGCAAGTCGATTGCATTACGGATTAGTGATGGTTTCATGTCGTGCATTAATTGGATTAGAATTGCCAATACAATTGTGATTGGGAAACATGTTGAAACGACCGGTTCGGGCTAATGGTCGTGAGACAACCGGTTCAAGGTGAACTGCCCGGTTTAGATGTGCAAGTCGATTGCATTACGGATTAGTGATGGTTTCATGTCGTGCATTAATTGGATTAGAATTGCCAATACAATTGTGATTGGGAAACATGTTGAAACGACCGGTTCACTAGGTGAACTGATCGGCTCACATGCCAACCGATCGGTTCACTGGTGAACCGACCGTTTTGCCTGTCGTAGGTTGTGAAAATTCGTGAGATTTCGGTCTCTTCCACTCCCACAAAGACTAAAAACCCTGACCCTAACCCCTCCTATAAATAGAGGGGTACTGGGTGCTTCTCAGAGACACAACTCAATTGCCTCTGACAATTGTTGTCCTCTATGGCTGTGGTAACTAATAGAGATCGAGCAAGTCATATCCAATAAAGGGAGGGATAGCAAAAGAGAACAATTGTGGGAGAGTAAGTTGGTGACTAGTACACCGATGGGAGGGATAACTCCTTGTCCGTTCTATCAGGATGACAGGAGTTCTAGGCAGTACGTGTAAACTTCCATAGAGGCGAGGAGGTCATTGTCTTCCGCTATCTGTGGCAAAGACCAGGAGCTGCAGTAGACGTCGTCCCAGTACAACTAGAAGACAGCCGCACGACTACAATGACGAGGAGATTGTCACTGGACATGCTGCAGGACCAGGAATATTCTCAAAACCATCATTTCCATTACATAGTTGTTAATGTGATATGTTGGTTTAATGAGGAATATGGTAGTAAAAAAAATCGCTGCCTACCTGATGCCATATTTCCTTGTACTTGTTGCAAAGGCCACTAATATGTTGATCCAACATTCGACATATTTGATTTCTAATGTGTTTGGAGTCCATCCCCAGCAAACTCAAGCTAACGTTGCCAAGTCAATCATTCCCAGCAAGTGACCCACCCTAGGCTTATTAACTTACCTGATCTTTGTCTGTGAAAACACCATTGTGCTTCTTTACCATGAATCTATGCTCTCATCTCCCTTCTCTTTTGTGGCCAGTTAGAGTATTAGAATTAATTATAGATCTAATGCCCCTATAATTAATTAAGTATATCTTATCTTATGTTACTCCTCATACACAACTTGTCATGATCCTATTCTATAGATAGAACTCATTGTCTCATTTTTGGTTCATAAAAGTATTGGCTTAATCATAGTCTCAAAGCAACCTTAAAACCCCAGTCTTAGAGTTTTTATCTGTGTGACATCAATCAACCCTAAGAAGGAGGTGCAGTTGCAGGCACCCGGAATAGAGCGTTGTAGCTGCCACCCCAAGAGGGGAAAACACCCCCCAAGGGAGGTTGCCTCCGCCCCAAGGAGAGGCCAGCAAGTCGGCGGCCCTCACGGGAGGTGCCCCCTTAAGAGGAGCAACCGTTTTGTCGCGTCTCCCTCTATCATCAGTATTAGTATATACACTTTACTGTTGTTTTTACTTAGTGTATTTTGGTTATTTGTCTTTTAGTCACTTGTTTCTTTATCCCATATTGCTTATCTCTAAACGATGTACTACTACTCTCTTGTCTTATAAAAGAGAGAGCATTGTATTGGTTTTATTCACTCAATAAGAAGCAATACTTTTCTATTCTAGATGGTATCAGAGCGTCCCGATCCTCCCTAAACCCTAGCCGCCTCTCATCCCCCCCAACCCTAGTCGCCCCTCTCCCTCCTCTTTCTCCCCAGCCCCCTTGCGCCGCCACCACACCTGCCCACCCACCCTGCCGCCGCCCACAACCATCAACACCACCACTCCAGCCACCACCCACCCCTCCGCCAACCCTCCACCACCTTTCAACACCCTAACCCACTCCATTACCATGGCTTAATCCATCAAGTACACCCAATCCTCTACCCATCTTCTTCCTCGAAACCTCTGGACAGCTTCGGTAACTTTCCAATTTCTTGCATGTTGACGTTGTAAAAGGCGTCTTCCGCTCTGTTTGCCTGCGCCTCATGGTGGAGTGATTGTTCCTCCATGTTGGCGTAGGTTTCTATCTTCTCCTACTGCCCCTATGAGGGTTTCTGAGATCCATGCTTGGATCTCCTATATGCTACTTTTAGTCCATGTGTTGGACTTCTACTGCTGACTAGTGACTACTACCTCTGCTGCTATCTGCGCCCTTGATTCTGACTATCTCTATCATCTCAAATGGCGACTCCTGATCTTCCTCGCAATGTATATGTCACTACCGTCAAGTTGGATGGCCCCAACTATCATCTCTAGGCAGCCTCCTTGAACTGTACGTCAAGGCTCAAGGGCGTTTCTCTCATCTGTCGACCAAGGGTCCGGCCATCCCTACTGTTGATGCTGATGACAAGACCGAATAGGCCTACGATCTCTAGTCCAAGGAAGATTATGGTGTTATGACCTGGATGGTCAATAGTGCGGAACCTAAAATCAGTTAGTCTCTCCTTCGCCTCAAGACTGCCAAGGATATGTGGGATCAGCTCTCCCACGTATACTCTCACCAGCAGAATCCGAAGAAGGTTTTTGAAATCTTCAAGCTACTGGCCAAACATGAGTACTCTGCTACTGATTCCGTGGAGGATTACTACAACAACTGTTGTGCTCTCTGGGATGAGTTTGAGGTCTACCATCCTCTGTCTGCAGATATCACGGAAATCCAGCGTCAAAGGAACGAGCTTCAACTTGTCCAGTTCCTTGTTGGTCTGCTTTCCTCTTTTGCAAGAGTCGTTGATCAGATCCTCTCTAGTGATCCCCTTCCTACCCTGAGAGACGTTCTGAAGCGTGTTCAACGCCTTCCTTCCGTTTCGCAAAAACCTACCTGACTCCTCTGATGGAACAACCCTTGTTGTTCGGACTAGTGACTCCTCCCGTCCTCCCGTGCACGCGGCCGTAGTCAGGGATGTGGACGCGGCCGTGGTCGGGGACGTGGTCGCGGGCGTTCTTCTGGACCAGAACATGGCTCCTCTTCTCCTGCTGAGACTACTGAACAACGCTTTTGTACCTTTCTGTAAGCATACCAATCACAATGAAGATCGTTGTTGGATAAAGCATGGGAAGCCAGCCTGGGCGAATCAAGTCACCACAGATCAGCCTGACACTGCCACTACTTCTGCACCTCCGTCTGCCGATTGGATCCGATCAGAGTTTGAGAAGCTACTACAAGCATGGCTTGCTTCCTCTATCGAGGCCTCCACTGATGGTAGCACTGCTCTTCTAACTCAGTCCTATAAAAACACTTGGGTGATCGATTCGGGTGCGACATCCCATATTTGTGGCAATCCTACATTATTTTCTCATTTACATAACACTACTGTTATACCTCCTGTTACTCTGGCTGACGGCTCTCAAACACCGGTTACTGGTTTTGGTGATATATGCACTCCTGGATGTCTACCTCTGCGCTCTGCTTTATATGTTCCTAAGTTCCCTATAAATCTATTATCTGTCAGTAGAACTGTGAAGAGCCTTCGCTGCTCTATTACATTTGACCCGGATGGTGTTGTTTTTCAGGATCTGCGCACGAGGACGAAGATTGGTTCGGGCCATGAGGGACCAGATGGTTTATATTACTTGGATGTTCCAAAGACTGTGGCGTATCTGACATCTTCTATGACTGGCATCCAGTGGCACTATCGTTTGGGACACCTGACGGCAGCCAAATTAAAGCACTTACTACCTCATATTTCATATTCTGTTTTTCATTGTGAAACTTGTCAATTGGGCAAACAAACTAGAGCAACTTTTTCAAAGAAATTATGTATTGGTTCAAAACAGTCGTTTGATATTATACATGTTGATGTTTGGGGACCTTGTTCTGTCTCGAGTATATCTGGATTTCGTTACTTTCTGAGCTTTATTGATGATTTCTCTAGGACCACATGGATTTTCTTACTAAAGGATAGGTCTAATATTCTTGAGACTATTACTGCTTACTTTGCTGAAATATGTACCCAGTTTAGCAAACCTATAAAAAAAATTCACACTGACAATGCTCTTAGATTCATGCAATCCTCGATCAGCAGTTTTTGTCGCAAACTGGGTACTATTCACCAAACCTCCTATGCCTACACCCACCAACAAAATGGAGTCGACGAACGCAAGAATCGCCACCTTCTTGACATTGCTTGTATTTTACTTTTTCACTATAATGTTCCCCAGTATTTTTGGCCTAAAGCTATTTCCACTGCGTGCTATCTCATTAACCGCATGCCATCTTCTGTTCTTGGGAATCAAATCCCTTATCAAATCTTGTACCCTGATGCACCCTTATTTTCTGTTCCTCGTATTTTTGGGAGCACTTGCTTTGTTAAAAACCTACGTCCTGGTTTAACCAAACTTGATCCCCGTGCCATCAAGTGTGTCTTCTTAGGGTACTCTAGGACTCAAAAAGGGTACCGCTGTTATGATCCAATTTCAAAAAAAATGGATGGCCTCGGCTGATGTTGTTTTCTTCGAGCACATGCCATTCTATTCTTCTGTTGGGTCTGCCCTTACGTCAGATTTATTAATAGAGACACCATTACCGATGGTTGATGATTCTGATTCCCATGATACTGTTCCTGCTGTTGCTACTCCTCAGTTGAAATTTTATCAAAGAAGACCGAAGACAACAACTCCCTCTATGGCCCATCCAAAACTTCTTCCTCAATGCCAGATTAGTCATCACCTCAGGTATTCTCTGACTTAGATATTCCTATCAGTTTAAGGAAAGGAACTAGAACATGTACCAAACATCCGATTGGGAATTTTTGTACTACTGCTCACATGGGGACTAACTTTGCCAATTTTACTGTTGCTCTCTTCTGTTGTTTCTATTCCTAAAAATGCTTCTTAGGCTCTT
Organism: Alisma plantago-aquatica; assembly: GCA_963693085.1. Classification (NCBI taxonomy): domain Eukaryota; kingdom Viridiplantae; phylum Streptophyta; class Magnoliopsida; order Alismatales; family Alismataceae; genus Alisma; species Alisma plantago-aquatica. The sequence goes on from OY856409.1 coordinate 1,428,527,672, forward strand.
AAACATCCAGCTTGGCGTCAGGCCATGGAAGCTGAGATGCAGGCTCTTACTGATCGTAACACTTGGAAGTTGGTTGATCCTCCCACTGATTGTTCTCTAGTTGGATGTCGTTGGGTGTTTACTATTAAATATCAACCAGATGGCGCGATTGATCATCTCAAGGCTAGGCTTGTTGCCAAGGGCTACACACAGACTTACGGCGTCGACTATTTTGAGACTTTTTCACTTGTGGCCCGGCTGAATTCAGTTCGCATACTTATTTCTGTTGTAATTAATTCTGATTGGCCCTTATTTCAGCTTGATGTGAAAAATGCTTTTCTATATGGAGATCTGCATGAGGAAGTCTATATGGAACAACCTCCCAGATTTGTACTTCAGGGGGAGTCCTCCAAAGTCTGTCGTTTGCGGAAAGCAATTTATGGCTTAAAACAAAGTCCCCATGCTTGGTTTGATAAACTGAGCACCATTCTTCAGAAATTTCATTTTAGATGTTCTCAATCTGATCATTCTGTCTTTGTTAAACAGACTACTTCTGGCATTGTTATTCTGATTGTATATGTTGATGTCATCATTCTATCAGGGAGTAATCTTGCTGGCATTCAGGCGACTAAACGTTATCTGGAGAAACATTTTGTCACCAAAGATTTAGGCACCTTACGCTACTTTCTTGGGATTGAAGTTTCTCGGTCAGCCTCTGGATTGTGCCTATCTCAGCGTAAATATGTCCTGGATCTTCTATCTGAAACAGGTCTTCTTGGTGCAAAGCCTACTAGTACTCCTCTGGATCCAAACACCAACTGTGATGATGAGAATTCTCCTACTTATCCTGATCACCATCAGTATCGACGCATGGTTGGCAAGCTCATCTATCTTACTGTCACTCGTGCTGATATCACATCTGCAGTTGGACTTGTTAGCAGATATCTTAACAAACCCCGACAATGTCACTGGGATGCAGTCTGTCACATTCTCAAATATTTGACGAGCTCCCCTGAGAAAGGTCTGCTGTATAAAAAACATGGTCACTGTAACCTTGTTGGGTATTCTGATTCTGACTATGTGGGGAGCAAGGTCGATCAACGCTCCACCTCCGGCTACTGTACTTTTATAGGTGGAAATCTGGTTACCTGGCGCAGTAAGAAACAGACAGTTGTTGCTCGCTCGAGTGCTGAAGCAGAATATCGCGCCATAGTGCATACTACATGTGAACTATTCTGGATACGGAGCTTGTTGAAAGACTTTGGCATTTCTGATTCTACTCCTATACCTATGTATTGTGACAACAAGGCTGCTACCTTTATTGCCAGTAATCCTACCTTCCATGAACAAACAAAGCATATTGAGGTTGATTGTCACTTTGTTCGAGAAGTTGTCTTATCTAGCCAGATATCTACGCCCTACATACATACCTCAAATCAAGTGGCTGACATCTTAACCAAAATACTTCCGAAGTCTAGATTCACTGCTATGACTGACAAGCTGGGCATGATTGACATCTATGCTCCAGCTTGAGGGGGAGTATTAGTATATACACTTTACTGCTGTTTTTACTTAGTGTATTTTGGTTATTTGTCTTTTAGTCACTTGTTTCTTTATCCTATATTGCTTATCTCTAAACGTTGTACTACTCTCTTGTCTTATAAAAGAGAGAGCATTGTATTGATTTTATTCACTCAATAAGAAGCAATACTTTTCTATTCTAGAATCAGCAGGCGGCCGTAAACTCCCATGCATCTAGAAGCATCGCCTTCATCCCCTACAGGAGGATGACAAATCACCTTTGGGTCCATCTGTCTAGGGGACATAAGCCTCACTGACTATGGGTCTTCCTTCTTCATCAATGCAATTGTGATTCCCCTCTGTTAATTGTACTAACTTTGTCTATGGCGATTGACTAAATTTTCAATGGCATCTAGGTTCCTTCCTTCCCTCTACCTCCCATAGGTGAGTGCTTCTAAGTTAGGGAACTTCTCCTAAGACATATCACAACACATCTTATCTATGATAGTGTTAGTTCGTGCTTCTTACATGGGCCTATATATATGTTCATCATGCTTCTCACTGGCGCCTATTCATCTATTCACCGTGCATCTTACAAGTGAATCATCCACATTTACTCACCGCTCTTCATCTCGTTGACTCGCATCTCCATGCATGACTGGCGATAAGAGTCATAAGACTCCTCAGACCATCGTCTACAACAAAAGTGCTCCTACCTCCACTATCAAATTAATTGGAGATAATTATTTACACTGCATGAATTCAATCTATATGTGATTCTTGAATCCAAAATAAGTTGAATTTCACTCAAAAGTATGTCAAGGACACCCCCAAGTGGAGACGGGGAACAACCAAGCCAAGATTTAGTTGTGAAACAGTATGGAGCCCTCTATTGCTTATAAGTACATGCTACAAAAACATTACGGACTTGTGGGATGCCACCCATTGCCACTTCACTCAAGAAAATAAAGTGATGTGTATCTACAAAATCTGGGATAATCTGGGACTTAGTGAGAGATATGATTCGTGCCAAGAAGAGTATCACACCTTATGTGAATACCAGAGAGCATATTGTCGGCGTTTGCACTAACATCTTCCTCCTTCCTCCTTCAACTATACATGTAGCAAGATAGGAATGCACGATGTGTACTCTCCAGCTTGAGGGGAGTGTTAAGAGTATTAGAATAAATTATAAAGTTAATGGGCCTATCCTTAATCCCATTAGTGATGGTCTATTACTCCTCCTGTACAACTTATCATATGCCTATTCTACATATATGACTCATAGTATCCTTGTTTTGGTTAATGAAAGCTCCAGATTAATCAAATGGCCTATACAATCACAGATGCTCCAGCATAGAATTGACTTCCAAGGTTTAACCGTGAACCTTGTTCTTTATTTCTGAGAGCTCTCCTTGCTGCATTATCTTCTCCATGGCATCAGAGTTCTGGTGAATTTTCACTTGCTTCTCCTTCGTAAGTAAGTTTTCTATCCCTTCAAGCATATTGCTCTTCCTCCTCTAAGTATACTTCTAAACTGGTAGGGCTCATATGAGGAAGCATAGAGTTGATGCCAGCAGGTACCAACGTGAACAAGAGGACCTATATCAGCTCTTGTTAATATTCCAGAATGGAGCTGACTGGTTCTTTGTGGTTGTGGTTCTGTGTGTGTGTACAGATAAAATAGGATCAAATAGGCAGTACTACTTGTATAGTCCTTAAGGTGAGTAAAAGTGTGCAAAGCCTATCAACATTAACTGAGCTAACTAAGCGTTTTTAGATCCATGGGATAGATTTTCTTAACAACTTGTAGCCTGAGTTTGCTGTTGTTAAGGCACAAAATTCAGGACAGTTTATGGCACAAAACATGTGCATTTTGATAAGACAAAACAACTTCAGCCTCTTTTAATTAAGGAAAAGGAATAGCTTTGTCCCATCCTAACAATGTCCAAAGCATGGTGCAGGACTTCGATTTCGTGTCGACTTCGCCAGGTGTGGAAGTGGAAGTTTGTGGAAACTTTGAGGAAGTTTAGACACAAACTGTGATGCCGATTTTTGAAGAAAATGATGTGAATTTGAAAGAAACTTTGATTGAAAACTTCTAATTATGTTATGCCTCTATCTTATAATTATTAATTTAACACAAAAACATGATTCATGACTCTCTAGCCCTAGGTAGGTTGATAATACAATTTGTTGCTTGAAATGGTCAAACACAACACACATACAAATACAGTTCAAGTGTTGAATATATGTATTATATACAAATATACAATATACAACCAAATAGTAGTTACAAGACCCTCTCTAGGAAAGAGTGGCAACAACAAACATAGGAGTTGATATTATGAGTTGTGAAGAGGGTTTGAGGCGACACGTATGCCTTATATGGCCGTTAGGGCACTAGTTAGGATTAATGTTCTGGGTTGTCTCAACTTCATCCCAACTTCACCAACTTCGAAGGAAACTTCGACAACTTCGGAGAAGTTGGGACGAAAATACACAAAAAAATCAACTTCAATGAAAACAGGGAAACTTCGCCCCGAAGTTTGGACGTGGCCGAAGTATTGGGGATTCGACTTCGCCCATGGTCGAAGTTCGAAGTTTCGGCGAAACATCACCCAACTTCACCGAAGTTTAGTTCCATGGTCCAAAGGCAATGTGCCACAGGGACCTACATGTAAGATTAGATTTCTAGAAGCTCAACCTCTTGTGCCTAGTTGTAATGAAGAGAATAGTAATATTATGAATTCTCTCATGCTTGATATTGATGTTCTTAAAATTGAGAATGAGGACAGAGATTTTATTTTGCAAGTAATAGAATCTGAAAATAGTGTTGTACATATGCATCTAATCCATATCATTTCATTTAGCTGCAGTCTACAGAATGATCTGGCTATCATTTCAAAGAGAAAACAATATTTTGTATCAAAAACATATCTTCTACATAATCTTTATGGTAATCTCAGCATGAGCTGGACCTTGAGCACTTAAAGCCCCAATAAGCCAATAAATCTTCTATTTATTAAAATTTCTCAAGCGAATCCAAGTTGAACAGATTTATACTTAAGAGAAACCCACCATTTATTTGACTTGGCATATTACTTTAAATTTGTTGTGTATCAATGAAGGAGAGAAAATAGCAAGCAGTCAACTTATATTGAGTATTTACCTTTAATTCTTGTGATGAAGGTCTGGGAGTATCTGGAGAAGCAGCTACTTCAGGGTCAGTAGATCGTTTCAGTGATATATTGGCTCTTCCATCAGTAATGGCCACAATCATAATACGCCCAACGTCACCACTTTTTTCAGCATTCAATCCAACCCTAACTGCCTGCAATTTAAGATTTAAGAGATCTGTCCTTATATGATAATAAAAATTGAGTTACAAAGCTGATATAGAAGCATCATATACCATGCTCAATCCATGTGCTAATGGAGAACCTCCGCCACAAGGTAGCTTTTCGAGGCGCTTTCTAGCCATGGCTATTGATCTTGAAGGTGGCAGAAGAACTTCTGCACAGTCGCCACGGAAAGGGATGATTGCCACCTGATTAGAGAAGACAGTATAATAGTATATATTAGATGTATCCAGGAACTTAACGGTTTGGATCTCAAGTTTCTTGTTCATCACAATGTGATGATCATTGATGTAAAGAAACAACCACTCTTGGATGCATCAATGGCACTACAGTCAACACCGCCTCAATGATATCTTCAAGCAAATAAAGTTAGGTTTACACAGATTACAAGTGTGTAGAGGATGCCCTTTTTTTGCTTTCAAAACAAGCTTATTTGCTGCACAGTGCTAATCATATTATGCATGGTATCATTTCAAACTAATCTTCAGTTAGCTTTTGGTTTCTGAGAAACCATCCGTGTTAAATTAACATTAGTATCACCACAGAAGCTTCAATTGATATGGAAGAGGGAATACAGAAAAGCTATTAAAAAATAGTCATGGCCGTCAGTGTGCACTCTCTATTTTTTAATAAATAAGTATTTCCACTAACTTCACAAGTTAGAGCCTATAACAAAATGACTATGCTCCACTGTCACAACTGTTGGAAATAATAAATGGATGATACATTGACGATGTATTCGACGTTGTCATACAAGAGAGACCCTATCCTATTTATAGGAGAGGTTGACACAATCCTAGACCTGACGAGACTCGATATTGGACTGACTGACATATGTATCTTATATAGGCTTATAGACATATGCACATAGTTCATGACTTATTATCTCCTTTTGCTTCTAACAACAACAATCTCGGATTTTTTTAATAAGTCATGTTTAAAACGTGAATTTTTCCCCTGCCTTATGTAATGGCCGAATAACTCATAATTCAAAATTAATATGTTTTATTCTCGTATTATTCGTGTTTTACATCTTTTTTTGTTTATATGTTTTCCCCTTATTTTCTCCGTTTTATGTTGTCTAAGACTCTTAGTTTGAGTGTATATATACATGTATGCATATGTATATGTGTGTGTAATATATGCATATATGTATGTGTAATATATGCATATATGTTTGTGTGATATATGCCTATGTGTGTAACACATAGGTATACATATATATATGTGCAACGTACACATAGATACATGTGCGCACGTACACAAATATCCTCTGATATTACCTGATTTTTTCCTGAATTGTTGACCGTACTTCTATTGTGTTGACCATTTTTTACAGGAATTTCCCATACAATTTACAGATTCCTTTCAGCTCGACTGGACGTAGCCCGGATACGGAATTCGTGATTTTGCTATACTCTTATTCTATGCTATCATATACTGTATGAAAGAAAAAACAATCAAAATAGTTGCTATACAAACAGATCAAAATCATTCTTAATTGCTGCCGATAGCTCTTCTTCCTGGCTTGCCTGTCTTCAAAGGTTCTCATGTATCCTTTTCATCCAGTTGAAATACAACACCACGGCCGCTGATGTCTTGCTCTTCCCACCAATCCTCAGTATATCAAGTAAGTTATCAGGCTACCGCAAGCAGCTTGGGACCAAATTTGAGAGGCTAACTCGCACTTGAATGTAATTTATAGTTTTCCACCTCTTTACAGCAAAGGCAGCATCTGGAAGTGAAGGAAAAAACCCTTCCTTGCATAAAGTCATGAGTTATCAGTCATCTCAAAAAACATGTCCACCCGTCAACCAGAGCTTTACGAGATGCTTTAATGGCTCATAAACATTTAGCCGAATCTAGTTCATGAAGCTTTCAGTCCGATTCCCCAGCATGCCTCAATTGATTTTTAGCCTTCCTCTATCATCAGAGTGGTCCATTGGTGTCATCAAGAAAGCTGGTCACATGCTCCACAACTTATTATTAGAGATGCCCCATAGCCAGGTTCATAATCTTTGCAAGTCAACAGTCAGTGCCCTTCCCCAATCTTACAGTTGGTTGGGGGCCAAAGAGATCAGCCAGAGGAATCTTGCCACCGAATTATGGGTCTTTCCACATAAGATACTTTTTATCATCCTCAGTGTGAAATTAAATCCACTTAATGACAAGATTTCTGTGTACGTACATTCTCCACCACATCCATCACTGATTGTAGTAATTTGTGCTGCTTCAACAGTGGAAATAGTAACTATATCTCCTGGATTCACTTGAATCAGAGATGATTTTCAGTCCCAGGTCCTTAAGCTTTTTAACATGCAAACCAGGGACCAATATGCAACCCTTCTGATGCCCAATCATCCTTCATTCTTAGATTGTAAATATCCTATATGAAAAATAATATTCATCTTGTCATCCAAGTCCCCCCCCCCACACAAGCAGTTCCTGCATGATCTCTCCATCTCCATCACTGCCACTGGAGAGGGGATGTTGGTGTCTAGAAGAGAAGATATGATGACAGTACATAATTAATAAATTCCAGTCTTCCTTCCATTCAGAAAAGTCTAGGTTTGTACGAGTTTAGGTTTACGTTGATCTTTACAATAATTAAATTGCATGAGACTTTTGTCAACTGATCAGTGGCTTGTGGGAAACCAAGGTATTGAATAGGAAGTTCCTTGATTGATATGCCAAATTCAAAAACTTCCTTAAGGACATTAGGCTGCTGCTTTAATCGCAGGCACTTGTTTATATCAGCATCATTCATGAATCATGATATAAATAGTTAGAGACCTAGTTGTAAATTGTCATGCATTTATGTTCTATATAATATAAAATGTGAGACAAACCGAGTCCGTAGGTTTTCTTCTTCCCCAGTTATTTTTGTTACAGTTCCCGTCGTATCAAAGCAAAATCACCTTAGTTGAGAGTCACAAGTTTTAGATCTGAACATTTAGAAAGGGCTATCTACTAGTATAGATATATGTCTATTTACTAGTATAGATATATTTCTTTTTTAAAACCACTAGTAGAGATCCACGTGTAGATTTGACTTAAAGATACTGTAGCACCAAGAACTATGTATTAGAACCAAAGAGCACCACTCGTAAACTCACTCAATAAACAAAAGCATGCAGGGGAAAAGGTTATGACCCCATATATTCAATCCTTGAAGAGGACAAAAGGGCTAAATAACGGAGATTGTAACATCCCAAGATTTGGGTGATTATCCTTGAATATGGATGGCTTACATGAACGAAATAGTAATACCATATCAACAAGGTGCACCTCCTTTCAAGATATCATCACTAGAAACTCCACAATTAATTGTGTTAGGCTAGAGTAGTACTAGGATGGGTGACCCACTAAAAAACTTTTCTAGTAGCAGCATGAGTTGAGTCACAGTAATCTTTGACTTTTGAAAAAATCCCAATTAAACTATAAAAACACAAAGCATTTCTTTCACCCAAATTCTCCTGAATTCCCTGATCTTCCTCCCATTCACAAATGTTTTGTGAACATCCCTGTTGAGAGTCAATTAGCTAATGAGTTTGTTCTGTATTTAGTATATGGGCCTAAGCGTGTAGGCGTATTAGGGTTTGGTTTCCGAGAATATCATTATGTCCCCCTCTCCTATACATGATATTGATTATTAAATGTTGTTGACATTGGGGGAAATTTTGCCGATTTTGTCGTTGTCGACGGCCGGTGATGTCGAATCCAAGTAACATCCTCATTCCACAATGTGATGTCCAATCCAAGTAAAATCCCCATTCCACAATATCCTCGACATTTCGGCGAAGTTGTCGACATTTCCCCATATGTCAGACAAAGTTAGCCCATGTCCATTCAAAAAATTCCCCAATATCCTTGACATCAATCGAAGTTGTCGAAGTTGGCGATGATGTTTTGTGGAGTTTGTTGTGTGAGGGGGAAAAAGTCTTAGAGCTTGAGGTAAGGTAATTTTGATGTTGTTTTTTATTATTCTAAGCTAATATTAATAGATCAACCCCCTCTCTGCTAGATCTACCATAGATTCACACCATTTTTATGTATTTTGCTTATTGTCATAAACTGTATATATGGAAGACTCTGTAGTCCCGAGACGATTATATGTAATTGTGTATTTTTCTACATATGTAAACCTTTATGGATGGCTATATGTAAACATATATTCTGTTTTTAAGCTATAGATTTGATGAAATCTGTCAATTTTCATCACAGAATAACTATTTTTATCCTAATTTTTGTCGAAGTTGCGTCAAAGTTTGGTTGTAAAAGTCCTCGAAGTTTCCTTGACATTTCCACAAACTTCCATGTCCAGACCTGTCGAAGTCGACTCAAAATCAAATTCCTGTTCCATGCTCCTATATATAGTAGGATTTCATTAAGGAAATTATATTTTTGTCTCCTAATTGCTCCCTAATATTGCCAAATATTCACTGTTTTTGGATTTTACAGTTTTTTGTGCCTCTCCCTAATTCAACATTTATTATGTATTAAATGTAGTTTCTTCAATGTATTGTATAAATTGGAGGAGCTATATCAAAATGGTGGTGATAAGTTGAATATACGGCACTGTTTTGTATTATATGGTGATGGATGAGTTTATATTATATGACCTCCCCATGCTATTCTATGCACCTAATTTGGAGAAAAATAGCTCCATAATATATATAGTCGTACTTCAGAAATCAAGATGTTGCTAGATATAGAAACAGTAACTTCAGATATATAACCACACTTCTTCAGTTTAACCTGTCCCTTCTAGTATTTCATCGATTAATCTGGTTTGTGCAGGCTTAGAGTAATATCTCAAGAAATGCAAATGTTGTCTAATTAGAAACAACCAATAACTAGTGTTTACTCTTGACTGAAATACACACATTCCCAGTATTAATATAACAATATCAGTCATGCCAAGCACACCCGCATATTCACACATAAACAAACAAACAAAGCAAATTACTAGCTCTACAGAATGGTATAGGAGTGCATAGCTAACCTGGTCTCTGCTTGTGTAACTCTCTGCTAGTAACTGCAGTGCTGCACCTTTTGCATTTTGCATTCTGTTCAATGCCATGCTCCCACTGGCATCAACAACAAAGATGACCTGGTAGTAATGCATAAAACGTGATGGCGAATGTCAGTATGAAACAGAGATTTTTATTTAATGTCATAAAGCACATCATTCAAAAGCCAAATATTACAATGTGATATCTGGTATTTTGGTCAAACATTAAAATTGGCAATATAAACTGTACCGCCTAGATTTAAAAGTTGTGGTGATTATCACATGATCATAGTCTGTGGTTCTTCATTGTGTCAAAAGGAGCATAGTTGCAAGCCTTAAGCATTAATCCAAACTACCCCCTCTCAAAAAAAGTCAGTATCCTTAGGTCTAGTTTGGGAAAGAGACTTGAAAATGCGGCATTTATATACAGAGGCTACAGTAGCACAGTTATTCGGTGGTACTAATAAATACTACACTGTTCAGAATTAGCAGCTAAAAGTTGCATTCGTGAAGAGCGTCAAAATGGACAGCTTTCCTGATCACCACGTTTCCGTCAGGATGAGGCTTGCAGCACAAGCTGGGACACGGCAATGCTGAGCAGGAATTACCTAACCAAGGAGCCGAATCACCACGCCGCGCCAAATCTATGTATTAAATACATGTAGTCTTAAATGTCGCACACAAACGACCCCTTATTGCATTCATCAAAATTTTATCTAAATTGCATTTAAATATAGTTGTAGCTAGTGGCAGAGTCCGAAAAAGCCATCTGGGTGGGCAGCTCTCAATATAGTAGCCTAAAAGGAAGATTCACTGATATTCAAAGGGGGCAAACAAAAGGGATTTATACAACCATATAGCGTATTGTTACATGTATTATAAATACTAAGATTGGACAAAAGCCCCCCTTGCCTGCATGTGGATCCGCCACTGTTTATGGCAAAAGACTGAAATGCAAATTGTTGAGCAGTCTATTACTTCTTTAATTGGCATTGAACTGTACGGCCTCTGCCCCCAAAGTTCATGTCAAGAAGTCAAAAATAACAAAGGGGCCTAACTTGGGTGCAGGATATCATCTGACTTTTGTGTCATGTTTTCCTACATAAGACTGTATATATATATATATATATATATATATATATAGAGAGAGAGAGAGAGAGTCAAGCTAAAATACACTCGAGTGTACAGATCACGCTATACACCCCAATGGTGTTTGCCTATCTAAACCATGTTTTTCCAAAATCTAATCTATTGATCTTCATGGTTACAATAATAATAGGCTACATACAAAATTTGAGCTCATTTGGATGAGTGTAAGTCACTCATACAAGGACAACAAAATCGACGGACAAAACTAATTTGAAATGGATGAGTTTTGCCTCTTTTAGATGCATGACCTAAAAGTGTACAAATGAGCTGAAATTTAGTATATAGTATGTTCTTAAGATATTTAAGAAGATCGACGATTTAGATTTTTCAAAAAGTTATTGCATCTTTAAAAATGATTGAGGTGTACGGTGCCTCCGGTACACTCGAGTGTACACTAGCCTGACTCTCTCTCTCTCTCTCTCTCTCTCTCTCTCTCTCTCTCTCTCTATATATATATATATATATATATATATATATATATATATATATATATATATATATATATATATATATATATATATATGTATATATATATATATACATATATATATGTATATATATATATATATATAGCCAGGCTAGAATACACTCGAGTGTACAGATCGCACGAATACACTCAAGTGTGTTTGCATATTGTGACAGAGTCAGGTATTGCAAAAGGCTTAGGGTTGCACAACGTGTGCACCCTCATATATATATAACTGAGACAATTACATAGAGGTTCATATATAAAGGAAAATAACAAAACAAATAACATGCTTAAGTAAAACAGGAAATATCTAATGTAACACTCCCCCTCAAGTTGGAGCATAGATGTCAATCATGCCTAACTTGTCCAGCAGCATGCAGAACTGTTTCTTAGCCAAGAGCTTGGTGAAGATATCAGCAACTTGGTCTTCAGATCACGTGAACGGAGTGCAGATCTTGCCAGCAAGAATAGATTCTCTGATAAAGTGGCAATCAACCTCGATATGTTTGGTGCGCTCATGATAGACAGGATTATTTGCAATGAAGATGGCAGCTCTGTTATCACAATGCATAGGAATGGCCGATGAAGACTCAATTCCAAATTCTTTCAGAAGAGAACGCACCCATAGCAACTCACAAGCAGTATGGGTCATGGCCCTGTACTCAGCCTCAGCACTAGACCTGGCCACCACATTCTGTTTCTTGCTCCTCCAAGTGACAAGATTGCCCCCTACAAAGGTACAATAGCCAGAAGTAGATTTTCTATCAACTTTGCTTCCTGCATAATCGGAATCAGAATATCCTTCAAGAACACAGTGCCCATTGTTTTTATAATGAAGTCCCTTGCCAGGAGATCTTTTTAAGTATCGCAAGACTTGGCATGCAGCATCCCAGTGACATTGTCTAGGTTTGTCAAGGTATCTGCTAAGAAGACCCACTGCAGTAGCAATATCAGGACGAGTAACAGTCAAGTAGATCAATTTACCAATCAGCCTCCTAAATTTTTATGATCAGTAAACATAGCAGAAGAATCATCATCCCAATTGACATTGGAATCAAGAGGAGTATCTGAAGGTCTCGCACCAAGCATACCAGTCTCCTGCAGTATATCAATAACATATTTTCTCTGCGAGAGAACCAAGGCATTAGAATTTCTAGAGACTTCTATGCCAAGAAAGTACCGGAGTCTACCTAGATCTTTGGTAGCAAAATGCTTGCCCAAATGATCTTTAGTAGCCTGAATACCAAGAGTGTCGCTGCCAGAAATAATAATATCATCAACATATACAATCAGAACAATAATACCAGCAGAAGTCTTTTTTGTGAATACAGAATGGTCAACTTGTGACCTCAGAAAGCCAAAATCAATCATAATCCTGCTCAGCTTATCAAACCAGGCACGAGGACTCTGCTTGAGCCCATAGATAGACTTTTTGAGCCTGCGTACCTTGTGAGACTCCCCCTGAGCAACAAACCCAGGAGGTTGCTCCATATACACTTCCTCCTGTAAATCACCATATAGAAAGGCATTTTTCACATCAAGCTGCATAAGAGGCCAGTTTAGATTCACAGCAACAGATAAAAGAATCCTGACAGAGTTAAGACGAGCAACAGGAGAAAAAGTCTCAAAATAGTCAATGCCATAAGTCTGAGTGTATCCCTTCGCAACAAGCCTTGCCTTCAACCTCTCAACCGTACCATCAGGTTGATATTTGACTGCATAAACCCACCTGCAGCCTACAGGCTTACACTGAGGAGGTGGATCCACCAGCTCCCAAGTGTCTCTGTCAGTCAATGTTTTAAAAATCGGCTCAGGCGGCCGCTTAAGCGGCCGCTTAAGCGTCGTGCGGCACTGGACGATTAAATAAGGGCATCAGCGGCTGTTGGGCGGATTTGAATTAAGCGCCCGCTTATCACCCGCCTAAGCCGCTTTTTTCCCGCCTTGCGCTTTTTTTTTTGCGGCCGCTTGGGCCCGATTTTTGGTAGAGCGGCCAAAGGCTGGCCCATTTGTGGCTGGCCCACTTACTGCTAGCCCACAAGGGTTAAAACTTAAAACAAACTGTTGCATGCACACGACGGTTCCAGTCTTTTTTCCGCCTTGCAAACAGAACCCGACGGTCGTCTTTTCCGCTTCCGTTGCTTCTTGCGGCAACTGTATGCATCCAAGGAGACCATTGTGGAACATCCAAAGACCATAGCGGCACTTTAGCATCTGTTCTGGAGGGAAATCTCCTGTTCTCATCCTCCGGTGGCTGCTGTTTGGGAGGGAGCCGGCGCCTGCTCCTGTCCAGTGGAAAATTGGACGTTGCCGAGAAGTTCAGGCTCCTTCTAGGAGGATCGTGCGGCCTTGTTCTGCTGCAGTAGAAGCCGTTAAATCTCAAGTAAGTCTTTTGTTCCTTTTTTTTTTGTTGTTTGCTTGATTCCTCCACCCTTTCCTCCTGGCGGCAGTCCTGTTTTTTTCATTTTTTTTTTACTGGTCAGTAGTCACGTTTTATTTCAGGTGATGTGTTTGTTATTCATGTACGCCTAGTAAAATAGTAATACATATACACTACTTTCTACGCCTATATTATACATTACGCCACTAATATTTTTAATTTATAGTTTTATACAATACTATCTTACTGCTGTACGCATATTTCTGTACATCTGCAATATACATGGACACATTATATTTTATATGTATTCAATACAATAAATGCTTTACCTTATAATAATATAGTAGTACACTATACTAGTAATATACAATATATATCTTCTACTGTTCTCCTGTTTATATGTTATACTTGTTACTTAATTACGTACTAGTTTATTATATACTTCATGGGTAACATGTTGATGTTTTATGTGTATATTGCTGCCCTGCCTTATACTTGCTGATTTTTATATTGATTATTTGGTGTAGATGGCTGATAATGTTGTACCTCCGGCCGAAGAAATCCCGCAACATGGTGCTACTACTACCAACATGCGATCATCTGACCCGGGATGGAAGTATTGTGATGTTCCCGACCCTGCTAGAAAAGAGCAGTTGAGATGTGTATTCTGCAAACACACATCAACTGGTGGCATTTTTAGATTGAAGAAGCATCTTGCGTGTAGGAGGGGAGATGTTGATGCATGCATGAGGGTACCAACAGAAGTGAAGAGGGAGATTTGTGAGTATTTAGATAATATGGCAGCAAAAAAGGCTAAGAGGATACAAGAGATGAATGATGCCAGGGAGCAGGTGAATATTAGGGAACGGTCTGATGATGAGGAGGTTGTTGTGCTTTGTGGTAGCGGCGCAAATGCAAAGAAACCTCGGGTGGTGGGTCAGATTGACACTTTTTTTAGAAGAAATCCAGAAGATGTTGTCAAAGACAGAAGGCTATCAAAGCAAGAAAGCATCAATAACAAGCTGAAGAAAGAGGAAAGAAAGAAAACTCTACAATTTATAGCACGATGGTTTTACCAAGCCAGTAAGTAGTTTTAATATTTATTCAAACCCACCCTTCAATTCTTCTTTATTGTATTATTTGTAAAGTCTACATTTGACCTTACATAATCATTCTAGGTATACCCATGAATACTGTGACACTGGAGAGTTTCAACGTAATGTTAGAGGCAGTTAGGCAGTTCGGTCCAGGATTGCAAGGACCTTCAATCCACGAGTTGCGCGAGCCTCTATTGAGGAATGAAGTGGAAATGATTAAGCAGTCATTGGAGGCGCACAGGGAGGAATGGAGGATCAGTGGATGCTCTATTATGACTGATGCTTGGACTGATAGAAGGGGAAGAAGCATCATGAACCTCTGTGTCAACTGTAAAAGAGGCACAAGCTTTTTGAGGGCAATTGATGCATCTGCCGATATCCACAATGCTGAGTTTATTTTCAAGCTGGTGGACAGTTGCATTGAGGAAGTTGGGGCGGAGAATGTTGTACAGGTAGTTACTGAAATATGTACTTGAATATTGTTGCATTTTCTTTAACATAGCATTTCTAAAGTACTAAAATAATGTTACATGAACAATGCAGGTTGTCACTGACAATGCCGCATCAAATCTGGCTGCTAGTAGGCTTCTAAAAGACAAGAGGCCGGGGATATTCTGGACTCCCTGCGCTGCACATTGTATTGATCTTATGTTGGAGGCGATTGGGCAATTACCTAGGGTGAAGAATATGATTCAGAAGAGTAGGAAGTTGGTGATCTTCATCTACAGTCACCATAGCACCCTAAGTCTGATGAGAAAGTTCACCAATGGTGACTTGGTGAGACCTGGAGTGACACGATTTTCCACTGCATATCTTAGCTTGCAGAGTTTGCTAGACAAAAGAAATGAACTTAGGAGCATGTTTTGCTCTGCTGAGTGGGAAGCATGCAAGTATGCAAGCACAGGAGAGGGGCAGCGATTTGCTAACATGGTAACAAATCCCACATTTTGGCACGGGATGGTGTCAGTAGTGAATATCTTTAAGCCATTGGTTAATGTATTACGACTTGTTGATAGTGAGAAGAAACCTACCATGGGGTTTATATATGCCGCTATGCTTAATGCTGAAAAGGAGTTGACAGCCAATTTGAGTAGTAGTGATCCTTTATTCTTGAAGAAGGTCATGGACATTGTTAATGAGAAATGGGACAAAAGACTGCATCGTCCCTTACATGTGGCAGGTAACTTAAGTTGTAATTTTCATTTTTTATTTTTATTTTTTTATCTGATACTAATGTATTATTTTAATCATTGTAGGCTACTACTTGAACCCCTATTACTATTGGGCTGATCCAGATATAAATAGCACACAGTGTGTCATGAGGGGTCTAATGGAATGCGTGGATATCTTTTTCCCTGAAATGGAGATCCAGGATAAGATTGTTCTTGAGAAGGAGATGCCCGCGTATAGGAATGCTAAGGATGCATTTGGGAAACCAAATGCCATTAGACAAAGATCTAGTCCTGACTTGGACCCTGGTAAATTGTCAACCGCTTTCTTGCTTACATTACCCATGGTCACCACTTTGTAATAAAGTAATTGAATACTTTATTGATTTCTTAAAATTAGTGGAATGGTGGACCAATCATGGATATGAAACTCCGCATTTGCAAAAGATGGCAATCAGAATTCTTAACCTGACATGTACATCTTCTGGGTGTGAACGGAATTGGAGTACGTTCGAGATGGTAATTTACCTCCCTACTTGTAGTCTTGATCATTCAATATTTGTGCATAACACATTAAGTCATCAACTAAATCTTTTGTATTTAACTATTTATCCAGATTCACACCAAGAAGAGGAATCGGCTAGATGTGCAACGACTAAACGATCTGGTTTATGTGCAATTCAATTCAAAGTTGAAATATAAAAAGGAACATCGTGAATCAGAGAAGGATCCTTTAGAGTCAGATTATCTAGATAAGGCAAAGGACTGGATTACAGACCTTAATCCAGAGGAAGATGAGGTATACCCAGGTGCTGGATTGACATGGGGACAAGTGGCTGAAGCATCTGGAGTTGCAGAAAGAGTTTATACTAGAACCAGAAGACATGGGCAGCCCACCCCTCCCATCCAACCCACCCCTCCTGTCCAACCCACCCCTCCTGGTGCACAAAGTGATAGAGAAGATTTTGAGCCAGAGCAATTCACAAGAAGGAATATATTTGACGGCTACTCCAGTGCAGAGGACATTGAGGGAGATTATTAGGGACTAGGAAATAGGGTTATGAATTATGATCATCTTTCTACAGGAGCAGTAATGACATTGTAGAACTAGAAACTTTGTTTTTTTGGCTGCTTGGACATACTTGTTGATTATGTTGTTTTGGATGTTTTATCATCTATGTTTTGATTTTGTTGTTTGCATGTCCTATCTTTTAATTATTATCGGTACTAGTGTTTTGAATTTTCTATCTTTTGGACGTTCGTATAGGCTTTTCGATTTCAGAAATAATCATGTGAAAAATTGTGAATAATGCATGAATACTGTACTAATTGTTTCTTGTTTCATGCATTTTCATGTGGGCACATTACTTCCCTTATCCAAATGGCTGTCTACTCGTATGATGCTGCTCATGCTCCATGTAAAGGTAACAACTAAATTCAGTATCTATATTTGTTCATTGCTGAAATTGTTTATTAACTCTTAATTGGTGTTAGATATATTAACTTTAATTGAATAAACATGTTTATTTGCTGTTATATATCTTTAATTTCTGAATCTATCAACTCTTAATATCTATTACATATATTAACTTTAAAGCTTTAATATGTTTAGTTATGTAAAACAGTCACAAACATTATATTATATATGTATTAATGTCTATAAAATGTGAAACATTATCTAAAAAATTGAGTATCCGCTTTTTAATTAAGCGCCCGCTTAATCGCCCGCTTGGCGATTAATCTTCTACAAGGTCCCGTCCGCACGCTTCCCGCTTTGCGCTTTTTAAAACCTTGCTGTCAGTAAGAGCTAGCATTTCATCATTCATAGCAGATGTCCAAGCTGTGCTTTTCAAAGCTTCCTGAACATTCTTTGGAACAGCCACAGCAGATAAGGCAGATACAAAATTGCTGGAATGAGTATTTAGATGAGCAGTCGACACACACTGAGCAATGCTATGGGAAGTGCAAGAACGAGTACCCTTGCGGAGAGCAATAGGTATGTTAAGATCAGAGTGTACCTCAGGAGCAGCAGAACCTTCTGGAGGAGAAGATTGGTTGTCTTGGGGGGTACGTTTGTGGAAGGTGCTTTATTCCTGCGCTGATAAACAATAAGAGGAGGGTCTTGCTTTGCATTAGTCTCAGTGTCAGTGCGATCAGGCATACAGTCAGCAATAACAGGTAAAGGAGGAGCCAGAATATCAGTCTGCAAACTATCTCCTGCTGAAGAATAATATGGTGTGTCCTCAAAAAAGACAACATCATTACTAGTAAACCACTTGCGAGTGCTGGGATTATAACATCGGTAACCCTTTTGAGTCCGAGAATAGCCCAGAAAAATGCATTTAGCAGCTCGAGGAGACAGCTTATCAGAAGTAGGGCCAAGCAACCGAACAAAACAGGTACACCCAAAAATTCTAGGAGGCACAGGAAACATGGAGATGTCAGGGTGCAAAACTTGGAAGGGAATTTTATTCCCAATAACAGATGATGGCATCCTATTAATCAGAAAACATGCAGTTAAGATAGCTTCAGGCCAATAAGATCGGGGCACATGAGAATGCATCATTATTGTTCGAGTAACTTCTAATAAGTGTCTATTCTTTCGCTCAGCAACACCATTTTGTTGTGGGGTATAAGCACACAAAGTTTGATGAAGAGTACCCACAGATTTACAAAAAACAGCAACATCATGCTTAACAAATTCTAAAGCATTATCAGTGCGAAAGGTTTTAATAGGCAAACCAAACTGAGTCTTTATTTCAGCAAAAAAATATTTAATAGTAGACAGCACTTCGGACCTACTTTTTAACAGAAACAGCCAAGTGGTCCTCGAGAAATCATCAATAAACAGAATGATGTACTTGTAACCAGACAAACTTGGTACATTGCATGGACCCCATACATCAGAGTGAACTAAATCAAAAATGTTTTTACTGGTCACAGAACTACGTCTAGGATACACAGTACGAGTCTGTTTCCCAAGTTGACACGAATCACACTGAAAATGACAGTTGCCAATATCAGGAACTAAACTACGCAATTTCTCTGAAGAGGGATGGCTCAGCCTGTAGTGCCACTGGAGAGCTGAAACAGAAGCAGATAATGCAGATACCACAACAGCTTTCTCTGATCTAGGTAGTTGGTCCAAGTAAAACAGTCCATCAACACCTTCATACCCCCCACCAATCGTCATCCTCGTGTGAAGGTCCTAAAAAGTGCATGAACCAGGAACAAATGTCAAGCTACAATTCAAACTCCGTAAAATCTTGCTGACAGATAACAGGTTAAGAGGAAATCTGGGCACATATAAGGCAGATTTTAGGCGAAAACGAGAAATAATATCACCAACTCCAACCACTGACGACTTGGAGCCATCAGCAAGCATAACAGAAGAATGTCGGGCAGGAGCAAATATATGCGTAAATAAAGACTTATTTCCAGAAATATGTGCAGAGGCACCAGAGTCTATCACCCATTTGGTATTACCAGAAGGAGAGGGTGAGGAGGAGCTCAGGAAGGCAGTGTCATAACCAGAAAAGGCAGCATGTGCTCCACTCGTAGATGCAGCAGAGGAGGAACCACCACGCTCAAGGAGAAGACGTTCCACCTCAGCACGGATATAGTCTGCAGTAGCTCCCACAGGCTCTGGTGCAAATGTCTGAGTAGCACCCTCAGACGCAGAAGAATCGGCCGCAGCATTGGCCCATGCCGGCTTACCATACTTTTCCCAACATTTTTCCTCAATATGGTTGGACCGGCCACAGAAGGTACACAAGCGTTGTCCTTGCTGAGGACGCGCAGCAGCAGAGGGTGGGGCAGCAGGAGGAGCTCCTCTGCCAGCACCAGGTCCACGCCCCCGGCCTGCACCCAGGGGAGGACGACCATCACTGGAGCGGCCACGGCCACGACCACGCCCGCCCCAAGCGGCCAAAGCAGTAGAGTCCCCCGTCTCAGGAGGCGGAGATGGTGTCGATGACGGAAGGCGCTGAAGACGCTTGTAGGCAGTCTGCAATGTAGGGAGTGGATCACTCGCCAAAATGTGATCGACCACTCCATTGTAGGACTCCGGTAAACCACTGAGAAACTGAATCAGCTGAAGCTCCGCCCGCTGTTTCTGCATAGTAGCTAAATCAGTGGACAGCGGGTGATACATCTCCAATTCACCCCACAGACCAGTGAAGGTGGAGAAGTAATCTGAAATGTCAGAACCAGTAAACTGCAGACACCCCAATTGCTTTGTGATATCAAAGACCTTCTTCGGATTTTCACTGTGTGAGTAGGTACTGGCGAGTTGATCCCACATCTGCTTCGCCGTAGGCAACTGAAGAAGAGTGACGCTAATCTTCTCAACAGAACTGTTGAGAATCCACGTCATGACAGTCGAGTCATCACGAACCCAATCATCAAAGGCCTTGAGATCTTTGTCATCCACCTCCGCTGCAGGCTGAGGCGGACCCGTCCTGATCAAGTGAGAGTACTTCCCTTGTGATTTGGCAAAGATCACAAAGGAACAGACCCACAGCTGGTAGTTGCGCCCGTCAAGCTTGACAGTAGTGACTTGACGGCGCGACTCTCTCCACATGTCATCCCCGGAAGACGCCATGAGAAACAAAACAGAAGGGCAGGCACAGGCACAGGTAGAGGACGGATTACGCCGTCAGGAAGGCAGAAGTAGGCAGAAACACGTCACTGTGGACCTCTTACATACGTCCTACGCCAAGGCGTAGCAGAGAACCCGGAGGCCGAGGCCTACACGGGCAGGCAGGCACAAGGAAGCATGAACCGACGGTAACCCTTTAGACGAACAACGCGTCGATCTCCCCCTGACTACAGATCTAGTCCAGATCTACCAGTGGCTCAGTGGTTCCGTAGAAGACGGCCACCCGGCAGCGCACCTGCTGTGCGAACAACAACTAAGGTTGCTCAAGCACTAGCGGTGCACCAAGCCAGGAGGCTAGACGGAGCCAAGAGCGGCGGACAACCGGAGGGAGGCCCCTACGTGGGCGGCGGCCTGACCGGCGACGGCTCCTGCTGCCCGGCGGCGCTAACCGGCGGCGGCGGCTGCTGCTGTGCCGCACGCACGGGCGCGGCGCTGCCGGCGGGAGAGGAGGAAGGGGTCGGCGGCGGGGTGGGGGGGCGGCGCCGGAGAAGAGAGAAGGGAGGGAGGGAGGCTAGGTTGCCTGCTTTGATACCATGTGACAGAGTCAGGTATTGCAAAAGGCTTAGGGTTGCACAACGTGTGCACCCTCATATATATATAACTGAGACAATTACAGAGAGGTCCATATATAAAGGAAAATAACAAAACAAATAACATGCTTAAGTAAACAGGAAATATCTAATGTAACACATACCAAGACTATTTTTTGCAAAATGTAAACCATTGATCTTCATCGTCATACTATAACTAGGCTACATACAAATTTTGAGCCCATTTGGATGAGTGTAAGTCACTCATCCAAGGGCAACAAAATCGACGCGCGAAACTAATTTGAAATGCATAATTTTTACAGTCTTTATAACATGACCTGTAAATGTCCAAATGTGCTCAAATTTTGCGTATGAGCTATTCACAAGATGTTTAAGAATATCAACAGATTAGATTTTTGAAAAAAATATTGCATCATGGAAAACTACTTGAGTGAATTCTGCTCCAGATACACTCGAGTGTATTCTAGCCTGACTCTCTCTCTCTCTGTATATATATATATATATATATATATATATAGGGTCCAACTTTAATACCCGGGCGGATAGTTTGGAATTCGCTACCCGTGCATACCAAAAAGTAACTATTCGGTCAAAAAAATAACTCACTCGACAAAAAAGTAACTATATTGACCAAAGAGTAACTATTCGAATCAAAAGTAAAACGGTGTAAAATACACAGCAAAGATTTTGTAATAAATATATGATTGTATATTTGTTATAGTTGGTACAATTGTAACTATCTACGCATGAAAAATAACACTTTGCAAGGTAAAGTAACCCACTACATGTGTAAAGTAAGAAACCCCCAAAAAAGTAACCAAATTAGGAGCGGGTAGCTACCCGCGTGGGCATTGAATAAACGCCCATATATAAATATATATATATATATATAGAGAGAGAGAGAGAGAGAGTCAGGCTAGAATACACTCGAGTGTACAGATTACGTTGTACACCCCGATGGTGTTTGCCTATCTAGATCAAGTTTTTCTAAAATCTAATCCATTGATCTTAATGGTTACAATAATTATAGGCCACATACAAAATTTGAGCTCATTTGGATGAGTGTAAGTCAGTCATCCAAGGGCAACAAAATCGACGCACAAAACTAATTTAAAATGCCTAATTTTTGCATCCTATAGATGCTCGACCTATAAGTATCCAAATGAGCTAAAATTTATTATATGGTATGTTCTTAAGATATTTAAGAAGATCAACAATTTAGATTTATCAAAAAGTTATTGCATCTTTAAAAATGACTGAGGTATACGGTGCCTCCGGTACACTCGAGTGTACACTAGCCTGACTTTATATATAAAGATATGTACATATGTATACATATGTATGTATGTATATATATATATATATATATATATATGTATATATGTATATACATATCTATATGTATACATATATATACATATATATATATGTATATATATGTATACATATAGATATGTATATATATATACATATATAGAGAGAGAGAGAGTCAGGCTAGAATACACTCGAGTGTACAAATCGCACAAATACACTCAAGTGTGTTTGCATATCAAGACTATTTTTTGCAAAATGTAAACCATTGATCTTCACCGTCATACTATAACGAGGCTAGATACAAATTTTGAGCCCATTTGGATGAGTGTAAGTCACTCATCCAATGGCAACAAAATCGAGGCGCGAAACTAATTTGAAATGCATAATTTTTGTGGTCTTTATAAAATGGCCTATAAATGTCCAAATGTGCTCAAATTTTGCGTATGAGCTATTCACAAGATGTTTAAGAAATCAACGGATTAGATTTTTAAAAAATATATTGCATCATGAAAAACTACTTGAGTGTATTCTGCTCCGAATACACTCAAGTGTATTCTATCCTGACTCTATATATATATATATATATATATATGTATATATACATATGTATATATATGTATGTATATATATATATATATGTATGTATATATATATGTATGTATATATATATATATATATATATATATATATATACATACATACATATATAATTACATATATATACATACACATATATATGTATATGTACATATATACATATATACATGTATATACATATAAGTATCTGTATATATATACATATATATATATACACATATATACATATATATACATATATCTATATGTATATTTATACACATATATATACATATATCTATATGTATATATATACATATAGATATGTATATGTATATATATACATATACATATATCTATATGTATATTTATACATATATATACATATATCTATATGTATATATATACATATATATGTATATATATACATATCTATATGTATATATATGTATATATATATATATATACATATATATATATATATTATAGATATATGTATATATATACATATATGTATGTAGGTATATACGTAAAATTTGAGAACATTTGGACATTTATAGGTCATGTCATAAAGACCGCAAAAATTATGCATTTCAAATTAGTTTCGCGCGTCGATTTTGTTGCCC
The DNA here is from genome assembly GCA_963693085.1 of Alisma plantago-aquatica. Lineage (NCBI taxonomy): Eukaryota > Viridiplantae > Streptophyta > Magnoliopsida > Alismatales > Alismataceae > Alisma > Alisma plantago-aquatica. The sequence continues at coordinate 1,428,551,536 of OY856409.1, forward strand.
TTGGATGAGTGACTTACACTCATCCAAATGGGCTCAAAATTTGTATGTAGCCTAGTTATAGTATGACGGTGAAGATCAATGGTTTACATTTTGTAAAAAATAGTCTTCATATGCAAACACACTTGAGTGTATTTGTGCGATCTGTACACTCGAGTGTATTCCAGCCTGACTATATATATATATATATATATATATATATATAGAGAGAGAGAGAGAGAGAGAGTTGGGTTGGAATATACTTGAGTGTACAGGTCGCACCATAAACTTAAGTGGTATTTACCTATTAAGACCGTTTATTTACAAAATATAACCATTGGTCTTTATTGCTATACCATATATAGTCTACATATAAAATTTGAGCTCATTTGCATTAATGTAAGCCACTCATCCAAGAACAACAAAATCAACGTATGTAACTAAATTTGAGTGTATCATTTTTGTTGTCTTTAGATGCATGTCCTATTAGTGTCCAGATAAGCTCAAATTTTATATATAGGCTATTTATAAGATATTTAAAAAGGTTAATGGTGTATATTTTTAAAATAATTGTTGCATGATGAAAACGACTTCAATGCATTTCGTCTCCAGTACATTCAAGTTTATTCCATCTTGACTCTCTCTCTCTCTCTCTCTATCTACCTATCTATCTACATATATATAGAGAGAGAGCACAGATTTGGTGCTCATGTGGGTAGCATTTTTACATTACCCATGTAAATTTTGTGTGTGACAGTTAAAATTTTTTGCTATATAGCATGCAAAACTATAACTGTCAGACGGAATGTACATGGGTACTGTAAAAATAATACCCTCAAAGCTAGGAAGCATGGACACGGACACGGACACAGATTTAGACACGGACACGGGACACGTCAATTTCCAAAAATATAGGACACGGACATGGCACTAGACACGGCAAGTATATGTATATTGTTAAAGTGTCTATATTAGTCTATTAGTTAAATAGGCTAATTAGTTTAATGGGCTTTTATATTCCGGCCCGTCTAGTTTAGATTACTTGGGACACAAGTCTCAGGGTTTCTCCCTTGCTCCTATATATAGGACAAGGGTGTCCAGTCTTTGTATCTATCACAATCTATTCATATTCAAGCAATCTTATATTCTAATATATATATATATATATATATATATATATATATTTGTATAACATATTATGACATATAATGTGTAATATGCTATGTGTATTAACACAAAATGATCTAGATAGATTATTTGCATGGGCAATCACCATGAAATCCAACAAGCAATCAACATATAACATTATATTTACAAGTCACAATATGGATTAGTTCACAACAAACATTACGATGCTTGATTATATGGTATTGTTGTAATATGAATTGTAAAAATTAAGAGCAGTAGAATTTTGGGGACAATAGTTCCAGTGGAAGTAATGATTAACAACATGTACTATCAAGAGGAGGTGAATCCAATTGTTTTCCTCATGGTTGATGTGGTAGTCCCCGGATGTTGCAACAACTGGTGGAGATGATAAGAAGGGTTTCAACGACTTGTATGTAGCACCTAAAGCTTAATTAACTAATGGTAGTAGGGCGAGTAGTGGAGGACAGGAGACAAAGATTTAGAGAAGGCTTGGGTTTTTTCATGCGCCTAGGCTTAAGTGGGTCAAAGTGGCGTTTCCTGGAGGTGTCCATGGAGTGTCCAAGCCGTGTCCAACACTTCAATAAAAAAAAATTCAAAGTGGACACGTCGGAGGCGTGTCCGCCACGCGTCCAAGCGTGTCTAAAGTGTGTCCATGTTGGACATGCGTTGGATACGGACACGACAGCCTCCGAGAAGTGTTTGGGCTTCCTAGCCTCAAAGTCAAAGGGGACATATGATATATACATACATATTGTGACAGAGTCAGGGTTTTCAGAAAGCTCAGGGTTGCACAATGTGTGCACCCTCATATATATAATACTGAGAGAATTACAGAGAGGTCCACATAGAAAAGAGAAATAACAAAACAAATAACAGGTTATGTAAAATAGGAAATATATAATGTAACACTCCCCCTCAAGTTGGAGCATAGATGTCACTCATGCCCAACTTGTCTATCAGTGTGCAGAACTGTTTCTTCGCCAGCAGCTTGGTGAAGATATCAGCAACTTGATCTTCTGATCTCGTAAATGGAGTGCAGATCTTACCAGCAAGAATAGATTCTGTTACAACCCCAATTTTGGGTTCTTTTGGTAAGAAATGTAATTTCTCATATTAAAGATATTTGAACAAATAATGATATAATTTGGTTCGAATAAATGAATTTCGTTTACAATAGCCTTGATGATTGTGTTGTGGGCTTTATTGGCTATTGGGCCCAAATAACAAGAAAATTCAATTAGTAAATGAATAATTGAATATTTGAGAAAAGAAAGAGGTAGAAACCTCTAGAAGGCAAAAAGATGTAATCTAAGGATGGATTTCGTGCCTCTTGGGTTCCTTGGGTTCCAAGGAGCCCAAAGTTGCAAAAAGAAAGCAATAAGAAAAGAAAAGATTAATTAAGTATTTCTTTAGTAAGAAAGAAATTGAAATTAATGTTAAAATGTTGGAAATAAGTAGAAAAAGGTATAATTGGGTTATCCTTGGTGGAATTTCGTATCCCAAGGATTCCTAATGTTAAAAAGGAATACCAATGAGGAAAATAAAAGAGAAATAAAGAGAAATCTTCAAAAGGAAATATTTTAATAAGAATAAAACAAGATAATGAGGAATAATGCATTTAGATGCATCTAGAAGGATAATGAGTATCCAATAAAAAGGCTTTCGAAATAATAGAGTTTCTTGGGATCCAAGGAGTCCCAATAAAGAGGAAAGAAAGAGAAAATACCAAAATTGCAAAATAAAAGGATAATGTGATACATTATTAATGAATTTTGTGATATTGATAAAAAGGAAGTATTTTCTATTAAAAGGAAAACTTAAGTTCGTGACAATGGGTTTAAAGCCAAGCACAAGGAAGATAAAAAGAGATAATTCTTGAATTTCCTAATAACCAAAGCATATTGGTTACCACGGAATTATTAAAAGGAGAGAGAATGCTTCCTAACTAAGGAACTTGTTGTTCCTGTGAGAAAGTGACTTGTTTATCCGTGGATAGACGTCTTAGGGCTTCAATAACCCTCCCCTATATAAAGGTAGAGCCCTAGGCCAAGTCTAGAAGGATCCTGAGCATTCTTCTCCCTCCTTCTTGTTTACGTCCACCAACCCTAACCATGAGGGTGTAGCCATATCCCCGAGCGACGGAGGGTTGTTTATGGTCTTGCTCAAGGTGGGAAGCCTCTACGACCACTCCGGACCAATCAGTTATCGTACCCTAGCGACGATCTCGCGCAAAAGACCTGCAACTGGCTGCACGACCAGCCAAGCGGCGCAGGTTGGGCGCGCTTGAAACGGCCGACTTGGTCGTGGAGCAAAGGCGCCCCATGCACGCGAGAACACGGCGGAGACAGGGCAAGGACTTCCGGTGAGCTTCGTGATCCAGAGAGGAACGACCCGCGCTTGGCTGCATATTGACGGCTAGGGCGATGCAGCAACAGCTGCGTGAGGTTGAAGAAAGGAAAGTCGTCGTTGGACAAAAATGCCCTCCGCAGGCTGAAGGCGCGCGTAACTTAACCAAGGGCATAACGGTCATTTCGTTATGTTTTCCAAAACAAAGGGCAACGTTGCATGGAGCACACACGTGGCACAACCTGATTGGCCAAGTAAGTAAAATCTTGCTAAAATCGTAATTAATTCTAGGAAACTCGGATTAAAACAAGTCCTATATGAAAATTGATCCTCAGAACGAGAGGAACACAAAGAAATTATGTTTGAAGCCTAATTCTGCTTCAAACTCAAAAAGTATAGGGTTTTACATCTTTTAATGCATCAATTGATAGAAAACCCCTAGAATGATGTAAAAATGAACATGATGAATCTTTTATATGTTTTTGATCAATCTTAACCTGTTAAGAATAAAAGGAATGGTAAAATCCTAAAAAGATGATTAGTATGTTGGTTTTAGGGTTTTATGATCATGAACATGGTTTGATTTGAGTAAATATGAGTTTTTGATTCTTGAACATAGTTTGGATTAGATAATTCTTAATGAAGATAATTGAGATGGTTAGGGTTTTGTAGGAAACCTTAGAAACCCTAAATTGAATATAAAGGATACATCTTTGAAGACTAATAGGTTAATTTGAAAGATATTAACCTGTTGATTAGTAATATAGAGTTTTCATCCGTTTGGTATACAAAATTGGTAGTTTTAGGGTTTTAATCCATAAATGAAGAGTAATTCATATGGGAACCCTAATTGGGGTAAAAGAAGAGGAAAACCATGATATTTCGGATTAAGGAAGTAAATTACTAAATGATGATCCTAAGACTGTTAAGAATATTAAAAGGAGAGAATTTAAAGGTTTTAAGTAGATTTGATGAATTAGGGTTCTTAATAGCTAAGAATGGAGGCAAAACCCTAATTCCCAAGGAAACCCTAAAATTGGAATAGAAATCCTAAGGATGATGATGATATTGGATAAATATTAATAAAAGGAAATTGGTATATTTATTTCAGGAATATGTGCATGATTGGTTGCTTGATTGGGATTTATGTGTTCTGATTAATTCTGTATCTGAATCTGCAATACAGGTATGTGGTTACGCTTATGAATATATCGAGTTAGTTTTCCGAGGTTTACCGAAGTTTTCATCGATGACATGAATTAATTGTTGGATGATTTTAATTCATGCAAACTATAATGTGGATATGACTATCACCTAAGATATGTGCCTACTAGCTTAGATCCTGGTCCCCTCTGTGGCTTATTAGTTGACCTAGTATATGGCTACCTAAGGGGTAGGTCCATCAGGTCATTGGATGACTTAGTACATGGCTACCAATGGGGTAGGTCCATCAAGTCACATTGAGTTAGATATTGGGCTACCTTCGGGTAGTGCCATGCGACTCTATTTCCCTATGTATTGGCTACATGTAAGGTAGGACCATGGTGGTAAGAATCTACCTAAAGAGAGGTAGCATACAAGTCCACTGCAGGGATAGCACAGAGTTAGGGGATAGGTAAGGATTGAGTAGTGTGGCTTAAAACGTAATCCTGGTTGTTAAATGATTAATTGAATGATTACATTGTTAAGAATAATTGCATGATTAGTGTTTCCCCCACAAAGCAGCTTCGGCTGACCGACGTTTTGTTTGTCGGCGTTATAGGTACAAGCCAAAAGAACAAACAGTAAATCGTCATATCGGGAAATACATGAAGTGAAATACAAGGAGGATTAGTTAGAGTAGAATTCTTAAGTGGATAGAAGTTTAGAGATCCAAGGTTTCAAAAGTAAAAAAAAGGTATGCAAAAGTTTATTTTTTTTACAGTTTTTCAGTTTAGTCTGTTAAAATTTAATAATTGTTATTGGTTAATTGCCGAACCTTTGATCCGGGTTATTGGTTAACGGCTCTGTCCTTTCGGTCTCCCTTAATGGGGGTTACTGGGAGGCAGGGTCGTAACATTTGGTATCAGAGCGCAGGTTCCTCAGTTAACCATTAATAATTATTAAATTTTACAAACTCTATAGAACCCAAGGGAGTTATTAGAGGATTATCCTAAAGACGGATGTATCTAGAAAAGGATCACAACCGGGGGCTGACAATATTTTCCTCCGCACCGCTAGTCGGAATACGAGGACTCCCGGATCTGTGTGACTGCCTGGCCAAAGTCATAGGGTATGAATCGAAATAAGATACCTTTAGGACTTTCTCATCTTGATTCATCCCTTCTCAACTCAAATTCTGTTAAGGACCTTAAGGATTAGGGTTTTCTCTCTTCTCCTCACCCTCTTAAGGTATGGGTAAGATTAATAAGGTCTAAGTAATCCTCCATCAAATTAATGAAAAGCATGTAAATAGAATGTCATGGACATAAGCTTAATAGATTAAGCGCAAATTAAAGAATAGATACATGCTTAGGTCGTATGACATAAGTTGTCATGTCCTCAGAAGAGACCTGAGGTTAGACCTTCTGGTCAGGAGGATAAGTTAGTCTTGGAGATAGAGATCTCCATTGCAAGTAGAGACCTGGCACATCCTCTGAGGATGATGCTAACCCTAACCCTAAGTGAAGGTTAGAGAGAGATGAGTTGGACCAGGTGTTTGAAAGGACATGCTTTTGGGATGCCATATGATCCATGGGTGACCTAGCACCTTTGGCAACCCAACCCTGGGAAGGGTCGTGCATGTTAGGGTAAAGGATAGCTCCTTCGATGATGATGTTAGTGAAGGACCTGTAGAGACCCTATGGGCTTATGCGAATAGGGCATAGTATGCACCCAGGGTACGTTAGTAGTGTGAGCAATAGGTTGAAACCCTGACCGGGAGAGTAGGAAGGATGGCCTATGAAATAAGCATAAAGAGCTATGGATAACCTGGAGCGAACATAAGTTGAACATATGCTTCATCCAGGTAGGGGCATGCTTTTGAGGTTGATCATTCATGAAGAGAGGACCTCTAATGGTGAGGTTGGTTGTAGGGTTAGAGAGAGAGCAGGAGACCAAGCAAGAAGGTCGTAAACCTAGACCCCGAGATATGAGGAACAGTGGGGAGTCGAGGATGATGCGACCTAAGTGGATGATAGTGGTCGCCACATGCTTGATCCCTAGGGGTTGCTGATGTCTTGGTTGCCATGAGAAGAACCAAACCCTAGAGAGAGGATGAGTCTGTTGGTACCTCTATACCTATGGTATAGATGAGAAGAAGAGTTCCTTAGACCCGAAGAGGTATAGTATCAGGTTATGAGGCCTTGTACCTTGTTGATTGTCCTTGAGGAGGACTCAACTTTAAAGTGTTGATCAAGGAAAAAGATGATAGGAAGGGTATGTCATACCCGTTACATGTTTGGTTTGTGGTTAAGAGATAGAGCATGCAGTTGGACACCTACAAGTGAACCTAGGGTCCCTAAGCCTAAGATGGGAAGTGGTGTACCTAATGCCCATGATGAGAGTTGAGTTCCTATAGAAGCGAGCATGGTACTCCTCATGTATAGAGGAAAAGGGAAGCCCCTTAAGTTTAAGGTATGTTTGATGAACCCCTCATAACTAGGTTGATGATAAAGGAAAGTATGATCTTGATCCAGCATCGAGGAAAGAGGACAAGTATGACCTAGCATGGTTCAGTAGGTGATCTGATTGTGCCTTAATAGCTTGTTAGGGTTAAGTGGGCTCATGTGGATGTAAACCCTAGACCTAAGAGCTTTTGTGACCTTGTTGTCAAGAGATAGTTTTCCTCCCATCCTGGGAGAGGGACCCCTTTTGGTAGGGTGTATATCAGTTTTGTTGGTTTAAGGTAACCTAAAGAGGTCTCATAGGATCTTGAGAAGCTAAGTGAAAAGTACATGGTAAGAGAATGAACCTGTAGACCCATAGATATCCATCTCTAAGTGCATGTGGATGTGTTACCATGGAGGTAACCGGTAAGGGGCCTGACCAAGGTAGACAGGTCACCATGACCCCTATGAAAGGATGGATGTCAGCCCATGTATACAAAGAGAGATGATGAAGGCTTGGGCGAGGTTCTAAGTTGGACATGTATTATAAATGGAGAATCCTAAGTCTGTCCTAGGGTCAGGTAGGGATAAGACCGATGAAAGTAGGAGTTGCCTAATTCCCCAGTTGCACATGACCATAGGGTCGAGAGGTAACAGCTATCATTGTCTGAGGGCCATGGGTTAGGAGATTGATCACCTTCATGAACTCATGGGACCCAAAAGGCAGATGAGTAGGGCACTCTCTTGATGCATGAGGGAAGAAGGATGACCCCAAAAGTGTCGGCACCCTATAAACCTAGAGAAGATGACCAAGGATTGTGAGGTGACCCAAGTAGGTTCGAAACCAGTTTTCCCTGGAAATAACTTTGATATCAAGATGATTGTAATATAGAAGCATAAACAGCACGTTTCAACTTAGATTTAAAGGTGTACTGGCAAGGTGGGATGTACCATCTCTACTCTTGGAACAGGAAGAACTCTGTATTTGGACTGCAGCCAAATGCTTATTTCCTCTTGTTATGGGAGTGAGAGATAGGACAGTACGCATACCATACACCAAGGATAAAAGATGATGTGAGTTGGAACGTTGCTATGAGGTATGAGGACATAGAAGATAACATACCCTGGTAAAGTGAATGATACATGGATGGTTTGCAAACGCTAAAGAGAAATAAGGTAGTCATCTTATAAGGATGTTTTTAGCATGAGCGATGAGTTATACCAGGTTGAATTCAAAAACCAAGAGGTGAGTCTTACAGGGTTGAGTTTGATCACCATGTTGATGAGATCAGAGAGGGTACTTGATGAATACAGACTTAGAATTCGAGTTTGAGATGATAAGTGAACAACATGGGAGTGTATGTCTTCAATGTTACCTAATACCTAAAGATGTGAAGTGGTAATGGATGTTCTGGTTGAGATGTATCTGACTAGTTTGGCTAGAAGCTAGAAGGGGTTGTTAGGCTAACCCTAAGTTTGGAAAGGAGATATGTTTGGCTAATACTCCGATGTAATGAGATCTGTTGAACAAATTAATGGTTGTTTGGTTAGCCAGTCTAGTCCTTGATGCAATGAAAGGATGGTGGTAGAACCTCAGATGCACTTCTTTGGAAAAGAAGGTGATGAAACCCCGACTAGAGTGGTTTAGGGTTTCGGAGGAATCGATCTTGAGGAATCATGACATACAGGAAATCATGATTGAAGATCACCATACACCGTGGTTCTACTAAGATAGTAAATGACAATAGCACTTTGGATGCTTAAGATGAAGTTGCATGTGGTATATGGCCATACAAGCCAGGAGGTAAAGGACGAACCCCAGTAACCCAGTGTATCGATATATAGGACAAAAGAGTCCCTGAGAGGGAATGGGAGTTCATCATTATGGATGTTGTGATAAGTCTCCCCTAAACCAAGGAAGGTCAAGATGCAATATGGGTTATGGTAGATCGCTTTACCTAGATGACATGAGAAAGAAGAGAGTTCTGTCACGAGACAGATCTGGTTGAACTACTCATGAGAGAGATGGTTCAACTACACCATGATTCGAGTTCAAAAATCCTTGAGTATGACCTAAAGGTTCCCTTCCAAAAGGTGGAAGTAGGTACATGAAGGACTCGATGTTAGTACAGTTTATCACCCCTAACTAATGGTTAGTATGATCCAGACTAAAGGGGCTGATGAGAGCATATGTGCTCATTCAGGGTGATGACTAGGGACAGTTCTTGTCCTATGAAAAGATATGATGATGACCACCATAGCCAGTATCGCGTTTTTAAGAAGCTCTATAAGAGAGGTTGTGTCGGTCACCACTTCAGTAAGGTGATGTTGGTGAAAGGACCACGTGATGGTTAGAAAAGAACCACAGTGTGTGTAGATGAAGTCACTTTGATCATGCAATGGCTGAAAGGGGCCTAGAGACGATGGGAGTCGTGAGCGGATGCAAAGTAGACTGACATGCAGTTCACTGTGGGAGAATATGAGACATGAAAATCTGACCCCTCTAAGTTATAGCTAAGAGAGTTGAGTCCCCGATACATGGGTCCATTTGAGATGGATTGGTGGAGAAGGTTATGGATAACCTTATCCCTCAGGACAAAGAAAGGTGTGATGAGTTCCAAGTGTCCTAGTTAGAGCACTATGTGAGGTACCAGACCATGAGCTAAACAATGAACCTAGTGAGCCCCAAGGGAGGCTGAAATGGCCTGAGTCACCTGTGCAGTATATAGACGCCAGGATGAAAGAACTCAGAGAAAAGAATATGTGATGATAAAGGTTCTTTGGAAGCGCCATGAGTACGGTAAAGCCACATAGGGGCCAATGATGGATATGGAAAAGTCTTATCCTGAATTGTTTGTTTGTTTGATAGAATTTTGAGGACAAAATTCCTATAAGAGGGGAAGGATGTTACAACCCCAATTTTGGGTTCTTTTGGTAAGAAATGTAATTTCTCATATTAAAGATATTTGAACAAATAATGATATAATTTGGTTCGAATAAATGAATTTCGTTTACAATAGCCTTGATGATTGTGTTGTGGGCTTTATTGGCTATTGGGCCCAAATAACAAGAAAATTCAATTAGTAAATGAATAATTGAATATTTGAGAAAAGAAAGAGGTAGAAACCTCTAGAAGGCAAAAAGATGTAATCCAAGGATGGAATTCGTGCCTCTTGGGTTCCTTGGGTTCCAAGGAGCCCAAAGTTGTAAAAAGAAAGCAATAAGAAAAGAAAAGATTAATTAAGTATTTCTTTAGTAAGAAAGAAATTGAAATTAATGTTAAAATGTTGGAAATAAGTAGAAAAAGTTATAATTGGGTTTATCCTTGGTGGAATTCCGTATCCCAAGGATTCCTAATGTTAAAAAAGAATACCAATGAGGAAAATAAAAGAGAAATAAAGAGAAATCTTCAAAAGGAAATATTTTAATAAGAATAAAACAAGATAATGAGGAATAATGCATTTAGATGCATCTAGAAGGATAATGAGTATCCAATAAAAAGGATTTCGAAATAATAGAGTTTCTTGGGATCCAAGGAGTCCCAATAAAGAGGAAAGAAAGAGAAAATACCAAAATTGCAAAATAAAAGGATAATGTGATACATTATTAATGAATTTTGTGATATTGATAAAAAGGAAGTATTTTCTATTAAAAGGAAAACTTAAGTTCGTGACAATGGGTTTAAAGCCAAGCACAAGGAAGATAAAAAGAGATAATTCTTGAATTTCCTAATAACCAAAGCATATGGGTTACCAAGGAATTATTAAAAGGAGAGAGAATGCTTCCTAACTAAGGAACTTGTTGTTCCTTTGAGAAAGTGACTTGTTTTTCCGTGGATAGACGTCCTAGGGCTTCAATAACCCTCCCCTATATAAAGGTAGAGCCCTAGGCCAAGTCTAGGAGGATCCTGAGCATTCTTCTCCCTCCTTCTTGTTTACGTCCACCAACCCTAACCATGAGGGTGTAGCCATATCCCCGAGCGACGGAGGGTTGTTTATGGTCTTGCTCAAGGTGGGAAGCCTCCACGACCACTCTGGACCAATCAGTTATCGTACCCTAGCGACGATCTCGCGCAAAAGACCTGCAACTGGCTGCACGACCAGCCAAGCGGCGCAGGCTGGGTGCGCTTGAAACGGCCGACTTGGACGTGGACCAGAGGCGTCCCACGCACGCGAGAACACGGCGGAGACAGGGCAAGGACTTCCGGTGAGCTTCGTGGTCCAGAAAGGGAGGAACGACCCGCGCTTGGCTGCAGATTGACGGCTAGGGCGACGCAGCAACAGCTGCGTGAGGTTGAAGAAAGGAAAGTCGTCGTTGGACAAATATGCCCTCCGCGGGCTGAAGGCGCGCGCAACTTAACCAAGGGCATAATGGTCATTTCGTTATGTTTTCCAAAACAAAGGGCAACGTTGCATGGAGCACACACGTGGCACAACCTGATTGGCCAAGTAAGTAAAATCTTGCTAAAATCGTAATTAATTCTAGGAAACTCGGATTAAAACAAGTCCTATATGAAAATTGATCCTCAGAACGAGAGGAACACAAAGAAATTATGTTTGAAGCCTAATTCTGTTTGAAACTCAAAAGGTATAGGGTTTTACATCTTTTGATGCATTAATTGATAGAAAACCCCTAGAATGATGTAAAAACGAACATGATGAATCTTTTATATGTTTTTTATCAATCTTAACCTATTAAGAATAAAAGGAATGGTAAAATCATAAAAAGATGATTAGTATGTTGGTTTTAGGGTTTTATGATCATGAACATGGTTTAATAGACTAAAAACCCTGATTTGAGTAAATATGAGTTTTTGATTCTTGAACATAGTTTGGATTAGATAATTCTTAATGAAGATAATTGAGATGGTTAGGGTTTTGTAGGAAACCTTAGAAACCCTAAATTGAATATAAAGGATACATCTTTGAAGACTAATAGGTTAATTTGAAAGATATTAACCTGTTGATTAGTAATATAGAGTTTTCATCCGTTTGGTATACAAAATTGGTAGTTTTAGGGTTGTAATCCATAAATGAAGAATAATTCATATGGGAACCCTAATTGGGGTAAAAGAAGAGGAAAACCATGATATTTCGGATTAAGGAAGTAAATTACTAAATGATGATCCTAAGACTGTTAAGAATATTAAAAGGAGAGAATTTAAAGGTTTTAAGTAGATTTGATGAATTAGGGTTCTTAATAGCTAAGAATGGAGGCAAAACCCTAATTCCCAAGGAAACCCTAAAATTGGAATAGAAATCCTAAGGATGATGATGATATTGGATAAATATTAATAAAAGGAAATTGGTATATTTATTTCAGGATTCTGTGCATGATTGGTTTCTTGATTGGGATTTCTGTGTTCCGATTAATTCTGTATCTGAATCTGCAATACAGGTATGTGGTTACGCTTATGAATATATCGAGTTAGTTTTCTGAGGTTTACCGAAGTTTTCATCGATGACATGAATTAATTGTTGGATGATTTTAATTAATGCAAACTATAATGTGGATATGACTATCACCTAAGATATGTGCCTACTAGCTCAGATCCTGGTCCCCTCTGTGGCTTATTAGTTGACCTAGTACATGGCTACCTAAGGGGTAGGTCCATCAGGTCATTGGATGACTTAGTACATGGCTACCAATGGGGTAGGTCCATCAAGTCACATTGAGTTAGATATTGGACTACCTTCGGGTAGTGCCATGCGACTCTATTTCCCTATATATTGGCTACCTGTAAGGTAGGACCATGGTGGTAAGAATCTACCTAAAGAGAGGTGGCATACAAGTCCACTGCAGGGATAGCACAGAGTTAGGGGATAGGTAAGGATTGAGTAGTGTGGCTTAAAACGTAATCCTGGTTGTTAAATGATTAATTGAATGATTACATTGTTAAGAATAATTGCATGATTAGTGTTTCCCCCACATACCAGCTTCGGCTGACCGACGTTTTGTTTGTCGGCGTTTTAGGTACAAGCCAAAAGAACAAACAGTAAATCGTCATATCGGGAAATACATGAAGTGAAATACAAGGAGGATTAGTTAGAGTAGAATCCTTAAGTGGATAGAAGTTTAGAGATCCAAGGTTTCAAAAGTTTAAAAAAAAAAGGTATGCAAAAGTTTATTTTTTTTACAATTTTTCAGTTTAGTCTGTTAAAATTTAATAATTGTTATTGGTTAATTGTCGAACCTTTGATCTGGGTTATTGGTTAACGGCTCTGTCCTTTCGGTCTCCCTTAATTGGGGGTTACTGGGAGGCGGGGTCGTAACAGATTCTCTGATGAAGTGGCAGTCAACATCAATGTGTTTGGTGCGCTCATGATAGACAGGATTATTTGCAATGAAGATGGCAGCTCTGTTATCACAATGCATAGGAATGGATGAAGAAGACTCAATCCCAAACTCTTTCAGAAGAGAACGCACCCACAGTAACTCACAGGCAGTATGGGCCATAGCCCTGTACTCAGCTTCAGCACTAGATCTGGCAACAACATTCTGTTTCTTGCTCCTCCAGGTCACAAGATTGCCTCCTACAAACGTACAGTAACCGGAGGTAGATTTTCTATCAACTTTGTTGCCTGCATAATCAGAATCAGAATACCCTTCAAGAACACAGTGCCCATTCTTTTTATAATGTAGTCCCTTGCCAGGCGACTTTTTCAAGTATCTCAGAATGTGACATACAGCATCCCAGTGACACTGTCTGGGTTTGTCAAGGTACCTGCTAAGAAGACCCACGGCAGTAGTAATATCAGGAAGAGTAACAGTCAAATAAATCAATTTACCAATCAACCTCCTGAATTTTTTATGATCAGCAAACACAGAAGAGGAATCATCATCCCAATTCACATTGGGATCTAGAGGAGTATCCACAGGTCTTGCTCCAAGCATACCAGTCTCCTGCAGAATATCAAGAACATACTTTCTCTGAGAAAGCACCAGGGCATTAAATTTTCTAGAGACCTCTATGCCAAGAAAATACCGAAGTCTGCCCAAATCTTTTGTAGCAAAGTGCTTGCCCAGATGATCTTTGGTAGCCTGAATACCAAGAGAGTCGCTGCCAGAAATAATAATGTCATCAACATATACAATCAGAACAGTAATATCTGCTGAAGTCTTTTTTGTAAAGACAGAGTGGTCAACTTGTGACCTCAGAATACCAAAATCCATCATGATCCTGCTCAGCTTATCAAACCAGGCACGAGGACTCTGCTTGAGCCCATAGATAGACTTCTTAAGCCTGCATACTTTGTGAGACTCCCCTTGAGCAACAAACGCAGGAGGTTGCTCCATATACACCTCTTCCTGCAAGTCACCATACAGAAAAGCATTTTTCACATCAAGCTGCAGAAGAGGCCAGTTCAGATTCACAGCAACAGATAGGAGAATCCTGACAGAGTTAAGGCGAGCAACAGGAGAAAAGGTCTCAAAATAATCAATGCCATATGTCTGAGTATAGCCCTTAGCAACCAACCGTGCTTTCAACCTCTCAACCGTACCATCAGGTTGATATTTTACGGCATATACCCACATGCAGCCCAAAGGCTTACACTGAGGAGGTGGATCCACCAGCTCCCAAGTGTCTCTGTCAGTAAGAGCAATCATTTCTTCTTTCACAGCAGATGTCCAAGCAGTACTTTTCAATACATCCTGAACATTCTTAGGTACAACCACAGCAGATAAAGCATATACAAAATTGCTAGATTGAGTATTCAGATGAGCAGTAGATACAAACTGAGCAATGCTATGAGAAGTGCAGGAACGAGTACCCTTTCTGAGTGCAATAGGTATGTCAAGGTCAGAATGTACCTCAGGTGCAGCAGAACCTTCTGGAGGAGAAGATTGGTTGTCTTGGGGGGGTACTTGTGTAGAAGGTGTTCTATTCCTGAGCTGATAAACAATAAGAGGAGGATCTAGATTTTCAATATTCACAGTGTCAGTAATGTCAGGCACACAGTCAGAAATAACAGGCAAAGGAGGGGCAAGAATGTCTGTCTTCAAGTTGTCTCCTGCTGAAGAATAATACGGTGTATCTTCAAAAAGACAACATCACTACTAGTGAACCATTTCCTTGTACTGGGATTATAACACCTGTAACCCTTTTGAGTTCTACAATAGCCCAGAAAAATGCATTTAGCAGCTCGAGGAGACAACTTATCAAAAGTAGGGCCAAGTAATCTGACAAAGCAGGTGCAGCCAAAAATTCTAGGAGGCACAGCAAACAAAGAAGTTTCAGGGTGCAGAACCTGTATAGGAATCTTATTTCCAATAACAGACGATGGCATTCTATTAATCAGAAAACACGCAGTTAAAATAGCCTTAGGCCAATAGGAGCGAGGCACATGAGAATGCATCATGATCGTCCTGGTAACTTCTAATAAGTATCTATTTTTCCGCTCAGCGACACCATTTTGTTGTGGGGTATAGGCACAGGAAGTCTGGTGTAGCGTACCAACAGATTTACAGAAAACCGCCACTTCTTGCTTAACAAATTCTAAAGCATTATCGGTGCGGAAAACTTTAACAGGCAAACCAAACTGCGTTTTTATTTCAGCAAAAAAATACTTGATAGTAGACAGCACTTTGAACCTACTTTTTAATAGAAACAACCAAGTAGTCCTAGAAAAATCATCAATAAATAGAATGAAATACTTGTAACCAGACAAACTTGGTACGTGGCATGGGCCCCATACATCAGAGTGAATTAAATCAAAAATGTTTTTACTGCTCACAGTACTACGTCTAGGATACACAGTACGAGTTTGTTTTCCCAACTGACAAGATTCACACTGAAAATTACAACTGCCAATATCAGAAACTAAATGACGCAGCTTCTCTGACGATGGATGTCCCAGCCTATAGTGCCACTGCAGTGCAGAAACAGAAGTTGATAAAGCAGATACCACAGCAGCTTTCTCTGATCTCGGTAATTGGTCCAAGTAATATAGCCCATCAGCACCTTCATACCCCCCATCAATCTTCGTCCTCGTGTGAAGGTCCTGAAAGACACATGAACTAGGAACAAATGTCAGGCTACATTTTAAACTTCGTAAAATTTTGCTGACTGATAATAAGTTCAGAGGAAATCTAGGCACATATAAGGCAGACTTAAGCCAAAACTGAGACATAATGTCACCTACTCCTAAAACTAAAGACTTTGAGCTATCAGCAAGCATAACAGATGAGTTACTGGCAGGTTTAGATAAAGATTTAAACAGAGATCTATTGCCAGAGATATGTGCAGAGGCACCAGAATCTATCACCCATTTTGTATTCCCAGAAGTAGAAAGTGAGGAGGAACTCAGGAATGCAGTATCATAACCAGAGTATGCAGCATGTGCTCCACTAGTAGAAGCAGCAGTCGAAGAGCCCGCACGCTCAAGAAGGAGGCGTTCCACCTCAGCACGAAT